>OX418220.1:51824454-52424454 GCA_948455865.1 Conomelus anceps
AAACGCCAAGACATGAGTGATGATGATGATGATGATGATGATGAGGAAAACCTTAGTGTTGAGAAATTGCTCGATACTAGCAGTCATGTGCACAAAATGCCTGGCCCAATCTGATCTGGCTTCAAAACCAGTGGGAGAGTACATTATGCGATCGGTGAGCAAGGACTTTAACTTTGATGATGCATTTGGACCAAAAGTGATAAACAACTCATACTATCTAGGCAGTAAGCTGCTCACCTTTGGGCCTAAAGGAAACAAGATTGTGCTGTCCAATCCTGCAGATGGTAAAATTGAAAAGACTTTTAGAGCTACACCAGGCCTTTGTGAGTTGATTTTCATGAAAATGCCCGACAAAGGAAAATTGAAAGGGGAAGATTTGAACACTTATAAGTTTCTTCTGGACTTTACCAATGTGTACAGAGAAAACTACAGTCCAGATGGTAGAATTGTAAACTATAACAGTATCAAGTATAAGAGGACAATCAAAGATCTGATAAGAGGAGAAGCAATCAGTGGGAAAGGAGCCAAAGTTGCTGGAAGAGGACTGGTGGCACCTTTCAATATGGTGGCAAGTGATGGCAACAAGATTGAATATGTCTACTACAATGATCCCAACGAACTTGTGGACAGACTGAAGCTGTTGGATCAGTCTAAAGCAGTTGGCAACACTGGACATGAGAATGAAATCAACTCAATCTTGGAAGAGTTGGTAGAAGGTGGTTACATAGTTGGTAAGCCTGCATACTAGTTGCACACACTATATAAGGCAACAATGTTTGTAATGGGAGGACAGTAAGTCTCTTTCAGGTGAAAGAGCAAACATGAATTCTTTGGGGAACATTAATGTCCGCCATAGGCGTATAATCAATGTGGCCAATCCACGCAGCAATCATGATGCTGTGAATCTAACTACATGTAGAGATATAATTTCATTTCAGTTGCCAAAGAGCAGAGATCCTGAAACATTGCAAGTTATGACAAGTCTTAGGAATTCAATACTGACAGATATGCAAGATCCAATTCAAGCTACAGATGGAGTAAACAAACAGTATTTGGAGAAAAGGATGGATGAGCATTCAAAGAATGTGGTTGAAAAGTGTCTCACTGTCATTTTGGATGTTACTACGTCAAGAGAAAACCGCAATTTGAATAAAGAACAATTGAGGGATAAAATGTTAAAGCTTATGGGAATCCCCCCCAAGGGTATAAAACCAGATGGCAAGGCAGCTGTTTGACATTAGATGGCCGCACACAAAGGAAAGCGGAGGTACCGAGGACGAGGAGTACTTTCAGCAATCGCAAACGCAGCAGGTACAATAGTCAACAAGGCAATAGACATACTGCCCGTAGAACTTCATCTTCCTGGCGGCTACCAGTACTGTGGACCAGGTACAAAGCTTGAAAAACGATTGGCAAGAGGTGATCCAGGAATCAACAAACTTGATCAGGCCTGCAAGCAGCACGACATTGCCTATTCGAGGAATAGTGATACAAGGAGCAGAGCAGCAGCAGACAGAGATTTGGCTGAAAGAGCTTGGAGTGTGGCAACATCTTCAGACGCTGGATTGGCAGAAAGAGCTGCAGCATTAGCGGTGACCAACATCATGAAGGCCAAGGCAAAGTTTGGAGGAGGAGCTAAACGTAGAAGGATTGGAAAGAGGAGGAGAGCTGCACAGAAAACTACAGCGGCTTCCAGTAGGAGTGGTGGAGGTCTCTATCTGAGACGCCAGAAGACGGGAAACGGGGTACGTCGCCGTCAATGTGGCAGCCGAAGATGATTGTTGCCCTACCTGACCGAGCACTAACAGATGTCGACCTCTACAAGTATGCCTGCCGTCTCAAGCTGAAGAAATTTCGAGGAATATTCATGCGAGATGCTCTACCAGCCAATGGGCCACTGGATCAAGAGTGCGGCATCATCAACCTGGACCAAAGTGATGGAGCTGGCACACATTGGGTGTGCTATGTGAAGAAGAAGGATGGCATTGTTCACTACTTTGATGGATTTGGCAATTTGAGACCCCCACAGGAGTTTATCGACTACATGCACAGAGGGTCGAGCCCAGCAACAAGGATCGAGTACAACTATGATCGAAAGCAAGAGAATCTCTTCTCTCATATATGTGGGCACTTATGTTTAAAATTTTTGCTCGATGAAAATAAATAACAATGTACAAAACTTGTCTTTTCATTTCTCCCACCCACATAGTATAAAAGTTCTAGTCTATACTCTTATCAAGTCATTGTGTAATAGTACACTGAGTAGTCATGATGCTCTGCTTTGGTGGCAAAACCTCAATATTGAAAAGTGACTTTTACCCACCACTTGATACAAGCAATGGTGCCTGGGAAATTGGACTCATCAGCTTTACTAGCTGCAACTCTATACCAAATGTTGAGAATGGTTACAACAATGCATTACATTTTCTGGCTCCAGCAGTCAAGTCAAAGGATACCACAGAAAAGGAGGAGGGGGAGGAGGATTATGCAATGACTCATGAGGAAGTTACAGGCAAAGTGTTTGCTCAGCATTTGTTTAGTGATACTGCCCACCAAAGTATCAGAAAAACCAGATCTGCCCCAGTAATGGTTTGGCAAAAGATTCTTTTGCCAGAAGGTAGTTTTGAATTTCAAACAATTGCTGACCTGCTGGAGGCAAGGATGAAGAAGCGTGGAGTCAAGTTTCATACGGCTGTGGACCCATCTACCTTGAAATGCTTAGTATTATGTGATGCCATGTTAGACTTTAGACAACCTGATTCAATAGGAAAGCTGCTGGGATTCAACCAAGTTGTGGAAGCTAACAATGATACCAGAGGTAGTACTACAGTGCAAATCAGTCGTCCCAATGTGTTGCGTATAAAGTGTAACATTGTGAGTGGTTCCTACTCAAATGGTGTCAAGGATCACGTGATCTATGAGTTTTACCCAGATGTTGATCCAGGGTATAAAATGAATGTGACTGTACAAAATGTCATCTATTTACCGGTGGACACCAAGCAGATTGGTAATATTACATTGGAGATTGTTGATGAGAACGGGCGACTGGTGAAATTTCGAGAGGAACCAATAAACATAACCTTACATTTGCGACAACAACCCAAGTGATGGTGCTATTATTTGGAAAATGGAATCAAGGAGTGGAGGCAGCAGTTCCTATGGAGATAGAAGCAGAGTCTATTAATAGGGCATCATTTGTGAAAGAAGCCATTAGGCCATTTAACTCTGTGGAGTTAACATCGAGCAACGTCAACTATCTGCAGCAAAAAGGCTATCAAGTGAGAGGAGCAGGAGGAGGAGGAGGAAGAAAACAACGCTGAAAATGGGAATTTTGGATGTGACAAGAGGTGGTCCATTAGCAGAGAATAGCATCACTGGCTATGAATATCATTCTCATGCACCGTATACTACAGGCTTTGGTGCCAATGATGAGATTCGGATACCAATTCAGCAGCAGGACATCTACACACTGCCATCGGAGAGCTATCTGCACATGGAGTACAAGGTGACCAATGCATTAAATGCGGCCTTGGGAGGCTCACCTTGTGTTTCTGGATTCTTTGGCCACCTGTTTTCGGAGATACGCTATGAGATCAATGGAGTTGTAGTGGACAGCATACGTAGCCCTGGCATCACCAGCCTAATGAAGAATGCCATGACCTTTGAGCGAGAAGAACAGCTCAAGATGGATGGTGCCGGCTACAGGTATGATGCCCAGACAGGGTTTGGCACGTTTGATGCCAATGGGGCCAACACAACCATCATGAATGTGCCACTTAGATACCTGTTGGGCTTTGCCGAGGACTATAGGCAGATTATGTTGAATGTAAAACAGGAGCTGGTGCTGAGACGCAGTGCTGACACTTTAGACTGTTTGAATGCAGCAGGCAAGGTCATAATTGAGAAACTGGTGTGGAGGATGCCCTATGTAGAGGTGTCTGATGAAGCTAAATTGCGTCTGCTGAGACTAGTGCAGAACAACACGCCCATCTCAATGCCATTTCGACATTGGGAACTGTATGAGTATCCATCTTTGCCACAGACCACAAAACATACATGGACTGTCAAATCAGCTACTCAGCTGGAAAAGCCAAGATACATTGTGATTGGACTGCAGACTGGAAGAAGAGGAGCATCTACTGTGAATAGCTCGCACTTTGACATGTGCAAAATGAAAGATGTTCGAGTGTTTTTGAACAACAAGTACTATCCGTATGAAAGCATCAATGGCGATGACAACCAAGTGTTCAATATGTATGCAGCATTCAATGGAGTCTACAATCATGATGATGCTCGTGCAAGCAACCCACTTTTTGAGAAACATGCTGTGCGGGATGGTAAGATGATACTGTTTCCCATTGACTGTTCACGTCAAAACGAATCACTCAAGACAGGAAGCATTGACATCAGAGTTGAGTTTGAAGCAAGTGAGAACATTCCAGGAAATACACATGCCTATTGTCTGCTGATACATGAAGTGGTCAAGGAGTATCAGCCAATGACTGGTTTTGTACAATCAGCATAGAGAGAGAGAGAGCAGTGACGGATATAAAGGCGGTTGACAAGCATCAGGATGGTCATAGTTGCAAGAAGCATTGAGTGAAGCAGACAACATGTCCAGGAGAGTTCTACACTTTTTGGAGGAGGAGGAGGAGGAGGGGGAGGTGCCACCCAGTGATGGAGAGGATGTTGTTGGTTGCTACTACACTAAACATGAGAAATCGTTGATGAAGGATGCTTCTACAACCAACCAGGCTCCAACTGATGACGATGATGATGATGATGATGATGATGTAATTGGCATCGCACCAAGCAGGGCTGCCAACCTTTTTGGCCCACTACCAATCTACCTGATGGACTTTCAAGGCTTTGAAGGATTAAACAACAAGTTTATTGTCAAGGAGATGGCAATACTGGAACGTGACAATGAACATCGTGTGGCAACACATCACTACTTTTTCAAGTCGCCCTACCCAGACAGTATGCTGAAAACACGCATACTGGTTGAAAACAATACATTACATGGAGCTAAACATGGGCTGAGATGGTCGGGCAATGGAGCTGGCCAAACACACCTCTCATATTCGGCCTTGAAGCCAATTGTATGTGACATGGTCGCAAAATGGTTACATGAAAACAATGGCTCAGGACAAACAATCAAGATCTTTGTCTATGGCTATGAGAAGATTTCTCTGCTGGAAACGCTATTGCAGCTTGACGACAAGGAGAATGTGGAGTATGTGGACCTAAGTTCGCCCTACCTCTTTCATGAAACGCCCAATCTGGAGATGCTGATGAAAACTACTACTACAGGACCAGTCTACTGCCCGGAACATTACCTGCTCGACTTTGTGGAGACTGTGAGAATGAAGCTGGCTGGTGACAATGGAAGAAGAAGAGGACACTTGGATATACAGCCATTTTGTGCACTCAATGTTGTAAACATTCTACATAATTGGATTATGCAAGCATTGCAAAAAGATAGATATTTTTGTCGAAGTCTTTTCATGTCAATAAAGAATGGAATATAATTATTGCATCATTGTTTACTCTACCACTTCCACTCCTAGTATATAAGGGTAGTAAGGATAGGGGAAAAAACAAATCAGTTACAGATGTCAAAGTTTTTATTTATCACACAATACAGAGAGAACTATTCTTTAAACAATTGAATCCTGTGAGTTCTCCCAGCAGGATGAGTCACAAATTTGTATGCTCTCATGTCAACAACTCCCACATTAGGGACAAATTTGAATGTGGCCCTGCTGTATAAATCCGGCAGTATAACCCACATGTGCTCGTTTCCGGAATCCAGCATAACTGCTACCTTTTCGCCATATTTTGTAGTGACTCTCTCTGCACTGATCATCTGGTATGACAGCCCTGGCTGGAGATCCTTCATAGATGCGTAGTTTAGCGGTTTTTGTGCTCCAATTGCATTACAGATGGCATCAGCAGCAGCAGCAGCAGCAGCAGCAGTGTTAGATGGCATCTGTAATTAAATTGAACAGTTATTAGCAGACAGCAGGTGGAACCAAGAGCTGGATGAGATCATTCCTTGTGTTAACTTCAGACTCAACCAGTTTGTGGTTATGTTGTCTTGTGGCTATTTGTAGGTTAGGGCAGATTTAGTAAACATGTACTTACTGTTATTGGGTCCTTAGCAGAAGATTGTTAGCTGTAGGAACTAGCAAACATTCACTGAGACAATGAATCTCTCTCAATCAAAGGACCTCAATATATACTTGTTGGTTTCAATGAAAAGAGGGGGGCGAGAGAGAGCGACCCACAGAATTTAAGCAAGTAAAAGACTGAGTATTGGCCTACAGAAGCCAGGCCAGGTTATAGATTTGAAGCTCAATATTACACTCATCTTCTTCCTCTTCTTCTTTTTTCTCCCCCATCATTTTGAGCACACATGATGATGGAGAGAGAAAAAAAGAAAGGGTGATGATGATTTTGTGTTGATGCTGGTTAGGAGAAGATGCTGCAGAGTTATAGATTTATAGCTCAATATTACACTCATCTTCTTCCTCTTCTTCTTTTTTCTTCTCATCATTTTGGACACATGATAATGATGATGGAGAGAGAAGTAGAAAGGGTGATGATGATTTTGTGTTGATGCTGGTTAGGAGAAGATGCTGCGGAGTGGGGACAGGGTAAGTACACACATGCAAGCTTAATGAGCTCAAACACTTGAAAGAAAAACAGTGGGTATGTTTAATTACCCAAATGTTGGAAAATCAATACCTTCGAACTAATAGGACAGACAGCCCCATACATCAATAACCTGATGACGTCAGCCTAGCTCAGACAGACCGAAAATCGATAGTTTGAATAATTGATGAAGTTGGCCGAGCTTAAATAATTAATTAGGTTAGACAGCCACAATAACCTGAATAATTGATGATGTTGGCCATGTTTGAATAATTAATGAGGTCAAACAGCTCGAAAAGTCAATAACTTAAATAATTAATGAGCCCCCTCCCTTCCCCTCGCCTGCACCCCTCTCCCCCTCCCACCCTCAGAAAATCGATGGGATTCTCGCCAAAGTCCCCAAAATCTATCTACTCACATCCATTTAAAAATGTTCCGTTCTAAAAGCGTTTTTTTATCAATATGAATTACAATTGACTGACTAGTGTGAATAATATGCCTGAAAATGTCCTATCCAAACTGCGTTTTACATTGGTAATTTTTGCCAGCGAATCACTTTGTCTGCACAGTCATAATTTTTTTTTTCTTAGTAATGGCGAAGGTGATATTGTGGAAGGTATCCATAATGAAGAATAAGACGAAATTGTCACAACCAAATTTATTAAAACTTCGAGAAACTAGTTTGGTTGTTACACCATTATCAATCTCAATCAAACTCAGTTCAAAGAGTTTGATTGAGATTGATAATGGTGTAACAACCGAAACTAGTTTCTCGAAGTTTTAATAAATGTGGTTGTGACAATTTCGTCTTATTCTTCATTGCAGTCATAAATAGTTTGGAAAATCATTATTTTGAGCTATATATTTTTTACTCTGATAATCAAGTGATCGTACTTCATGTTTTATTGCATGTCACATAGAAGAAAGAATGCTTTCTAATAACAAGCAATTTAATACCCTGAAAAACATTGAAATAGAATTCAACTAAGTAAGAGAACCCCTAATTAATTGTTCTAATCAGAATAAACGTTTCAGAATATTTTTATCATGATAATAATCAAATCAAAAACTTTTCTATAGCACTCATTACTCCTGTGGTTTCAACATTCCACAGAATCATTGCAAATCCTACATAATTCCAGCAATATCTGTCATATTCAGCACATAGAATTCAATCCAGTGATTTCCAATTATTTGTCGGAACTCATAGCAATTTTTATGAGCTATTCAATTTTTTCAGGAATATTGAGACATTATTGATTTTATCACTCATAATAACGTGAAGGAGTTGAATCAAATTATTATTTAGAAAAAGCGACTGTTTCTGACTACATACCATACCTAAAAATATCTGTTTATAAAGAACGCACATGAAAATAATGGATCGAAAAGATCAAAATATTGAAAATTCAGATAGAAGATGGCATTTCGGGAGAATTAAATATACAGTTCAACAATTATTATTTCACTTGTATTGAATTCGATTGTGGAACAGGATTATTCTATACAGACTTTGATAAAATGTTGCAAATAATGTTCTGTTCCACTACATGTTCCACTAAGGAGCGCTAACAACAGAGCACAGGAAATAATTAATATGCGCAACTTCAAGTGCTGAACAAAGCTCATCCCTATCATCGTTGATCTTATTGCGGTTTCGTTGTAATTAATATTTCATTTTCCAAAAAATAAGATGTTTATCAACATCATGTTTGTGTAATTGGCTAATGAAAACTGTTCATCGAAGCATGAATGTCAAATTTTATTCAGTTTTGATCAAGATTTCCAATATACCTTTGAAGTTGTTAAAGTAAAAGTGAAGGTGGTATTATTTTCTAAAAGTTATACATGAAAATTGTTTATTGACATTGATGGAATAGTAAAAAAGTATTTCATAATCTGAAATTTTAAATAACTCTATGAAGGTGTTGAATCTCATTGCAATTTAATTAATCCAGCCAAATAAATAAATAAATAGACCTCAATCCCGCACTTCAACTTGAATCAATCCATATGGAGGTTAAAATGTCTCCCTATGATAAATATAATTCATTTGATTCTAGTCTCCCTTTATTTTATCCATTTAGTTCTTCCTCACTTCAATTCCTCTGAGCCTAGAGAGAGATATCAAATCATGAGGATAATCAAAATCTAACAAAGGAATAAACCAGAAATCATTACTACGAGATTTGCAATTTGTACAGCGTGAGGCTGTACTTATGCGTCATGAGTCCTCCTTTTTGTGAATGGATGAACGCTGCAAGCTTGGATTTAGTCGTACTGTACTTGCGATGCTCTGTTTAAAATCAATGTACAAAATTGCATCCGCAATCCTTCCTGATGTCGGAGAATCTGACTTTTCTGTTCCTGCTTTAGTCCGCCCTTCTGGCTGAAAGAAGTAAAGCGAAAGGAGGAAGAGGTATGGTGGGGTGTAACAACGATAGGGTAATGAGGATGCAGCATCTCGTAGTTCAAGCAGATGAAGGAGCAGATTGTTCTCTGGAAAGTGGAATACTAAAGTGCAGCCATCTATTTTCAGTTTCGTGTGCTCGCTCTATATTCATGGAAACTGCAATGTGATATTAAAATAAAGGAGCAGTAGAGGAGAAGGGACAGAACGGAACGGAGAAGAAAATCAACAATAGCATTTGCCAAGGTGATTGGAAAATACGATAGCGCTAGATGCAAAAAGCCTGAAGCATCACGCTTCCTAACGAAATAGCTCATTCAATCTGAACGCACAATTTAACTCAGAATAAAATTAGGTTAGGCATTCTGCTTGAATGGTAAATATTCAGATGACTATATTGAATTACATTTATGGTTTCTATCATGAATTGAATTATGGTGTGTGAAAATGTTATGAACTAATTTATGACCAGCAATAAATTTTTGATAAACTTATCTTATTTCCAATTTGATAGCAGGTGAGGTATATTTGAATAAATTCTACACATTCACATCAGAATTATATCGTGAATCATTAGTATTGTGAACAATCTCTCTGTTCATGCTATGTTTTTGTTCTTGTGGAATTGCCCTCTAATCAATGTCTCATAATGTATCCTATCAGTTCTTGGAATTCTATCCTGTGAAGACTAAAGAGAAATTCCTCTACGGCGAAAATTCAAAGCTCGTGATATTGCAGTACCTGCAATCTCAAGACTCTCTCAAGAAAGTCAACAAAATTCAAATTTTATTGAAAAAAAAAACAAAACAGGGTACATTACATATCAATGAAAACACAATTTTTGAACATAACAAAACCTTTGGGCACAGACAAACCCAGACTGCTCACGCTAAGTTCCAAAAACATGCGCTAGAATGCGTAGGTATAGCGCCTAGAGAGTAGAGTGTTTCCCTCTCTACTTTCTCTGTTCTGTTCGCTCTCACTCATCATCACTCCCTCCATCCGTCACTTCTTCATTCCTGCAACATCATCTACATGCGTCCTTCGCATAATTATGCATGCTCACCCTACAGCACTGTTGCCGGATCAAGCGTTATTGCCAGATTTCATTACATTTTACGTTTTTCTCTGCTACTGCGTGCTCTGATCTGATGACAGATCTGCCGGCTACAATAATAATGATGATTGGGTTGACTGCCTCTAAAGTATACTGCTATTGCGAATCCCGTTTCATTTCATTTTGTCAAAATATTAATAAGCCTCTATAACTAAATTATTTAGATTATGTGATAAAATATTATTTAAAATAAAAATAAATTTGAATTCATGTAAAAATGTTAAATAGAAAATAAATAGAATACATTTCTACAATGTTTTTCCCATAATTTAACATTTTGAGGAAGTTTCATTTCCATCTATGTGTTTACTTCCGTTAACTTTTTCTAGGAATAATTTTATGTTACTGTTTAGGCTGACTGAACAAAAAAAAAAAAAAAAAATGAAAAAAAAAAAATGTTAAACTGTTTCGAGAAACAAATAAACCGATTCAATGGAGTATTGAAGGACCCAATATTCCATACCTATTCTATAGTAAATAAATAATAATACATGGATTTTTATTTTGAAAATTTATACGGACTTTTCCCCCCTACAAAACCCGCCCGCGGATTATTGATTGAAATAATTGACATGAAATAATTTTTTAAAATTATTAAAAAAATTATCCAAGATGGTGCATCGAAATTTTCTTAATGTCCCCTACGTCCAACGTCAATCCCAAAAACCTATGAAATTTATAAACTTAAAAAACACTTTTGAATGGAAATTGACTCACGTTATGGCGTGACGGCCGTTTCGCTCTGCTTTTGTGGAAACAAGATGGGTCTTCAACATCATATAAAATGTATTCAACAGAAAGTCAGAATATTTTCCATATTGTCACTTTTTATTTTAAGCACCTCTCCTCTACGAGAGGATGATTTCTTGATAAAACTTCACATACATATTTTGCTCACTTTTCAATGCCTTTTGCCAATATTATTTATTTATCCTCTACAAAATAATTTAAAAATAAAAAACATTTCTTAAAGTTTTCGAAATTTTCTCCAACCCCTTTGACTTTTCTAGCGGTAACAAGGCATAATGAACTTCTGCACCTACTTACCTTACACTTCCAATCAAAAAAGCTAAAATTACTCACAAACAAAAAGTTTAAAATTTATTTGCCCCCCCCCCCCACGTTTTTCAACAAAATTTTGTTTTTCACCTCCCCCCAAACACTAGTGAATTACGGTATCAAAAAGCGTTCAAATTACATTTAGTACAAATTTGTCGGTTTCTATCTGATAGAAAAAAGAATTTTCCAAAACTATTAACATTTAAAAAAATGAAAATGTTGACCCTGTTGAAATAGAAAAAAACTAAAATTTCCCCCCAAAAAATGTGGAAATCAGGGGGAAAAAATCTCGATTGTTGCTCGCGAACTGCTCGCCTACGAGAACAGTTGGGCACCCCAGTACTAGTGGCTTGTAATTCAGTTTTTAGTAATCCGCCAATGTTAACTGTCACCGGTCAAAACTACTCGGTATACAGTAAATTGATACAAACTAGATTTTTCCACACTTTTGTCTGAATTCAATATTTTCTCTTGCACCAAAACTTTACAATCTGCTTCCAAGTGACATACAGGAAATACCACACAGCAAGAAATTCAAAATCAAAGTACATCACTGGATAATAAGCATAAGAAGACAAATCATAGATACCATAATTTCAAACAATATGTGAGATCACTAACCTGATATTAAAACACTGAATCATCGGAAATTTAAATTGCAAACCTGCTCTAGAACATGGCATGCCATAGTAGAGTAGGTTAATTTCCATGCA
Organism: Conomelus anceps; assembly: GCA_948455865.1. NCBI lineage: Eukaryota > Metazoa > Arthropoda > Insecta > Hemiptera > Delphacidae > Conomelus > Conomelus anceps. Next base: position 51,836,411 of record OX418220.1, read on the forward strand.
GAAAAAAAATGTTAATAAAAATGTAATCTTTGTTAATTTTAGTCATGTAGTATTATATGTATATGTATTTGTTCAGATTTAGTTTTTAAATGGAAATAAAAAATTCATTTATTTATTGTATCAACATTAGAATACAGACTTTTAGATCAAAGGACGACGCTATGATCGATTTGAGAGTTCCATTTTGTGAATAATGACACATTCTAAGATTCAACTAATCGTAGATCAATCAATTTGGATGGATTGAGAGGAGGACTACTGAGAGAGCATTGGGAAGAGATTTTCAAAAGTGATAACACAGATGAAGCATACGAAAAGTTCATAACAATTCTGCAACAACATGTGGAGAAGAATACGCATCATTACACACAGAAGAAGAAAATCAAGATCATCAAACCATGGATCACAAAAGGACTTGTCTCATCCATAAGAACAAGGAATCGTTTAAATAGAAGAAGGAAGTTAGATCCAGAAAATCAAGAACTCGCAAATTATTATCGAATCTACAGGAATACATTAACGTCTCTTATCCAGAATACAAAAGAAAGTTACTTCAAGAGTCAATTCAACAAAGCAGGGAATGATGTAAGGAAAACTTGGCAAATTATCAAGGATGCTACTGATTCAAACCAAGAAAGAAAAATTCAACTCAATGCTGTAAAGATTAATGATAAAATTGTAACACTGAAAGAAACTCCCGAAGTTCTATTGAACCATGTAAATGATTACTTTGTTAATATTGGAGAAACAATGGCTAGGAAAATCTCTGGAAGTTTAAATAAGAATATTAACCAAGTTATAGCAGATTATGAACCAGAGTTACATATTCAAAATACTATGTTTCTTTTCCCCATAGTTGAGCAGGAAATAATAGACAGTATTAATTCTCTTCGCATCAGTAGTGCACCAGGGCTTGATGGATTTGACAATGGGATTTTAAAAGGCATAAAAGAGTTAATTTCTAGCCCTTTGACTCATATTTTCAATCTCAGCTTGTCAAATGGAACTTTTCCTAGAGCAATGAAAAATATTTGTGTTAGACCTATATATAAGATGGGAGATAAATTGATTATAAGTAATTATAGACCTATTTCATTAATCAGTAATATATCAAAAATTTTAGAAAAACTAGTTAAATTACGATTAGTGAGCTATCTGGAAAGGAATCATATTTTATCTCCAAACCAGTTTGGTTTTCGTAAAGGAATAAGCACAGAGTTAGCAGTTCTGGAGTTATCTAAGTTTGTTACTCAGAATCTAGAGGAGAAAAATAAATGCCTAGCAGTATTTTTAGACTTGGCAAAGGCCTTTGACTCAGTATCCCATGATTTATTAATAAAAAAACTTGAGGCAATAGGCATAAGGGGGGTACCACTTGAATGGTTCATATCCTACCTCAATAACCGACAACAAAGGACAAAAGTTGGGAGCCAGATGAGTGCAGAAGGGTCCATGAAGTTTGGAATACCACAAGGGACTGTTCTGGGTCCAATTTTGTATTCAATATTTGCAAATGAGCTGTGCTCCATCCAAATCCAAGGTAGGGTGATAGCCTTTGCAGACGACACAGCACTCCTCTTTCAGGGAAATAACTGGGAAGAAGTATTTCAAATAGTCGAAACAGAACTTTCAAAAATCACTAGATGGCTGGGAAATAATTTACTCTCATTGAATGCAGAAAAAACCAAATTTTTAACATTTTCTTTAACTGATAGTACCAAACCACGTAAGACATTGATAAAACTTCATTATTGTGATAGAATTAATAACAATTGTAATTGCCCACTGATAGAACGCTCAGATAGTATTAAATATCTTGGAATAATAGTAGATGACTTATTAAAATGGGATAAGCACATATCATACACAACTGCAAAAATAAGGAAGCTAATATATAAATTTTATCAGCTGAGGCATATAATTAATAAAGAAATGATAAAAACAGTGTATTTTACATTAGTTGAATCTCTTATAAGATATGGTCTGTTAGTTTGGGGATCCGCAAATTATAGTTTTGTGGATCCAATTTTCAAAATTCAAAAACGTATTTTAAAAATAATGGGGAATAGGGAGGCCCGCTTCCCAACCAGCGAACTATTCATGGAAAACAGAATACTTAGTGTTAGGCAATTGTATATTTTGTTGTTAATCACTCATATAAAGAAAAATGATAATGAAAATAATATTGTAACTCATAGCCACAATACTAGAATAAGAAGCCTCAATTATCAGGATGTACCCAGAATGAACACAGCATTTGGGCAAAGATCAATAGGATATTTAGGGCCAACAATTTACAATAGAATTCCACTGGAAATAAAAGAAGAAAGCAATAATAATAGATTTAAAAAAAAAATAAGGAATTGGTTATATAATATTGGTGTCCACCGTAGTGAGGAGCTCATAGTAAATAGGATGTGAATAGAAATACGATTATGCATACTTAGGTAGTTTTAGGTAGTAAATAGTTTTTATTATTGTAATAGTTATAATGGCTAGTTAGGAATAGTATTAGCTAGTATTAGCTTCATCTAAGGTTTATATTGATGATCACCCCAACACATAATTTTATAGTGGGGAATCATATTTTTTCAAATTTAGCAATGAAATCACTGTGTTTTATATTTAATAATATTGTCATGTTTGAGCTATATCAATAAACTCCTCTGGATGTGTTCTACATCATCCAGAGAAATTATTATTATAATTATTATTATTCTAATGGTTGTCTTTAGAATTGCGCCGCCACCACTGTCGGTTTTCGCTGAAATGGCAAAAAACAACCAAAAAGGTTCTGAAAATCAAATTTTTGTCTATTTTTAGATCAAAGAACGCCGCTATGATCGATTTGATTGTTTCATTTTGTGAATACTGACACATTCTAATGGTTGTCTTTAGAATTGCGCTGCCACCACTGTCGGTTTTTGCTGAAATGGCAAAGAACAACCGGAAAAGGTGTGAAAATCAAATTTTTTTCTATTTTTAGATCAAAGCACGCCGCTATGATGGACTTGATTGTTCCATTTTGTGGATACTGACACATTCTAATGGTTGTCTTTAGAATTGCGCCGCTGCCACTGTCGGTTTTTGCTGAAATGGCAAAAAACAACCGAAAAAGGTGTGAAAATCAAATTTTTGTCTATTTTTAGATCAAAGGACGCCAATACGATCGATTTGACTGTTCCATTTTGTAGATACTGACACATTCCAATGGTTGTATTTGGAATTGCGCCGCCGCCACTGTCGGTTTTTGCTGTAATGGCAAAAAACAACCGAAAAAGGTGTGAAAATCAAAATTTTGTCTCTTTTTAGATCAAAGGACGCCGCTATGCTCGATTTGATTGTTTCATTTTGTGAATACTGACACATTTTAATGATTGTCTTTAGAATTGCGCCGCCGCCACTGTCGGTTTTTGCTGAAATGGCAAAAAACAACCGAAAAAGGTGTGAAAATCAAAATTTTGTCTCTTTTTAGATCAAAGGACGCCGCTATGATCGATTTGATCATTTCATTTTTTTAATACTGACACATTCTAATGGTTGTCTTCGGAATTGCGCCGCCGCCACTGTCGGTTTTAGCTGAAATGGCAAAAAACAACCAAAAAAGGTGTGAAAATCAAACTTTTGTCTATTTTTAGATCAAAGGACGCCGCTATGATCGATTTGATTGTTTCATTTTGTGAATACTGACACATTCTAATGAATGTCTTTTGAATTGCGCCGCCGCCACTGTCGGTTTTTGCTGAAATGGCAAAGAACAACCGAAAAAGGTGTGAGAATCAAATTTTTGTCTATTTTTAGATCAAAGGACGCCGCTATGATCGATTTGATTATTTCATTTTGTGAATACTGACACATTCTAATGAATGTCTTTTGAATTGCGCCGCCGCCACTGTCGGTTTTTGCTGAAATGGCAAAGAACAACCGAAAAAGCTGTGAGAATCAAATTTTTGTCTATTTTTAGATCAAAGGACGCCGCTATGATCGATTTGATTATTTCATTTTGTAGATACTGACACATTCTAATGGTTGTCTTTTGAATTACACCGCCGCCACTGTCGTTTTTTGCTGAAATGGCAAGAAACAACCGAAAAAGGTGTGAAAATCAAATTTTTGTCTATTTTTAGATCAAAGGACGCCGCTATGATCGATTTGATTGTTTCATTTTGTGAATACTGACACATTCTGATGATTGTCTTTAGAGTTGCGCCGCCGCCACTGTCGGTTTTTGCTGAAATGACAAAAAACAACTGAAAAAGGTGTGAAAATCAAAAATTTTTCTATTTTTAGATCAAAGGACGCCGCTATGATCGATTTGATTCTTTAATTTGTGAATACCGACACATTCTGATGATTGTCTTTAGAATTGCGCCGCCGCCACTGTCGGTTTTTGCTGAAATGGCAAAAAACAACCGAAAAAGGTGTGAAATTCAAAATTTTGTCTATTTTTAGATCGAAGGACGCCGCTATGATCGATTTGAATAATCCAATTTGTGAATACTGACACATTCTAATGATTGTCTTTAGAATTGCGCCGCCGCCACTGTCGGTTTTTGCTGAAATGGCAAAAAACAACCGAAAAAGGTGTGAAAATCAAAATTTTGTCTCTTTTTAGATCAAAGGACGCCGCTATGATCGATTTGATCATTTCATTTTTTGAATACTGACACATTCTAATGGTTGTCTTCAGAATTGCGCCGCCGCCACTGTCGGTTTCAGCAGAAATGGCAAAAAACAACCAAAAAAGGTGTGAAAATCAAACTTTTGTCTATTTTTAGATCAAAGGACGCCGCTATGATCGATTTGATTGTTTCATTTTGTGAATTCTGACACATTCTGATGGTTGTCTTTTGAATTGCGCCGCCGCCACTGTCGGTTTTTGCTGAAATGGCCAAGAACAACCGAAAAAGGTGTGAGAATCAAATTTTTGTCTATTTTTAGATCAAAGGACGCCGCTATGATCGATTCGATTATTTCATTTTGTAGATACTGACACATTCTCATGGTTGTCTTTAGAACTGCGCCGCCGCCACTGTCGGTTTTTGCTGAAATGGCAAAAAACAACCGAAAAAGGTGTGGAAATCAAATTTTTGTCTATTTTAAGATCAAAGGACGCCGCTATGAACGATTTGATTGTTTCAATTTGTGGATTCTGACACATTCTGATGGTTGTCTTTTGAATTACGCCGCCGCCACTTTCGGTTTTTGCTGAAATGGCAAAAAACAACCGAAAAAGGTGTGAAAATCAAATTTTTGTCTATTTTTAGATCAAAGGACGCCGCTATAATCGATTTGATTGTTTCATTTTGTGAATACTGACACATTCTGATGGTTGTCTTTTGAATTGCGCCGCCGCCACTGTCGGTTTTTGCTGGAATGGCAAAAAAACAACCGAAAAAGGTGTGAAAATCAAACTTTTGTCTATTTTTAGATCAAAGGACGCCGTTATGATCGATTTGATCGTTTTATTTTGTGAATACTGACACATTCTAATGGTTGTCTTTTGAATTGCGCCGCCGCCACTGTCGGTTTTTGCAGGAATGGCAAAAAACAACCAAAAAAGGAGTGAAAATCAAATTTTTGTCCATTTTTAGAACAAAGAACGCCGCTATGATCGATTTGATTGTTTCATTTTGTGAATACTGACACATTCTAATGGTTGTCTTTTGAATTGCGCCGCCGCCACTGTCGGTTTTTGCTGAAATGGCAAAGAACAACCAAAAAAGGTGTGAGAATCAAATTTTTGTCTATTTTTAGATCAAAGGACGCCGCTATGATCGATTTGATTATTTCATTTTGTGGATACTGACACATTCTAATGGTTGTCTTTAGAACTGCGCCGCCACCACTGTCGGTTTTCGCTGAAATGGCAAAAAAACAACCGAAAAAGGTGTGAAAATCAAAATTTTGTCTCTTTTTAGATCAAAGGACGCCGCTATGATCGATTTGATCATTTCATTTTTCAAATACTGACACATTCTAATAGTTGTCTTCAGAATTGCGCCGCCGCCACTGTCGGTTTCAGCTGAAATGGCAAAAACCAACCAAAAAAGGTGTGAAAATCAAACTTTTGTCTATTTTTAGATCAAAGGACGCCGCTATGATCGATTTGATTGTTTCATTTTGTGAATACTGACACATTCTAATGAATGTCTTTTGAATTGCGCCGCCGCCACTGTCGGTTTTTGCTGAAATGGCAAAGAACAACCAAAAAAGGTGTGAGAATCAAATTTTTGTCTATTTTTAGATCAAAGGACGCTGCTATGATCGATTTGATTATTTCATTTTGTAGATACTGACACATTCTAATGGTTGTCTTTTGAATTACACCGCCGCCACTGTCGGTTTTTGCTGAAATGGCAAGAAACAACCGAAAAAGGTGTGAAAATCAAATTTTTGTCTATTTTTAGATCAAAGGACGCCGCTATGATCGATTTGATTGTTTCATTTTGTGAATACTGACACATTCTGATGGTTGTCTTTTGAGTTGCGCCGCCGCCACTGTCGGTTTTTGCTGGAATGGCAAAAAAACAACCGAAAAAGGTGTGAAAATCAAACTTTTGTCTATTTTTAGATCAAAGGACGCCGCTCTGATCGATTTGATTGTTTCATTTTGTGAATACTGACACATTCTGATGGTTGTCTTTTGAATTGTGCCGCCGCCACTGTCGGTTTTTGCTGGAATGGCAAAAAACAACCAAAAAAGGTGTGAAAATCAAACTTTTGTCTATTTTTAGATCAAAGGACGCCGCTATGATCGATTTGATTGTTTCATTTTGTGAATTCTGACACATTCTGATGGTTGTCTTTTGAATTGCGCCGCCGCCACTGTCGGTTTTTGCTGAAATGGCCAAGAACAACCGAAAAAGGTGTGAGAATCAAATTTTTGTCTATTTTTAGATCAAAGGACGCCGCTATGATCGATTCGATTATTTCATTTTGTAGATACTGACACATTCTCATGGTTGTCTTTAGAACTGCGCCGCCGCCACTGTCGGTTTTTGCTGAAATGGCAAAAAACAACCGAAAAAGGTGTGGAAATCAAATTTTTGTCTATTTTAAGATCGAAGGACGCCGCTATGAACGATTTGATTGTTTCAATTTGTGGATTCTGACACATTCTGATGGTTGTCTTTTGAATTACGCCGCCGCCACTTTCGGTTTTTGCTGAAATGGCAAAAAACAACCGAAAAAGGTGTGAAAATCAAATTTTTGTCTATTTTTAGATCAAAGGACGCCGCTATGATCGATTTGATTGTTTCATTTTGTGAATACTGACACATTCTGATGGTTGTCTTTTGAATTGCGCCGCCGCCACTGTCGGTTTTTGCTGGAATGGCAAAAAAACAACCGAAAAAGGTGTGAAAATCAAACTTTTGTCTATTTTTAGATCAAAGGACGCCGTTATGATCGATTTGATCGTTTTATTTTGTGAATACTGACACATTCTAATGGTTGTCTTTAGAATTGCGCCGCCGCCACTGTCGGTTTTTGCAGGAATGGCAAAAAACAACCAAAAAAGGAGTGAAAATCAAATTTTTGTCCATTTTTAGAACAAAGAACGCCGCTATGATCGATTTGATTGTTTCATTTTGTGAATACTGACACATTCTAATGGTTGTCTTTTGAATTGCGCCGCCGCCACTGTCGGTTTTTGCTGAAATGGCAAAGAACAACCAAAAAAGGTGTGAGAATCAAATTTTTGTCTATTTTTAGATCAAAGGACGCCGCTATGATCGATTTGATTATTTCATTTTGTGGATACTGACACATTCTAATGGTTGTCTTTAGAACTGCGCCGCCACCACTGTCGGTTTTCGCTGAAATGGCAAAAAAACAACCGAAAAAGGTGTGAAAATCAAATTTTTGTCTATTTTTTGATCAAAGGACGCCGCCATGATCGATTTGATTGTTTCATTTTGTGAATACTGACACATTCTGATGATTGTCTTTTGAATTGCGCCGCCGCCACTGTCGGTTTTTGCTGGAATGGCAAAAAAACAACCGAAAAAGGTGTGAAAATCAAAATTTTGTCTCTTTTTAGATCAAAGGACGCCGCTATGATCGATTTGATCATTTCATTTTTCAAATACTGACACATTCTAATAGTTGTCTTCAGAATTGCGCCGCCGCCACTGTCGGTTTCAGCTGAAATGGCAAAAAACAACCAAAAAAGGTGTGAAAATCAAACTTTTGTCTATTTTTAGATCAAAGGACGCCGCTATGATCGATTTGATTGTTTCATTTTGTGAATACTGACACATTCTAATGAATGTCTTTTGAATTGCGCCGCCGCCACTGTCGGTTTTTGCTGAAATGGCAAAGAACAACCAAAAAAGGTGTGAGAATCAAATTTTTGTCTATTTTTAGATCAAAGGACGCCGCTATGATCGATTTGATTATTTCATTTTGTAGATACTGACACATTCTAATGGTTGTCTTTTGAATTACACCGCCGCCACTGTCGGTTTTTGCTGAAATGGGAAGAAACAACCGAAAAAGGTGTGAAAATCAAATTTTTGTCTATTTTTAGATCAAAGGACGCCGCTATGATCGATTTGATTGTTTCATTTTGTGAATACTGACACATTCTGATGGTTGTCTTTTGAGTTGCGCCGCCGCCACTGTCGGTTTTTGCTGGAATGGCAAAAAAACAACCGAAAAAGGTGTGAAAATCAAACTTTTGTCTATTTTTAGATCAAAGGACGCCGCTCTGATCGATTTGATTGTTTCATTTTGTGAATACTGACACATTCTGATGATTGTCTTTAGAGTTGCGCCGCCGCCACTGTCGGTTTTTGCTGAAATGACAAAAAACAACTGAAAAAGGTGTGAAAATCAAAAATTTTTCTATTTTTAGATCAAAGGACGCCGCTATGATCGATTTGATTCTTTAATTTGTGAATACCGACACATTCTGATGATTGTCTTTAGAATTGCGCCGCCGCCACTGTCGGTTTTTGCTGTAATGGCAAAAAACAACCGAAAAAGGTGTGAAAATCAAAATTTTGTCTCTTTTTAGATCAAAGGACGCCGCTATGCTCGATTTGATTGTTTCATTTTGTGAATACTGACACATTTTAATGATTGTCTTTAGAATTGCGCCGCCGCCACTGTCGGTTTTTGCTGAAATGGCAAAAAACAACCGAAAAAGGTGTGAAAATCAAAATTTTGTCTCTTTTTAGATCAAAGGACCCCGCTATGATCGATTTGATCATTTCATTTTTTTAATACTGACACATTCTAATGGTTGTCTTCGGAATTGCGCCGCCGCCACTGTCGGTTTTAGCTGAAATGGCAAAAAACAACCAAAAAAGGTGTGAAAATCAAACTTTTGTCTATTTTTAGATCAAAGGACGCCGCTATGATCGATTTGATTGTTTCATTTTGTGAATACTGACACATTCTAACGAATGTCTTTTGAATTGCGCCGCCGCCACTGTCGGTTTTTGCTGAAATGGCAAAGAACAACCGAAAAAGGTGTGAAAATCAAAATTTTGTCTCTTTTTAGATCAAAGGACGCCGCTATGATCGATTTGATCATTTCATTTTTTTAATACTGACACATTCTAATGGTTGTCTTCGGAATTGCGCCGCCGCCACTGTCGGTTTTAGCTGAAATGGCAAAAAACAACCAAAAAAGGTGTGAAAATCAAACTTTTGTCTATTTTTAGATCAAAGGACGCCGCTATGATCGATTTGATTGTTTCATTTTGTGAATACTGACACATTCTAATGAATGTCTTTTGAATTGCGCCGCCGCCACTGTCGGTTTTTGCTGAAATGGCAAAGAACAACCGAAAAAGGTGTGAGAATCAAAATATTGTCTATTTTTAGATCAAAGGACGCCGCTATGATCGATTTGATTATTTCATTTTGTAGATACTGACACATTCTAATGGTTGTCTTTTGAATTACACCGCCGCCACTGTCGGTTTTTGCTGAAATGGCAAGAAACAACCGAAAAAGGTGTGAAAATCAAATTTTTGTCTATTTTTAGATCAAAGGACGCCGCTATGATCGATTTGATTGTTTCATTTTGTGAATACTGACACATTCCGATGGTTGTCTTTTGAATTGCGCCGCCGCCACTGTCGGTTTTTGCTGGAATGGCAAAAAAACAACCGAAAAAGGTGTGAAAATCAAACTTTTGTCTATTTTTAGATCAAAGGACGCCGCTATGATCGATTTGATTGTTTCATTTTGTGAATACTGACACATTCTGATGATTGTCTTTAGAGTTGCGCCGCCGCCACTGTCGGTTTTTGCTGAAATGACAAAAAACAACTGAAAAAGGTGTGAAAATCAAAAATTTTTCTATTTTTAGATCAAAGGACGCCGCTATGATCGATTTGATTCTTTAATTTGTGAATACCGACACATTCTGATGATTGTCTTTAGAATTGCGCCGCCGCCACTGTCGGTTTTTGCTGAAATGGCAAAAAACAACCGAAAAAGGTGTGAAATTCGAAATTTTGTCTATTTTTAGATCGAAGGACGCCGCTATGATCGATTTGAATAATCCAATTTGTGAATACTGACACATTCTAATGATTGTCTTTAGAATTGCGCCGCCGCCACTGTCGGTTTTTGCTGAAATGGCAAAAAACAACCGAAAAAGGTGTGAAAATCAAAATTTTGTCTCTTTTTAGATCAAAGGACGCCGCTATGATCGATTTGATCATTTCATTTTTTAAATACTGACACATTCTAATGGTTGTCTTCAGAATTGCGCCGCCGCCACTGTCGGTTTCAGCAGAAATGGCAAAAAACAACCAAAAAAGGTGTGAAAATCAAACTTTTGTCTATTTTTAGATCAAAGGACGCCGCTATGATCGATTTGATTGTTTCATTTTGTGAATTCTGACACATTCTAATGGTTGTCTTTTGAATTGCGCCGCCGCCACTGTCGGTTTTTGTTGAAATGGCCAAGAACAACCGAAAAAGGTGTGAGAATCAAATTTTTGTCTATTTTTAGATCAAAGGACGCCGCTATGATCGATTCGATTATTTCATTTTGTAGATACTGACACATTCTCATGGTTGTCTTTAGAACTGCGCCGCCGCCACTGTCGGTTTTCGCTGAAATGGCAAAAAACAACCGAAAAAGGTGTGGAAATCAAATTTTTGTCTCTTTTTAGATCAAAGGACGCCGCTATGATCGATTTGATCATTTCATTTTTCAAATACTGACACATTCTAATAGTTGTCTTCAGAATTGCGCCGCCGCCACTGTCGGTTTCAGCTGAAATGGCAAAAACCAACCAAAAAAGGTGTGAAAATCAAACTTTTGTCTATTTTTAGATCAAAGGACGCCGCTATGATCGATTTGATTGTTTCATTTTGTGAATACTGACACATTCTAATGAATGTCTTTTGAATTGCGCCGCCGCCACTGTCGGTTTTTGCTGAAATGGCAAAGAACAACCAAAAAAGGTGTGAGAATCAAATTTTTGTCTATTTTTAGATCAAAGGACGCCGCTATGATCGATTTGATTATTTCATTTTGTAGATACTGACACATTCTAATGGTTGTCTTTAGAATTGCGCCGCCGCCACTGTCGGTTTTTGCAGGAATGGCAAAAAACAACCAAAAAAGGAGTGAAAATCTAATTTTTGTCCATTTTTAGAACAAAGAACGCCGCTATGATCGATTTGATTGTTTCATTTTGTGAATACTGACACATTCTAATGGTTGTCTTTTGAATTGCGCCGCCGCCACTGTCGGTTTTTGCTGAAATGGCAAAGAACAACCAAAAAAGGTGTGAGAATCAAATTTTTGTCTATTTTTAGATCAAAGGACGCCGCTATGATCGATTTGATTATTTCATTTTGTGGATACTGACACATTCTAATGGTTGTATTTAGAACTGCGCCGCCACCACTGTCGGTTTTTGCTGAAATGGCAAAAAAACAACCGAAAAAGGTGTGAAAATCAAATTTTTGTCTATTTTTTGATCAAAGGACGCCGCCATGATCGATTTGATTGTTTCATTTTGTGAATACTGACACATTCTGATGATTGTCTTTTGAATTGCGCCGCCGCCACTGTCGGTTTTTGCTGGAATGGCAAAAAAACAACCGAAAAAGGTGTGAAAATCAAAATTTTGTCTCTTTTTAGATCAAAGGACGCCGCTATGATCGATTTGATCATTTCATTTTTCAAATACTGACACATTCTAATAGTTGTCTTCAGAATTGCGCCGCCGCCACTGTCGGTTTCAGCTGAAATGGCAAAAAACAACCAAAAAAGGTGTGAAAATCAAACTTTTGTCTATTTTTAGATCAAAGGACGCCGCTATGATCGATTTGATTGTTTCATTTTGTGAATACTGACACATTCTAATGAATGTCTTTTGAATTGCGTCGCCGCCACTGTCGGTTTTTGCTGAAATGGCAAAGAACAACCGAAAAAGGTGTGAGAATCAAATTTTTGTCCATTTTTAGATCAAAGGACGCCGCTATGATCGATTTGATTATTTCATTTTGTAGATACTGACACATTCTAATGGTTGTCTTTTGAATTACACCGCCGCCACTGTCGGTTTTTGCTGAAATGGCAAGAAACAACCGAAAAAGGTGTGAAAATCAAATTTTTGTCTATTTTTAGATCAAAGGACGCCGCTATGATCGATTTGATTGTTTCATTTTGTGAATACTGACACATTCTGATGGTTGTCTTCTGAATTGCGCCGCCGCCACTGTCGGTTTTTGCTGGAATGGCAAAAAAACAACCGAAAAAGGTTTGAAAATCAAACTTTTGTCTATTTTTAGATCAAAGGACGCCGCTATGATCGATTTGATTGTTTCATTTTGTGAATACTGACACATTCTGATGATTGTCTTTAGAGTTGCGCCGCCGCCACTGTCGGTTTTTGCTGAAATGACAAAAAACAACTGAAAAAGGTGTGAAAATCAAAAAATTTTCTATTTTTAGATCAAAGGACGCCGCTATGATCGATTTGATTCTGTAATTTGTGAATACCGACACATTCTGATGATTGTCTTCAGAATTGCGCCGCCACCACTGTCGGTTTTTGCTGAAATGGCAAAGAACAACCGGAAAAGGTGTGAAAATCAAATTTTTTTCTATTTTTAGATCAAAGCACGCCGCTATGATGGACTTGATTGTTCCATTTTGTGGATACTGACACATTCTAATGGTTGTCTCTAGAATTGCGCCGCTGCCACTGTCGGTTTTTGCTGAAATGGCAAAAAACAACCGAAAAAGGTGTGAAAATCAAATTTTTGTCTATTTTTAGATCAAAGGACGCTAATACGATCGATTTGACTGTTCCATTTTGTAGATACTGACACATTCCAATGGTTGTCTTTGGAATTGCGCCGCCGCCACTGTCGGTTTTTGCTGTAATGGCAAAAAACAACCGAAAAAGGTGTGAAAATCAAAATTTTGTCTCTTTTTAGATCAAAGGACGCCGCTATGCTCGATTTGATTGTTTCATTTTGTGAATACTGACACATTTTAATGATTGTCTCTAGAATTGCGCCGCCGCCACTGTCGGTTTTTGCTGAAATGGCAAAAAACAACCGAAAAAGGTGTGAAAATCAAAATTTTGTCTCTTTTTAGATCAAAGGACGCCGCTATGATCGATTTGATCATTTCATTTTTCAAATACTGACACATTCTAATAGTTGTCTTCAGAATTGCGCCGCCGCCACTGTCGGTTTCAGCTGAAATGGCAAAAAACAACCAAAAAAGGTGTGAAAATCAAACTTTTGTCTATTTTTAGATCAAAGGACGCCGCTATGATCGATTTGATTGTTTCATTTTGTGAATACTGACACATTCTAATGAATGTCTTTTGAATTGCGTCGCCGCCACTGTCGGTTTTTGCTGAAATGGCAAAGAACAACCGAAAAAGGTGTGAGAATCAAATTTTTGTCCATTTTTAGATCAAAGGACGCCGCTATGATCGATTTGATTATTTCATTTTGTAGATACTGACACATTCTAATGGTTGTCTTTTGAATTACACCGCCGCCACTGTCGGTTTTTGCTGAAATGGCAAGAAACAACCGAAAAAGGTGTGAAAATCAAATTTTTGTCTATTTTTAGATCAAAGGACGCCGCTATGATCGATTTGATTGTTTCATTTTGTGAATACTGACACATTCTGATGGTTGTCTTCTGAATTGCGCCGCCGCCACTGTCGGTTTTTGCTGGAATGGCAAAAAAACAACCGAAAAAGGTTTGAAAATCAAACTTTTGTCTATTTTTAGATCAAAGGACGCCGCTATGATCGATTTGATTGTTTCATTTTGTGAATACTGACACATTCTGATGATTGTCTTTAGAGTTGCGCCGCCGCCACTGTCGGTTTTTGCTGAAATGACAAAAAACAACTGAAAAAGGTGTGAAAATCAAAAAATTTTCTATTTTTAGATCAAAGGACGCCGCTATGATCGATTTGATTCTGTAATTTGTGAATACCGACACATTCTGATGATTGTCTTCAGAATTGCGCCGCCACCACTGTCGGTTTTTGCTGAAATGGCAAAGAACAACCGGAAAAGGTGTGAAAATCAAATTTTTTTCTATTTTTAGATCAAAGCACGCCGCTATGATGGACTTGATTGTTCCATTTTGTGGATACTGACACATTCTAATGGTTGTCTCTAGAATTGCGCCGCTGCCACTGTCGGTTTTTGCTGAAATGGCAAAAAACAACCGAAAAAGGTGTGAAAATCAAATTTTTGTCTATTTTTAGATCAAAGGACGCTAATACGATCGATTTGACTGTTCCATTTTGTAGATACTGACACATTCCAATGGTTGTCTTTGGAATTGCGCCGCCGCCACTGTCGGTTTTTGCTGTAATGGCAAAAAACAACCGAAAAAGGTGTGAAAATCAAAATTTTGTCTCTTTTTAGATCAAAGGACGCCGCTATGCTCGATTTGATTGTTTCATTTTGTGAATACTGACACATTTTAATGATTGTCTCTAGAATTGCGCCGCCGCCACTGTCGGTTTTTGCTGAAATGGCAAAAAACAACCGAAAAAGGTGTGAAAATCAAAATTTTGTCTCTTTTTAGATCAAAGGACGCCGCTATAATCGATTTGATCATTTCATTTTTTTAATACTGACACATTCTAATGGTTGTCTTCGGAATTGCGCCGCCGCCACTGTCGGTTTTAGCTGAAATGGCAAAAAACAACCAAAAAAGGTGTGAAAATCAAACTTTTGTCTATTTTTAGATCAAAGGACGCCGCTATGATCGATTTGATTGTTTCATTTTGTGAATACTGACACATTCTAATGAATGTCTTTTGAATTGCGCCGCCGCCACTGTCGGTTTTTGCTGAAATGGCAAAGAACAACCGAAAAAGGTGTGAGAATCAAATTTTTGTCTATTTTTAGATCGAAGGACGCCGCTATGATCGATTTGATTATTTCATTTTGTAGATACTGACACATTCTAATGGTTGTCTTTTGAATTACACCGCCGCCACTGTCGGTTTTTGCTGAAATGGCAAGAAACAACCGAAAAAGGTGTGAAAATCAAATTTTTGTCTATTTTTAGATCAAAGAACGCCGCTATGATCGATTTGATTGTTTCATTTTGTGAATACTGACACATTCTGATGGTTGTCTTTTGAATTGCGCCGCCGCCACTGTCGGTTTTTGCTGGAATAGCAAAAAAACAACCGAAAAAGGTGTGAAAATCAAACTTTTGTCTATTTTTAGATCAAAGGACGCCGCTATGATCGATTTGATTGTTTCATTTTGTGAATACTGACACATTCTGATGATTGTCTTTAGAGTTGCGCCGCCGCCACTGTCGGTTTTTGCTGAAATGACAAAAAACAACTGAAAAAGGTGTGAAAATCAAAAATTTTTCTATTTTTAGATCAAAGGACGCCGCTATGATCGATTTGATTCTTTAATTTGTGAATACCGACACATTCTGATGATTGTCTTTAGAATTGCGCCGCCGCCACTGTCGGTTTTTGCTGAAATGGCAAAAAACAACCGAAAAAGGTGTGAAAATCAAATTTTTGTCTATTTTTAGATCAAAGGACGCCGCTATGATCGATTTGATTGTTCCATTTTGTGAATACTGACACATTCTGATGGTTGTCTTTTGAATTGCGCCGCCGCCACTGTCGGTTTTTGCTGGAACGGCAAAAAAACAACCGAAAAAGGTGTGAAAATCAAACTTTTGTCTATTTTTAGATCAAAGGACGCCGTTATGATCGATTTGATCGTTTTATTTTGTGAATACTGACACATTCTAATGGTTGTCTTTAGAATTGCGCCGCCGCCACTGTCGGTTTTTGCAGGAAGGGCAAAAAACAACCAAAAAAGGAGTGAAAATCAAATTTTTGTCCATTTTTAGAACAAAGGACGCCGCTATGATCGATTTGATTGTTTCATTTTGTGAATACTGACACATTCTAATGGTTGTCTTTTGAATTGCGCCGCCGCCACTGTCGGTTTTTGCTGAAATGGCAAAGAACAACCAAAAAAGGTGTGAGAATCAAATTTTTGTCTATTTTCAGATCAAAGGACGCCGCTATGATCGATTTGATTATTTCATTTTGTGGATACTGACACATTCTAATGGTTCTCTTTAGAACTGCGCTGCCACCACTGTCGGTTTTTGCTGAAATGGCAAAAAAACAACCGAGAAAGGTGTGAAAATCAAACTTTTGTCTATTTCTAGATCAAAGGACGCCGCTATTATCGATTTGATTGATCTATTTTGTGTATACTGACACATTCTAATGGTTGTCTTTAGAATTGCGCCGCCGCCACTGTCGGTTTTTGCTGAAATGGCAAAAAACAACCAAAAGGAGTGAAAATCAAATTTTTGTCTATTTTTAGATCAAAGGACGCCACTATGATCGATTTGATTGTTTCATTTCGTGAATTCTGACACATTCTTATGATTGTCTTTTGAATTGCGCCGCCGCCACTGTCGGTTTTTGCTGAAATGGCAAAAAACAACCGAAAAAGGTGTGAAAATCAAATTTTTGTCTATTTTTAGATCAAAGGACGCCGCTATGATCGATTTGATTGTTTCATTTTGTGATTACTGACACATTCTAATGGTTGTCTCTAAAATTGCGCCGCCGCCACTGTCGGTTTATGCTGAAATGACAAAAAACAACCAAAAGAGGTGTGAAAATCAAATTGTTATCTATTTTTAGATCAAAGGACGCCGCTATGATCGATTTGATTGTTTCATTTTGTGAATACTGACACATTCTAATGGTTGTCTTTCGAATTGCGCCGCCACCACTGTCGGTTTTCGCTGAAATGGCAAAAAACAACCGGAAAAGGTGTAAAAATCAAATTTTTGTCTATTTTTAGATTAAAGGACACCGCTATGATTGATTCGATTGTTTAATTTTGTGAATACTGACACATTCTAATGGTTGTCTTCTGAATTGCGCCGCCGCCACTGTCGGTTTTTGCTGAAAAGGCAAAAAACAACCGAAAAAGGTGTGAAAATCAAAATTTTGTCTCATTAAGATCAAAAGACGCCGCTATGATCGATTTGATTATTTCTTTTTTCAAATACTGACACATTCTAATGGTTGTCTTTAGAATTGCGCCGCCGCCACTGTCGGTTTTTGCTGAAATGGCAAAAAACAACCAAAACAGGAGTGAAAATCAAATTTTTGTCTATTTTTAGATCAAAGGACGCCGCTATGATTGATTTGATTGTTTCATTTTGTGAATACTGACACATTCTAATGATTGTCTTTAGAATTGCGCCGTCGCCACTGTCGGTTTTTGCTGAAATGGCAAAAAACAACCGAAAAAGGTGTGAAAATCAAATTTTTGTCTATTTTTAGATCAAAGGACGCCAATACGATCGATTTGATTGTTCCATTTTGTAGATACTGACACATCCCAATGGTTGTCTCTGGAATTGCGCCGCCGCCATCGTCGGTTTTTGCTGAAATGGCAAAAAACAACCAAAAAAGGTGTGAAAATCAAAATTTTGTCTCTTTTTAGATCAAAGGACGCCGCTATGCTCGATTTGAATGTTTCATTTTGTGAATACTGACACATTCTAATGATTGTCTTCAGAATTGCGCCGCCGCCACTGTCGGTTTTTGCTGAAATGGCAAAAAACAACCGAAAAAGGTGTGAAAATCAAAATTTTGTCTCTTTTAGATCAAAGGACGCCGCTATGATCGATTTGATCATTTCATTTCCTAAATACTGACACATTCCAATGGTTGTCCTCAGAATTGCGCCGCCGCTACTGTCGGTTTTTGCTGAAATGGCAAAAAACAACCAAAAAAGGTGTGAAAAACAAACTTTTGTTTATTTTTAGATCATAGGACGCCGCTATGATCGATTTGATTGTTTCATTTTGTGAATACTGACACATTCTAATGGTTGTCTTTTGAATTGCGCCGCCACCACTGTCGGTTTCCGCTGAAATGGCAAAAAAAAACCGGAAAAGGTGTGAAAATCAAATTTTTGTCTATTTTTAGATTAAAGGACACCGCTATGATTGATTTGATTGTTTTATTTTGTGAATACTGACACATTCTGATGGTTGTCTTCTGAATTGCGCCGCCGCCACTTTCGGTTTTTGCTGAAAAGGCAAAAAACAACCGAAAAAGGTGTGAAAATCAAAATTTTGTCTCTTTTAAGATCAAAGGACGCCGCTATGATCGATTTGATCATTTCATTTTGTAGATACTGACACATTCTGATGGTTGTCCTTAGAACTGCGCCGCCGCCACTGTCGGTTTTTTCTGAAATGGCAAAAAACAATCGAAAAAGGTGTGGAAATCAAGATTTTGTCTATTTTAAGATCAAAGGACGCCGCTATGAACGATTCGATTGTTTCAATTTCTGGATACTGACACATTCTGATGGTTGTCTTTTGAATTACTCCGCCGCCACTGTCGGTTTTTGCTGAAATGGCAAAAAACAACCGAAAAAGGTGTGAAAATCAAATTTATGTCTATTTTTAGATCAAAGGACGCCGCTATGATCGATTTGATTGTTTCATTTTGTGGATACTGACACATTCTGATGGTTGTCTTTTGAATTGCGCCACCGCCACTGTCGGTTTTTGCTGGAATGGCAAAAAAACAACCGAAAAAAATGTGAAAATCAAACTTTTGTCTATTTTTAGATCAAAGGACGCCGCTATGATCGATTTGATTGTTTCATTTTGTAAATACTGACACATTCTGATGATTGTCTTTAGAGTTGCGCCGCCGCCACTGTCGGTTTTTGCTGAAATGACAAAAAACAACTGAAAAGGTGTGAAAATCAAAAAATTTTCTATTTTTAGATCAAAGGACGCCGCTATGATCGTTTTTATTCTTTAATTTGTGAATACTGACACATTCTGATGATTGTTCTCAGAATTGCGCCGCCGCCACTGTCGGTTTTTGCTGATATGGCAAAAAACAACCGAAAAAGGTGTGAAAATCAAAATTTTGTCTATTTTTAGATCGAAGGATGCCGCTATGATCGATTTGAATAATCCAATTTGTAAATACTGACACATTCTAATGATTGTCTTTAGAATTGCGCCGCCTCCACTGTCGGTTTTTGCTGAAATGGCAAAAAACAACCGAAAAAGGTGTGAAAATCAAAATTTTGTCTATTTTTAGATCAAAGGACGCCGCTATGATCGATTTGATCATTTCATTTTTTAAATACTGACACATTTCAATGGTTGTCTTCAGAATTGCGCCGCCGCCACTGTCGGTTTCAGCTGAAATGGCAAAAAACAACCAAAAAAGGTGTGAAAATCAAACTTTTGTCTATTTTTAGATCAAAGGACGCCGCTATGATCGATTTGATTGTTTCATTCTGTGAATACTGACACATTCTAATGGTTGTCTTTTGAATTGCGCCGCCGCCACTGTCGGTTTTTGCTGAAATGGCAAAGAACAACCGAAAAAGGTGTGAGAATCAAATTTTTGTCTATTTTTAGATCAAAGGACGCCGCTATGATCGATTTGATTATTTCATTTTGTAGATACTGACACATTCTCATGGTTGTCTTTAGAACTGCGCCGCCGCCACTGTCGGGTTTTGCTGAAATGGCAAAAAACAACCGAAAAAGGTGTGGAAATCAAATTTTTGTCTATTTTAAGATCAAAGGACGCCGCTATGAACGATTTGATTGTTTCATTTTGTGAATACTGACACATTCTAATGGTTGTCTTTTGAATTGCGCCGCCACCACTGTCGGTTTTCGCTGAAATGGCAAAAAAAAACCGGAAAAGGTGTGAAAATCAAATTTTTGTCTATTTTTAGATTGAAGGACACCGCTATAATTGATTTGATTGTTTAATTTTGTGGTTAATGACACATTCTGATGGTTGTCTTTCAATTACGCCGCCGCCACTGTCGGTTTTTGCTGAAATGGCAAAAAACAACCGAAAAAGGTGTGAAAATCAAATTTTTGTCAATTTTTAGATCAAAGGACGCCGCTATGATCGATTTGATTGTTTCATTTTGTGAATACTGACACATTCTGATGGTTGTCTTTTGAATTGCGCCGCCGCCACTGTCGGTTTTTGCTGGAATGGCAAAAAAACAACCGAAAAAGGTGTGAAAATCAAACTTTTGTCTATTTTTAGATCAAAGGACGCCGTTATGATCGATTTGATCGTTTTATTTTGTGAATACTGACACATTCTAATGGTTGTCTTTAGAATTGCGCCGCCGCCACTGTCGGTTTTTCAGGAATGGCAAAAAACAACAAAAAAAGGAGTGAAAATCAAATTTTTGTTCATTTTTAGAACAAAGGACGCCGCTATGATCGATTTGATTGTTTCATTTTGTGAAAACTGACACATTCTAATGGTTGTCTTTCAAATTGCGCCGCCGCCACTGTCGGTTTTTGCTGAAATGGCAAAGAAGAACCAAAAAAGGTGTGAGAATCAAATTTTTGTCTATTTTTAGATCAAAGGACGCCGCTATGATCGATTTGATTATTTCATTTTGTGGATACTGACACATACTAATGGTTGTCTTTAGAACTGCGCCGCCGCCACTGTCGGTTTTTGCTGAAATGGCAAAAAACAACCGAAAAAGGTGTGGAAATCAAATTTTTGTCTATTTTAAGATCAAAGGACGCCGCTATGATCGATTTGATCATTTCATTTTTCAAATACTGACACATTCTAATGGTTGTCTTTAGAATTGCGCCGCCGCCACTGTCGGTTTTTGCTGAAATGGCAAAAAACAACCAAAAAAGGAGTGAAAATCAAATTTTTGCCTATTTTTAGATCAAAGGACGCCGCTATGATTGATTTGATTGTTTCATTTTGTGAATACTGATACATTCTGAAGATTGTCTTAAGAATTGCGCCGCCGCCACTTTCGGTTTTTGCTGAAATGGCAAAAAACAACCGAAAAAGGTGTGAAAATCAAATTTTTGTCTATTTTTAGATCAAAGGACGCCAATACGATCGACTGAATTGATTGTTCCATTTTGTAGATACTGACACATTCCAATGGTTGTCTTTGGAATTGCGCCGCCGCCACTGTCGGTTTTTGCTGAAATGGCAAAAAACAACCGAAAAAGGCGTGAAAATCAAAATTTTGTCTCTTTTTAGATCAAAGGACGCCGCTATGCTCGATTTGAATGTTTCATTTTGTGAATACTGACACATTCTAATGATTGTCTTTAGAATTGCGCCGCCGCCACTGTCGGTTTTTGCTGAAATGGCAAAAAACAACCGAAAAAGGTGTGAAAATCAAAATTTTGTCTCTTTTTAGATCAAAGGACGCCGCTATGATCGATTTGATCATTTTATTTTGTAGATACTGACACATTCTGATGGTTGTCCTTAGGACTGCGCCGCCGCCACTGTCGGTTTTTTCTGAAATGGCAAAAAACAACCGAAAAAGGTGTGGAAATCAAGATTTTGTCTATTTTAAGATCAAAGGACGCCGCTATGAACGATTTGATTGTTTCAATTTGTGGATACTGACACATTCTGATGGTTGTCTTTTGAATTACTCCGCCGCCACTGTCGGTTTTTGCTGAAATGGCAAAAAACAACCGAAAAAGGTGTGAATATCAAATTTTTGTCTATTTTTAGATCAAAGGACGCCGCTATGATCGATTTGATTGTTTCATTTTGTGGATACTGACACATTCTGATGGTTGTCTTTTGAATTGCGCCACCGCCACTGTCGGTTTTTGCTGGAATGGCAAAAAAAAAACCGAAAAAAATGTGAAAATCAAACTTTTGTCTATTTTTAGATCAAAGGACGCCGCTATGATCGATTTGATTGTTTCATTTTGTGAATACTGACACATTCTGATGATTGTCTTCAGAGTTGCGCCGCCGCCACTGTCTGTTTTTGCTGAAATGACAAAAAACAACTGAAAAAGGTGTGAAAATCAAAAAAATTTCTATTTTTAGATCAAAGGACGCCGCTATGATCGATTTTATTCTTTAATTTGTGAATACTGACACATTCTGATGATTGTCTTTAGAATTGCGCCGCCGCCACTGTCGGTTTTTGCTGATATGGCAAAAAACAACCGAAAAAGGTGTGAAAATCAAAATTTTGTCTCTTTTTAGATCAAAGGACGCCGCTATGATCGATTTGATCATTTCATTTCTCAAATACTGACACATTCTAATGGTTGTCTTTAGAATTGCGCCGCTGCCACTGTCGGTTTCAGCTGAAATGGCAAAAAACAACCAAAAAAGGTGTGAAAATCAAACTTTTGTCTATTTTTAGATCAAAGGACGCCGCAATGATCGATTTGATTGTTTCATTCTGTGAATACTGACACATTCTAATGGTTGTCTTTTGAATTGCGCCGCCGCCACTGTCGGTTTTTGCTGAAATGGCAAAGAACAACCGAAAAAGGTGTGAGAATCAAATTTTTGTCTATTTTTAGATCAAAGGACGCCGCTATGATCGATTTGATTATCTCATTTTGTAGATACTGACACATTCTCATGGTTGTCTTTAGAACTGCGCCGCCGCCACTGTCGGGTTTTGCTGAAATGGCAAAAAACAACCGAAAAAGGTGTGGAAATCAAATTTTTGTCTATTTTAAGATCAAAGGACGCCGCTATGAACGATTTGATTGTTTCATTTTGTGAATACTGACACATTCTAATGGTTGTCTTTTGAATTGCGCCGCCACCACTGTCGGTTTTCGCTGAAATGGCAAAAAAAAACCGGAAAAGGTGTGAAAATCAAATTTTTGTCTATTTTTAGATTAAAGGACACCGCTATGATTGATTTGATTGTTTAATTTTGTGGTTAATGACACATTCTGATGGTTGTCTTTTGAATTACGCCGCCGCCACTGTCGGTTTTTGCTGAAATGGCAAAAAACAACCGAAAAAGGTGTGAAAATCAAAATTTTGTATCTTTTTAGATCAAAGGACGCCGCTATGATCGATTTGATCATTTCATTTCTTAAATACTGACACATTCTAATGTTTGTCTTCAGAATTGCGCCGCCGCCACTGTCGGTTTCAGCTGAAATGGCAAAAAACAACCAAAAAAGGTGTGAAAATCAAACTTTTGTCTATTTTTAGATCAAAGGACGCCGCTATGATCGATTTGATTGTTTCATTTTGTGAATACTGACACATTCTAATGGTTGTCTTTCGAATTGCGCCGCCGCCACTGTCGGTTTTTGCTGAAATGGCAAAAAACAACCAAAAAAGGAGTGAAAATAAAATTTTTTTCTATTTTTAGATCAAAGGACGCCGCTATGATTGATTTGATTGTTTCATTTTGTGAATACTGACACATTCTAATGATTGTCTTTAGAATTGCGCCGTCGCCACTGTCGGTTTTTGCTGAAATGGCAAAAAACAACCGAAAAAGGTGTGAAAATCAAATTTTTGTCTATTTTTAGATCAAAGGACGCCGCTATGATTGATTTGATTGTTCCATTTTGTAGATACTGACACATTCCAATGGTTGTCTCTGGGATTGCGCCGCCGCCATCGTCGGTTTTTGCTGAAATGGCAAAAAACAACCAAAAAAGGTGTGAAAATCAAAATTTTGTCTCTTTTTAGATCAAAGGACGCCGCTATGCTCGATTTGAATGTTTCATTTTGTGAATACTGACACATTCTAATGATTGTCTTTAGAATTGCGCCACCGCCACTGTCGGTTTTTGCTGAAATGGCAAAAAACAACCGAAAAAGGTGTGAAAATCAAAATTTTGTCTCTTTTTAGATCAAAGGACGCCGCTATGATCGATTTGATCATTTCATTTTCTGAATACTGACACATTCCAATGGTTGTCCTCAGAATTGCGCCGCCGCTACTGTCGGTTTTTGCTGAAATGGCAAAAAACAACCAAAAAAGGTGTGAAAATCAAACTTTTGTTTATTTTTAGATCAAAGGACGCCGCTATGATCGATTTGATTGTTTCATTTTGTGAATACTGACACATTCTAATGGTTGTCTTTTGAATTGCGCCGCCACCACTGTCGGTTTTCGCTGAAATGGCAAAAAAAAACCGGAAAAGGTGTGAAAATCAAATTTTTGTCTATTTTTAGATTAAAGGACACCGCTATGATTGATTTGATTGTTTTATTTTGTGAATACTGACACATTCTGATGGTTGTCTTCTGAATTGCGCCGCCGCCACTTTCGGTTTTTACTGAAAAGGCAAAAAACAACCGAAAAAGGTGTGAAAATCAAAATTTTGTCTCTTTTAAGATCAAAGGACGCCGCTATGATCGATTTGATTATTTCATTTTGTAGATACTGACACATTCTGATGGTTGTCCTTAGAACTGCGCCGCCGCCACTGTCGGTTTTTTCTGAAATGGCAAAAAACAATCGAAAAAGGTGTGGAAATCAAGATTTTGTCTATTTTAAGATCAAAGGACGCCGCTATGAACGATTCGATTGTTTCAATTTCTGGATACTGACACATTCTGATGGTTGTCTTTTGAATTACTCCGCCGCCACTGTCGGTTTTTGCTGAAATGGCAAAAAACAACCGAAAAAGGTGTGAAAATCAAATTTATGTCTATTTTTAGATCAAAGGACGCCGCTATGATCGATTTGATTGTTTCATTTTGTGGATACTGACACATTCTGATGGTTGTCTTTTGAATTGCGCCACCGCCACTGTCGGTTTTTGCTGGAATGGCAAAAAAACAAGCAAAAAAAATGTGAAAATCAAACTTTTGTCTATTTTTAGATCAAAGGACGCCGCTATGATCGATTTGATTGTTTCATTTTGTGAATACTGACACATTCTGATGATTGTCTTTAGAGTTGCGCCGCCGCCACTGTCGGTTTTTGCTGAAATGACAAAAAACAACTGAAAAGGTGTGAAAATCAAAAAAATTTCTATTTTTAGATCAAAGGACGCCGCTATGATCGATTTGATTGTTTCGTTTTGTGGATACTGACACATTCTAATGGTTGTCTTCTGAATTGCGCCGCCGCCACATTCGGTTTTTGCTGAAAAGGCAAAAAACAACCGAAAAAGATGTGAAAATCAAAATTTTGTCTCTTTTAAGATCAAAGGACGCCGCTATGATCGATTTGATTATTTCATTTTGTAGATACTGACACATTCTAATGGTTGTCCTTAGAACTGCGCCACCGCCACTGTCGGTTTTTGCTGGAATGGCAAAAAAAAAACCGAAAAAAATGTGAAAATCAAACTTTTGTCTATTTTTAGATCAAAGGACGCCGCTATGATCGATTTGATTGTTTCATTTTGTGAATACTGACACATTCTGATGATTGTCTTTAGAGTTGCGCCGCCGCCACTGTCTGTTTTTGCTGAAATGACAAAAAACAACTGAAAAAGGTGTGAAAATCAAAAAAATTTCTATTTTTAGATCAAAGGACGCCGCTATGATCGATTTTATTCTTTAATTTGTGAATACTGACACATTCTGATGATTGTCTTAAGAATTGCGCCGCCGCCACTGTCGGTTTTTGCTGATATGGCAAAAAACAACCGAAAAAGGTGTGAAAATCAAAATTTTGTCTCTTTTTAGATCAAAGGACGCCGCTATGATCGATTTGATCATTTCATTTTTCAAATACTGACACATTCTAATGGTTGTCTTTAGAATTGCGCCGCCGCCACTGTCGGTTTCAGCTGAAATGGCAAAAAACCACCAAAAAAGGTGTGAAAATCAAACTTTTGTCTATTTTTAGATCAAAGGACGCCGCAATGATCGATTTGATTGTTTCATTCTGTGAATACTGACACATTCTAATGGTTGTCTTTTGAATTGCGCCGCCGCCACTGTCGGTTTTTGCTGAAATGGCAAAGAACAACCGAAAAAGGTGTGAGAATCAAATTTTTGTCTATTTTTAGATCAAAGGACGCCGCTATGATCGATTTGATTATCTCATTTTGTAGATACTGACACATTCTCATGGTTGTCTTTAGAACTGCGCCGCCGCCACTGTCGGGTTTTGCTGAAATGGCAAAAAACAACCGAAAAAGGTGTGGAAATCAAATTTTTGTCTCTTTTTAGATCAAAGGACGCCGCTATGAACGATTTGATTGTTTCATTTTGTGAATACTGACACATTCTAATGGTTGTCTTTTGAATTGCGCCGCCACCACTGTCGGTTTTCGCTGAAATGGCAAAAAAAAACCGGAAAAGGTGTGAAAATCAAATTTTTGTCTATTTTTAGATTAAAGGACACCGCTATGATTGATTTGATTGTTTAATTTTGTGGTTAATGACACATTCTGATGGTTGTCTTTTGAATTACGCCGCCGCCACTGTCGGTTTTTGCTGAAATGGCAAAAAACAACCGAAAAAGGTGTGAAAATCAAATTTTTGTCTATTTTGTCATAAATGACATTTTCATTAAAATCAAATTTATTATAGAAACGAGAGCCGAGGTGTTTCACTTCAGGCTTTCAAGGCGAAGTGTGTTATTAAACAATGATGACGTTCATGAGATCGACAAGTCTGATAGTGGCACGTTCATGCGAATTGTTTGAATGTATTGATAAATATTAAAGGTATGTAAGAACGTGTCACTATCCAATCTTGTGAATATTAGGCCTCTTTTCTGGCATTGAAAGGAGTGTATGGACCACTTAAATAGAGAACCAAAATTCTTAATCGGAGAGTTCAACTCGAGAAGCCAGAAGATCGCTTCTTTCGACCAGTGGAGTGTTAGGCTTGCAAAACCAAGATCTTTGAAAACTCAATAAGTCTGTTACAGTCCGGGCAGTTTAAAACTTATTGGGGGATCGAAATTTTGGCGTGTTGGCCAGCAATTCTACTGGGCGACAAGGGCATGTTCGGCTGATTTCTGAGAGTTGTTAGAAGTGTTATAAGTGTTTGAAGTGGCCATAGACTCCTGGAGATCAAGGAAAGGAGAGGCAAGAATATCAGGTTAGTTTTTAAATATAAGTTCCAACTCATAATTATATACACGTCTTAAAATAGCAAGCCAAGCGAGTTAAATTTGATATGTTCTTTAATGTGTTGTAATATTATAATATATAATATTATAAATAAATAAACTATAAAATTAGAAGTATTTGTTGTCTATGAGTTACGACCCCAGAGTAATCATTCAGACAAGTTGTTGATATTAAGAATATCAGGGTTACATAAATAAGTGGTTACATAAATGGTGGAGGCTTATGCTGGTGTATTCATCTGGCACTAACCGTCAGACTTTCGTGGTATCCTCAATTAGGACGTGTGTAGGGTTATGAGTTTGGTTGATATTAGAAATATTCGAATCAAAGAATTAAATTTGCACGAGGCTCTTGGTATAGCTACCCAATACAAGCTCTTTTTACCAGCAAACGCTGACTTAGACTTTATTAGATCTCAAATAAGAATCTTAAAGTTAATTCTAATCAACCCACAAGAGTACATTATTGAACAAGAAAGGGCGTTGAATCACATAATTCAGGGAGTTAAATTATCTGAAGAATTGAAGAATAAGTGTCCCAACTTAGCCTTTTTAGAAACAACGCTAAGAAGGAAATTTTCGATAGGAGAACCATCAATTACAGAATCTACTTCTCCAGTTAAGCAATACAGGGATTCAGAAATTCAAACAGTGATAAAGATGGCAGAAAAGAAGAGACCGTTTTTGGCATCAAAAACCTTTAGTGCAAAGAAAGGTGAAGATAAATAGTAAATATTCCTTCAAAAATCATTATAGGAAACTGATTGGTTAAAAATGTCGAGTAAATTAAAGCCTTTACTTACTCCTTGGACATTCTCGAATAAAAAAGAAGAGGATATTGAATATTTCTTTGATTATTTTGAACGTGCTTCCTCAGCTAATGGTTGGGATGAAAAAGATCAATTAACTTATTTGTACTTCTACCTTGAAGGAGTAGCTAGGAAATATTTTGAACTAATTAGTGAGCAATTGAGAGCAGGAAATGAATTAAAGTTTGAGATTATAAAAAATAAATTATTAAAATTTTTCCGACCCTCATATCATGTAGAACGATTTGAGCAGGAGTTGAATAGATGTAGAATGGAGTCTGGTGAGGATTTCAGAAGTTACGTGGTAAAAATTCTAATCTTATGTAATAAGGTAGACTTAACAATGAAAGAGTCTAGGAAGATAAAATATATTTTAAAAGGATTATCACCCCATATTTTAGAAAAGATTGTTATGCTGAAGAATGAATCAATTGAGGAAGTAATAGATAATTTACAGAAATTTGAATTTTCACAGTACTTGATGAATAATCAGAATGATTTTCTTAACCCTGCGAGAAAGGACGTAAATTTGGAGAAGTTATTGGAATCGAGTAGAAAGATTGATTATTTGTGGAGGAATCAGGATTATTTTAAGTTGAATGAAGGAAACTACAGTGATAAAATTCCAAATACTGACTTTTGTGATAAGAATATGAATTCGCATTTTGAAAATAATTACAATAAGAGTGCCAGGCGAAAAAGTAGAAGGTTTTGTAAAATTTGTGGAAGAACTAACCATTTTACCCGTAATTGTTTTTACAAATCAAGTTATAATAAACGTAGATGTATAAAAAAGTGTAGGATTTGTGATAAAAGAGGGCATGAAACTAGAAAATGCTATTATAATGGGAAAACGTTTCCAGAAAATTTATATAGTGAAACTGAATATATTGAAGTGAATGAGAATAATGACAGATCTGAAAATGATTGTGTAGAAAAGAAAATCAGTGAAATCACAGGTTTGCATGGAGGTCAATGTGCTAGTCAGAAATTTGGAATCAACTATGCTAATAGATATGACGGAAATTTTTTAAATGTAAATACAGTTATGCATAGCCAAGATGAGTTCATAGATACATTTTTGCAATCAAACGACAGTGTAGTAGACATGAAAACCAAATTATGCAATGATAGTAGTTTGAAAATTGAGAACGAATCTGAAGCTAAATGTAGGCCAGAAAGTAATAGTGGGTTATTGGAGAGAAAAGCTAGTTCAGCAGTTGAATCAGGTTCTGAAAATTCAACATTGCCAGTTGACAGTTTGAATTTATTACAAAATGCGACCATAGGTAAAATTGAGAGGTTCAATTCAATAAAAAGTAGTCGGTCCATGCAGAATTAGGTGTTGAGATTTAGACAATGAAGATGGTTCAAGAAAGAAAATTGAAATTTGTTAAAATTTGTGAAATTTATTAAAAAATTTTTGGGCAATTATATTTGTAAGGATGAAACAGATCAACTTTCTTCAATAAAATTTGTTGATTAGGATAAAAGGTTTTGAGATAATCAGCTTTAAAAATTTGAAAAATTGAGTTCTGTTGGTGACCTTGTATTTTGTTGTAATTTTGACTTATTTTTTAATGACATTCGGTTGTTGAGTGAATTTGTGATGAAAAATTATCAGTAACAGTTTTTGGTAAACTCAAGGGTTTTTGAGGAAAGTCAGGAAATAGTAAAATTTTCTGGAGGAAGATAGAATTTTAGATTTATACCTTTAAATTTTAGGTCCAAATGAGTTTTATAAGAATATTTTTAGTAATTATTAAATATCGATATATTGCTAATCAGTTCTATGAATAATATATTTGATTTTATTGTTCATTGATTAAATAATAAGGGTTATATTGTTAAAATTCCTTATCTGAAAGCAGAAATTTGAGTTTATATCTTTATATTAGTGAACCTAAGGGGTATTATGAAAATGTTTTCAGTAGTAATTGATGACTAATGTATTGTTAATTAGTTTTGATAAGAATATAAAAGATTTCATTCCTCGATGATTAAATAATAAGGGTTATATTGTTAAAATTCCTTATTTGAAAGTAAAAATTTGTGTTTATATCTTTATATTAGTGGACCTGATGAGTATTATGAAAATGTTTTCAGTAGTAATTGATGACTAATGTATTGTTAATTAGTTTTGATAAGAATATAAAAGATTTCATTCCTCGATGATTAAATAATAAGGGTTATAGAATAAATTTGACCTTCTGATAGTAGAGTTTTGGGATTTATACGTTTGTATTGGAAGTTCTTATTCATTTCATGAGAATCCTTTCAGTAATTATTATAGATTCAATCGTGGTTCAATAGTTCGAATGGTAATATGAACCGTATTTTCAATCACAAATTTAATAATAGAGATTTTAAGTCGGATTGACCTGTCAATGAACAGCAGTTTTCTCTTTTCAGTGAATGAGGCATTTTGTAGCTCAGTCGATAATGATGTTGGTTTCAAATATCTCTATCATTAAAATTATTTATTATTGTAGAACTATTTCAATAAATTAGTGAAATAACAGGTGTGGCGTACTTGCAAAGTTCAGCTATCTTTGTCGTTAGTTGTCATTTTAGAAAAAAAAAAAAAAAAAAGTTTTCACGACATTGATTTTTTTTGTAGCCTATGAATACAGTTCCAGATATTAATGGGACAGAAGAGTGACAGTATTTCATAGTTGAGAAAATTTGAGTATTTCATAGTAGGAATATTCCATATTTTAGTCATGAGTGTTTCATGATTATTTAAACAAGTTTAAAATGATACGGTTTGAATGTCAAATAGCTGTAAAGTTTACAGCTTGGTAATATTTGTTTAATATTTTTGTGAATTCTAAGTTAATATTTTGTTCTGATTTCAGAGAGTATTAAAACTTGGAGAATCTGCGATTTTCATTGCAATCAATTAATCGTTCTTTCTCTAACAAAAGCTTAAGTCAGCCAACCAACCAAAAAATTTTTTTTTGTATAATTAATTATTGCTCAGTGGAAAGTTATAGTGGATTTTGGCGGATTCTAAACGTAGCATATTTTTGTTTGTAAATTGAGAGGTATCCCTTCCCAGTGAAACATGTACGTTTCATTAATCCTTTATGTGATTGTTCTCACACCACATATGCATGTCAACGCAGTCAAAGTCTTCGCGGGAGTCTTCTTCCAGCCACTTCGACATGGGATAGTCTACGAGTCATCCGTTCCATTGGTCTACGAGTCCAATTACCCACAAGCTCAGTTGGACATTTTGGAAGCAGAGAAAGTTTTCCTACCGAATTGTCAGCAAGCAGATTGTCAACTCTCGAGGGCAGTCAAGGAGTTATACAACGCTACGAACAACATACTGATGAGTAATAATCAGGCTTTTACTTCTGAAGTTCGTGAAAAGGGACAGTCTTTAACACGAAAAACGAGAGCGGTTGAAGCGTTTGGAGATTTTCTACATTTTTGTTGCGGAACAGCTACTGATGGAGAACTTCATAAGCTGCAATTCAATGAAGAAAGGGTCACAGATCACTTGAATGCATTCCAAGGTCTAGTTCAGGATGATCACAAGGACTTAGTAAAGATATCAAGAAATTTAAGATTATTTGCTGGAAATTTTTCTCAACAATTTCACGAAGCCTACAATAATTTAAAGGTCAGTGTGGAATCCATCATCCAAAAGAATCGTAAGGAAGGAAGTAATGATGTTATGGACCAGCTATTAGCATATGTGTTTCATATTTACACACATGTGAATATTTTAGCACGACAAGAATTCATATCTACAGCAAAGGAGCGATGTCAGAAGAAAGTATTATTCTCTTCTGTAGTCCACTCAGATATTTTAAGGACTGATTTATTTAAATTGGAGAAAAGATATAAGCTAAAAGGATATCAGTTGGCTATTCCTGTAAATGAGTTTCAAAGATATTATGAGCTTCCATTGACAACGTGTTTCTTCAAAGACAATTCTGTTGTAATGAGTGTAAAGATTCCATTCATTTCGTCAGGAGGGCAGTATGATCTTTTCAAGTTCATACCTACACCACTCTACTGGAAGAACCAATCGTGTATGCTACAGCAGGAGGAGTTTGTGCTAGCCAAGCGCAGTGACAACGAGATGCAGATTATTTCCGGAGGTCATCTTCAAGACTGCAAGGTGCAGGAGGATTATATGTGCTATTTACCTCGACAGCTGCATGATAGGCATATGTCATCCAGATGTATGCATCACATACTTACTTCCGCTTCACTACAAGACTTGCAACGTTACTGTACATTCCAATGTTCGGCCGCAGGAGACATACTTTCCATAACGGAGCAGTCACCTACAGAATACATACTTTCCAATGTCCAACCCAATACGAGTATCGTGTGTGAGGATGGATCAAACCATGGATTACAGCAGCAGCATCCTGGGGCGTCGTTCATCAATCTACCATGCAGTTGCTCACTGGTAGAGAACAATCGTATCCTTATTAGAAAAACTTATCCTTGCGATTTAAGATCATCAGATAATCCAATTATCCAACATTTTTTACCTCTTCAATGGTTAAAATTTAATTCTCTAAAGATTGATGTGTTAATTCCACATAGAAATCCACATTTTAGTGAATTATCAGATATTTATAATGACAAATGGAATGTAACAATGCCAACCTTATTTGTTCATGATAGGATCGCTTCGGATATATTTCAAAAGATTGAAATTCCTAATGATTGGCAGAGTATTGTAAATTCAACTAGTTTTGTTTTCTATGTAGTTTTCGGTTGGTTGGGAGTTTTGACATTATTATGCACATATTTGGCTATAAAATTGTATATTTTTAAAATAGTAGCTTTCAAGTCTAAGCCAGCAGTGCATATATCAGATAATTTCATGTAAAATATTAATAGTCTAATTTGATAAGCATCTAGTAATATTAGGTGGAATAATTGTTAGTAATGTAAATATGAAAATTGTTATTGTTAGCTTTCTTGGTTTGTTATGGGACAGAATTTGTTTAGATTATTTTTTTTTATGACAATTAGGTGTGGCGTGTGCCCGAGTCATAATAAGAATGTATTGTTTAATAATTGTTTTCAAATGACCAGAGCGATGCAAGGCCGTGTCCTACTTTTGTAACGTGATCAAATGGTAGTTAAAAGTTTTGAACTATGTGCAAGTTCAGCATTATTATTGCTATGACAAGTAAACAATGCAACGATTGTTCAACCAGTTGTAAAAAAAAAAAGATGAAAATAAATTAGGTCGCATCCGCTCTTACTTTTAAAATGTAAATTAGGTTATAATAAGCTTAGTAACATGAGAAGAAAAGGGGAATTGTAAAGGCATGTGGGTTTTATGGCGTCATCATTGAAAGATTTAAAAAAAAAAAAAAGAAGAAAAAAAAAAGAAGAAAAAAAAAAAAAAAAAAAATTTTTTTCTCGCCTCAAGTATGTAGAGTTACGACTGAGGGTCCAGTCTTTTCAGCTGGGCGGGTGATATGTCATAAATGACATTTTCATTAAAATCAAATTTATTATAGAAACGAGAGCCGAGGTGTTTCACTTCAGGCTTTCAAGGCGAAGTGTGTTATTAAACAATGATGACGTTCATGAGATCGACAAGTCTGATAGTGGCACGTTCATGCGAATTGTTTGAATGTATTGATAAATATTAAAGGTATGTAAGAACGTGTCACTATCCAATCTTGTGAATATTAGGCCTCTTTTCTGGCATTGAAAGGAGTGTATGGACCACTTAAATAGAGAACCAAAATTCTTAATCGGAGAGTTCAACTCGAGAAGCCAGAAGATCGCTTCTTTCGACCAGTGGAGTGTTAGGCTTGCAAAACCAAGATCTTTGAAAACTCAATAAGTCTGTTACAGTCCGGGCAGTTTAAAACTTATTGGGGGATCGAAATTTTGGCGTGTTGGCCAGCAATTCTACTGGGCGACAAGGGCATGTTCGGCTGATTTCTGAGAGTTGTTAGAAGTGTTATAAGTGTTTGAAGTGGCCATAGACTCCTGGAGATCAAGGAAAGGAGAGGCAAGAATATCAGGTTAGTTTTTAAATATAAGTTCCAACTCATAATTATATACACGTCTTAAAATAGCAAGCCAAGCGAGTTAAATTTGATATGTTCTTTAATGTGTTGTAATATTATAATATATAATATTATAAATAAATAAACTATAAAATTAGAAGTATTTGTTGTCTATGAGTTACGACCCCAGAGTAATCATTCAGACAAGTTGTTGATATTAAGAATATCAGGGTTACATAAATAAGTGGTTACAATTTTTAGATCAAAGGACGCCAATACGATCGATTTGATTGTTCCATTTTCTAGATACTGACACATTCCAATGGTTGTCTCTGGAATTGCGCCGCCGCCATCGTCGGTTTTTGCTGAAATGGCAAAAAACAACCGAAAAAGGTGTGAAAATCAAAATTTTGTCTCTTTTTAGATCAAAGGACGCCGCTATGCTCGATTTGAATGTTTCATTTTGTGAATACTGACACATTCTAATGATTGTCTTTGGAATTGCGCCGCCGCCACTGTCGGTTTTTGCTGAAATGGCAAAAAACAACCAAAAAAGGTGTGAAAATCAAAATTTTGTCTCTTTTTAGATCAAAGGACGCCGCTATGATCGATTTGATCATTTCATTTCTTAAATACTGACACATTCTAATGTTTGTCTTCAGAATTGCGCCGCCGCCACTGCCGGTTTTTGCTGAAATGGCAAAAAACAACCGAAAAAAGTGTGAAAATCAAATTTTTGTCTATTTTTAGATCAAAGGACGCCGCTATGATTGATTTGATTGTTTCATTTTGTGAATACTGACACATTCTAATGATTGTCTTTAGAAATGCGCCGCCGCCACTGTCGGTTTTTGCTGAAATGGCAAAAAACAACCGAAAAAGGTGTGAAAATCAAATTTTTGTCTATTTTTAGATCAAAGGACGCCAATACGATCGATTTGATTGTTCCATTTTCTAGATACTGACACATTCCAATGGTTGTCTCTGGAATTGCGCCGCCGCCATCGTCGGTTTTTGCTGAAATGGCAAAAAACAACCGAAAAAGGTGTGAAAATCAAAATTTTGTCTCTTTTTAGATCAAAGGACGCCGCTATGCTCGATTTGAATGTTTCATTTTGTGAATACTGACACATTCTAATGATTGTCTTTGGAATTGCGCCGCCGCCACTGTCGGTTTTTGCTGAAATGGCAAAAAACAACCAAAAAAGGTGTGAAAATCAAAATTTTGTCTCTTTTTAGATCAAAGGACGCCGCTATGATCGATTTGATCATTTCATTTTCTAAATACTGACACATTCCAATGGTTGTCCTCAGAATTGCGCCGCCGCTACTGTCGGTTTTTGCTGAAATGGCAAAAAACAACCAAAAAAGGTGTGAAAATCAAACTTTTGTTTATTTTTAGATCAAAGGACGCCGCTATGATCGATTTGATTGTTTCATTTTGTGAATACTGACACATTCTAATGGTTGTCTTTTGAATTGCGCCGCCACCACTGTCGGTTTTCGCTGAAATGGCAAAAAAAAACCGGAAAAGGTTTGAAAATCAAATTTTTGTCTATTTTTAGATTAAAGGACACCGCTATGATTGATTTGATTGTTTAATTTTGTGAATACTGACACATTCTGATGGTTGTCTTCTGAATTGCGCCGCCGCCACTTTCGGTTTTTGCTGAAAAGGCAAAAAGAACCGAAAAAGGTGTGAAAATCAAAATTTTGTCTCTTTTAAGATCAAAGGACGCCGCTATGATCGATTTGATTGTTTCAATTTG
This sequence comes from Conomelus anceps, assembly GCA_948455865.1. Classification (NCBI taxonomy): domain Eukaryota; kingdom Metazoa; phylum Arthropoda; class Insecta; order Hemiptera; family Delphacidae; genus Conomelus; species Conomelus anceps. The sequence goes on from OX418220.1 coordinate 51,872,369, forward strand.
TGGATACTGACACATTCTGATGGTTGTCTTTTGAATTACTCCGCCGTCACTGTCGGTTTTTTCTGAAATGGCAAAAAACAACCGAAAAAGGTGTGAAAATCAAATTTATGTCTATTTTTAGATCAAAGGACGCCGCTATGATCGATCTGATTGTTTCATTTTGTGGATACTGACACATTCTGATGGTTGTCTTTTGAATTGCGCCACCGCCACTGTCGGTTTTTGCTGGAATGGCAAAAAAACAACCGAAAAAAATGTGAGAATCAAACTTTTGTCTATTTTTAGATCAAAGGACGCCGCTATGATCGATTTGATTGTTTCATTTTGTGAATACTGACACATTCTAATGGTTGTCTTTCGAATTGCGCCGCCACCACTGTCGGTTTTTGCTGAAATGGCAAAGAACAACCGAAAAAGGTGTGAGAATCAAATTTTTGTCTATTTTAAGATCAAAGGACGCCGCTATGAACGATTTGATTGTTTCAATTTGTGGATACTGACACATTCTGATGGTTGTCTTTTGAATTACGCCACCGCCACTGTCGGTTTTTGCTGAAATGGCAAAAAACAACCGAAAAAAGTTTGAAAATCAAATTTTTGTCTATTTTTAGATCAAAGTACGCCGCTATAATCGATTTGATTGTTTCATTTTGTGAATACTGACACATTCTGATGGTTGTCTTTTGAATTGCGCCGCCGCCACTGCCGGTTTTTGCTGAAATGGCAAAAAACAACCGAAAAAAGTGTGAAAATCAAATTTTTGTCTATTTTTAGATCAAAGGACGCCGCTATGATTGATTTGATTGTTTCATTTTGTGAATACTGACACATTCTAATGATTGTCTTTAGAATTGCGCCGCCGCCACTGTCGGTTTTTGCTGAAATGGCAAAAAACAACCGAAAAAGGTGTGAAAATCAAATTTTTGTCTATTTTTAGATCAAAGGACGCCAATACGATCGATTTGATTGTTCCATTTTCTAGATACTGACACATTCCAATGGTTGTCTCTGGAATTGCGCCGCCGCCATCGTCGGTTTTTGCTGAAATGGCAAAAAACAACCGAAAAAGGTGTGAAAATCAAAATTTTGTCTCTTTTTAGATCAAAGGACGCCGCTATGCTCGATTTGAATGTTTCATTTTGTGAATACTGACACATTCTAATGATTGTCTTTGGAATTGCGCCGCCGCCACTGTCGGTTTTTGCTGAAATGGCAAAAAACAACCAAAAAAGGTGTGAAAATCAAAATTTTGTCTCTTTTTAGATCAAAGGACGCCGCTATGATCGATTTGATTGTTTCATTCTGTGAATACTGACACATTCTAATGGTTGTCTTTTGAATTGCGCCGCCGCCACTGTCGGTTTTTGCTGAAATGGCAAAGAACAACCGAAAAAGGTGTGAGAATCAAATTTTTGTCTATTTTTAGATCAAAGGACGCCGCTATGATCGATTTGATTATTTCATTTTGTAGATACTGACACATTCTCATGGTTGTCTTTAGAACTGCGCCGCCGCCACTGTCGGGTTTTGCTGAAATGGCAAAAAACAACCGAAAAAGGTGTGGAAATCAAATTTTTGTCTATTTTAAGATCAAAGGACGCCGCTATGAACGATTTGATTGTTCCATTTTCTAGATACTGACACATTCCAATGGTTGTCTCTGGAATTGCGCCGCCGCCATCGTCGGTTTTTGCTGAAATGGCGAAAAACAACCGAAAAAGGTGTGAAAATCAAAATTTTGTCTATTTTTAGATCAAAGGACGCCGCTATGATCGATTTGATCATTTCATTTTTTAAATACTGACACATTTCAATGGTTGTCTTCAGAATTGCGCAGCCGCCACTGTCGGTTTCAGCTGAAATGGCAAAAAACAACCAAAAAAGGTGTGAAAATCAAACTTTTGTCTATTTTTAGATCAAAGGACGCCGCTATGATCGATTTGATTGTTTCATTCTGTGAATACTGACACATTCTAATGGTTGTCTTTTGAATTGCGCCGCCGCCACTGTCGGTTTTTGCTGAAATGGCAAAGAACAACCGAAAAAGGTGTGAGAATCAAATTTTTGTCTATTTTTAGATCAAAGGACGCCGCTATGATCGATTTGATTATTTCATTTTGTAGATACTGACACATTCTCATGGTTGTCTTTAGAACTGCGCCGCCGCCACTGTCGGGTTTTGCTGAAATGGCAAAAAACAACCGAAAAAGGTGTGGAAATCAAATTTTTGTCTATTTTAAGATCAAAGGACGCCGCTATGAACGATTTGATTGTTTCATTTTGTGAATACTGACACATTCTAATGGTTTTTTTTTGAATTGCGCCGCCACCACTGTCGGTTTTCGCTGAAATGGCAAAAAAAAACCGGAAAAGGTGTGAAAATCAAATTTTTGTCTATTTTTAGATTAAAGGACACCGCTATAATTGATTTGATTGTTTAATTTTGTGGTTAATGACACATTCTGATGGTTGTCTTTTGAATTACGCCGCCGCCACTGTCGGTTTTTGCTGAAATGGCAAAAAACAACCGAAAAAGGTGTGAAAATCAAATTTTTGTCAATTTTTAGATCAAAGGACGCCGCTATGATCGATTTGATTGTTTCATTTTGTGAATACTGACATATTCTGATGGTTGTCTTTTGAATTGCGCCGCCGCCACTGTCGGTTTTTGCTGGAATGGCAAAAAAACAACCGAAAAAGGTGTGAAAATCAAACTTTTGTCTATTTTTAGATCAAAGGACGCCGTTATGATCGATTTGATCGTTTTATTTTGTGAATACTGACACATTCTAATGGTTGTCTTTAGAATTGCGCCGCCGCCACTGTCGGTTTTTCAGGAATGGCAAAAAACAACAAAAAAAGGAGTGAAAATCAAATTTTTGTTCATTTTTAGAACAAAGGACGCCGCTATGATCGATTTGATTGTTTCATTTTGTGAAAACTGACACATTATAATGGTTGTCTTTCAAATTGCGCCGCCGCCACTGTCGGTTTTTGCTGAAATGGCAAAGAAGAACCAAAAAAGGTGTGAGAATCAAATTTTTGTCTATTTTTAGATCAAAGGACGCCGCTATGATCGATTTGATTATTTCATTTTGTGGATACTGACACATACTAATGGTTGTCTTTAGAACTGCGCCGCCGCCACTGTCGGTTTTTGCTGAAAAGGCAAAAAACAACCGAAAAAGATGTGAAAATCAAAATTTTGTCTCTTTTAAGATCAAAGGACGCCGCTATGATCGATTTGATTATTTCATTTTGTAGATACTGACACATTCTGATGGTTGTCCTTAGAACTGCGCCGCCGCCACTGTCGGTTTTTTCTGAAATGGCAAAAAACAACCGAAAAAGGTGTGGAAATCAAGATTTTGTCTATTTTAAGATCAAAGGACGCCGCTATGAACGATTTGATTGTTTCAATTTGTGGATACTGACACATTCTGATGGTTGTCTTTTGAATTACTCCGCCGCCACTGTCGGTTTTTGCTGAAATGGCAAAAAACAACCGAAAAAGGTGTGAATATCAAATTTTTGTCTATTTTTAGATCAAAGGACGCCGCTATGATCGATTTGATTGTTTCGTTTTGTGGATACTGACACATTCTAATGGTTGTCTTCTGAATTGCGCCGCCGCCACATTCGGTTTTTGCTGAAAAGGCAAAAAACAACCGAAAAAGATGTGAAAATCAAAATTTTGTCTCTTTTAAGATCAAAGGACGCCGCTATGATCGATTTGATTATTTCATTTTGTAGATACTGACACATTCTGATGGTTGTCCTTAGAACTGCGCCACCGCCACTGTCGGTTTTTGCTGGAATGGCAAAAAAAAAACCGAAAAAAATGTGAAAATCAAACTTTTGTCTATTTTTAGATCAAAGGACGCCGCTATGATCGATTTGATTGTTTCATTTTGTGAATACTGACACATTCTGATGATTGTCTTTAGAGTTGCGCCGCCGCCACTGTCTGTTTTTGCTGAAATGACAAAAAACAACTGAAAAAGGTGTGAAAATCAAAAAATTTTCTATTTTTAGATCAAAGGACGCCGCTATGATCGATTTTATTCTTTAATTTGTGAATACTGACACATTCTGATGATTGTCTTAAGAATTGCGCCGCCGCCACTGTCGGTTTTTGCTGATATGGCAAAAAACAACCGAAAAAGGTGTGAAAATCAAAATTTTGTCTCTTTTTAGATCAAAGGACACCGCTATGATCGATTTGATCATTTCATTTTTCAAATACTGACACATTCTAATGGTTGTCTTTAGAATTGCGCCGCCGCCACTGTCGGTTTCAGCTGAAATGGCAAAAAACAACCAAAAAAGGTGTGAAAATCAAACTTTTGTCTATTTTTAGATCAAAGGACGCCGCAATGATCGATTTGATTGTTTCATTCTGTGAATACTGACACATTCTAATGGTTGTCTTTTGAATTGCGCCGCCACCACTGTCGGTTTTCGCTGAAATGGCAAAAAAAAACCGGAAAAGGTGTGAAAATCAAATTTTTGTCTATTTTTAGATTAAAGGACACCGCTATAATTGATTTGATTGTTTAATTTTGTGGTTAATGACACATTCTAATGGTTGTCTTTTGAATTGCGCCGCCACCACTGTCGGTTTTCGCTGAAATGGCAAAAAAAAACCGGAAAAGGTGTGAAAATAAAATTTTTGTCTATTTTTAGATTAAAGGACACCGCTATAATTGATTTGATTGTTTAATTTTGTGGTTAATGACACATTCTGATGGTTGTCTTTTGAATTACGCCGCCGCCACTGTCGGTTTTTGCTGAAATGGCAAAAAAACAACCGAAAAAGGTGTGAAAATCAAACTTTTGTCTATTTTTAGATCAAAGGACGCCGTTATGATCGATTTGATCGTTTTATTTTGTGAATACTGACACATTCTAATGGTTGTCTTTAGAATTGCGCCGCCGCCACTGTCGGTTTTTCAGGAAAGGCAAAAAACAACAAAAAAAGGAGTGAAAATCAAATTTTTGTCCTTTTTTAGAACAAAGGACGCCGCTATGATCGATTTGATTGTTTCATTTTGTGAATACTGACACATTCTAATGGTTGTCTTTCGAATTGCGCCGCCGCCACTGTCGGTTTTTGCTGAAATGGCAAAGAACAACCAAAAAAGGTGTGAGAATCAAATTTTTGTCTATTTTTAGATCAAAGGACGCCGCTATGATCGATTTGATTATTTCATTTTGTGGATACTGACACATACTAATGGTTGTCTTTAGAACTGCGCCGCCGCCACTGTCGGTTTTTGCTGAAATGGCAAAAAACAACCGAAAAAGGTGTGGAAATCAAATTTTTGTCTATTTTAAGATCAAAGGACGCCGCTATGATCGATTTGATCATTTCATTTTTCAAATACTGACACATTCTAATGGTTGTCTTAAGAATTGCGCCGCCGCCACTGTCGGTTTTTGCTGAAATGGCAAAAAACAACCAAAAAAGGAGTGAAATCAAATTTTTGTCTATTTTTAGATCAAAGGACGCCGCTATGATCGATTTGATTGTTTCATTTTGTGAATACTGACACATTCTGATGGTTGTATTCGAATTGCACCGCCGCCACTGTCGGTTTTTGCTGGAATGGCAAAAAAACAACCGAAAAGGTGTGAAAATCAAATTTTTGTCTATTTTTAGATTAAAGGACACCGCTATAATTGATTTGATTGTTTAATTTTGTGGTTAATGACACATTCTGATGGTTGTCTTTTGAATTACGCCGCCGCCACTGTCGGTTTTTGCTGAAATGGCAAAAAACAACCGAAAAAGGTGTGAAAATCAAATTTTTTGTCAATTTTTTAGATCAGAGGACGCCGCTATGATCGATTTGATTGTTTCATTTTGTGAATACTGACACATTCTGATGGTTGTATTCGAATTGCACCGCCGCCACTGTCGGTTTTTGCTGGAATGGCAAAAAAACAACCGAAAAAGGTGTGAAAATCAAACTTTTGTCTATTTTTAGATCAAAGGACGCCGTTATGATCGATTTGATCGTTTTATTTTGTGAATACTGACAAATTCTAATGGTTGTCTTTAGAATTGCGCCGCCGCCACTGTCGGTTTTTCAGGAATGGCAAAAAACAACAAAAAAAGGAGTTGAAAATCAAATTTTTGTCCATTTTTAGAACAAAGGACGCCGCTATGATCGATTTGATTGTTTCATTTTGTGAATACTGACACATTCTAATGGTTGTCTTTCAAATTGCGCCGCCCGCCACTGTCGGTTTTTGCTGAAATGGCAAAGAACAACCAAAAAAGGTGTGAGAATCAAATTTTTGTCTATTTTTAGATCAAAGGACGCCGCTATGATCGATTTGATTATTTCATTTTGTGGATACTGACACATACTAATGGTTGTCTTTAGAACTGCGCCGCCGCCACTGTCGGTTTTTGCTGAAATGGCAAAAAACAACCGAAAAGGTGTGGATCGATTTTATTCTTTAATTTGTGGATACTGACACATTCTGATGATTGTCTTTAGAATTGCGCCGCCGCCACTGTCGGTTTTTGCTGATATGGCAAAAAACAACCGAATAAGGTGTGAAAATCAAAATTTTGTCTATTTTTAGATCAAAGGATGCCGCTATGATCGATTTGAATAATCCAATTTGTGAATACTGACACATTCTAATGATTGTCTTTAGAATTGCGCCGCCTCCACTGTCGTTTTTAACTGAAATGGCAAAAAACAACCGAAAAAGGTGTGAAAATCAAATTTTTGTCTATTTTTAGATCAAAGGACGCCGCTATGATCGATTTGATCATTTCATTTTTTAAATACTGACACATTCTAATGGTTGTCTTCAGAATTGCGCCGCCGCCACTGTCGGTTTTTGCTGAAATGGCAAAGAACAACCGAAAAAAGGTGGTGAGAATCAAATTTTTGTCTATTTTAGATCAAAGGACGCCGCTATGATCGATTTGATTATTTCATTTTGTAGATACTGACACATTCTCATGGTTGTCTTTAGAACTGCGCCGCCGCCACTGTCGGGTTTTGCTGAAATGGCAAAAAACAACCGAAAAAGGTGTGGAAATCAAATTTTTGTCTATTTTAAGATCAAAGGACGCCGCTATGAACGATTTGATTGTTTCATTTTGTGAATACTGACACATTCTAATGGTTGTCTTTTGAATTGCGCCGCCACCACTGTCGGTTTTCGCTGAAATGGCAAAAAAAAACCGGAAAAGGTGTGAAAATAAAATTTTTGTCTATTTTTAGATTAAAGGACACCGCTATAATTGATTTGATTGTTTAATTTTGTGGTTAATGACACATTCTGATGGTTGTCTTTTGAATTACGCCGCCGCCACTGTCGGTTTTTGCTGAAATGGCAAAAAAACAACCGAAAAAGGTGTGAAAATCAAACTTTTGTCTATTTTTAGATCAAAGGACGCCGTTATGATCGATTTGATCGTTTTATTTTGTGAATACTGACACATTCTAATGGTTGTCTTTAGAATTGCGCCGCCGCCACTGTCGGTTTTTCAGGAAAGGCAAAAAACAACAAAAAAAGGAGTGAAAATCAAATTTTTGTCCTTTTTTAGAACAAAGGACGCCGCTATGATCGATTTGATTGTTTCATTTTGTGAATACTGACACATTCTAATGGTTGTCTTTCGAATTGCGCCGCCGCCACTGTCGGTTTTTGCTGAAATGGCAAAGAACAACCAAAAAAGGTGTGAGAATCAAATTTTTGTCTATTTTTAGATCAAAGGACGCCGCTATGATCGATTTGATTATTTCATTTTGTGGATACTGACACATACTAATGGTTGTCTTTAGAACTGCGCCGCCGCCACTGTCGGTTTTTGCTGAAATGGCAAAAAACAACCGAAAAAGGTGTGGAAATCAAATTTTTGTCTATTTTAAGATCAAAGGACGCCGCTATGATCGATTTGATCATTTCATTTTTCAAATACTGACACATTCTAATGGTTGTCTTTAGAATTGCGCCGCCGCCACTGTCGGTTTTTGCTGAAAAGGCAAAAAACAATCAAAAAAGGAGTGAAAATCAAATTTTTGTCTATTTTTAGATCAAAGGACGCCGCTATGATTGATTTGATTGTTCCATTTTGTGAATACTGACACATTCTAATGATTGTCTTTAGAATTGAGCCGCCGCCACTTTCGGTTTTTGCTTAAATGGCAAAAAACAACCGAAAAAGGTGTGAAAATCAATTGTTTGTCTATTTTTAGATCAAAGGACGCCAATACGATCGATTTGATTGTTCCATTTTGTAGATACTGACACATTCCAATGGTTGTCTTTGGAATTGCGACGCCGCCACTGTCGGTTTTTGCTGAAATGGCAAAAAACAACCGAAAAAGGTGTGAAAATCAAAATTTTGTCTCTTTTAGATCAAAGGACGCCGCTATGCTCGATTTGAATGTTTCATTTTGTGAATACTGACACATTCTAATGATTGTCTTTAGAATTGCGCCGCCGCCACTGTCGGTTTTTGCTGAAATGGCAAAAAACAACCGAAAAAGGTGTGAAAATCAAAATTTCGTCTCTTTTTAGATCAAAGGACGCCGCTATGATCGATTTGATCATTTCATTTTTTAAATACTGACACATTCTAATGGTTGTCTTAAGAATTGCGCCGCCGCCACTGTCGGTTTTTGCTGAAATGGCAAAAAACAACCAAAAAAGGAGTGAAAATCAAATTTTTGTCTATTTTTAGATCAAAGGACGCCGCTATGATCGATTTGATTGTTTAATTTTGTGGTTAATGACACATTCTGATGGTTGTCTTTTGAATTGCGCCGCCACCACTGTCGGTTTTCGCTGAAATGGCAAAAAAAAACCGGAAAAGGTGTGAAAATCAAATTTTTGTCTATTTTTAGATCAAAGGACGCCGCTATGATCGATTTGATTGTTTAATTTTGTGGTTAATGACACATTCTGATGGTTGTCTTTTGAATTGCGCCGCCGCCACTGTCGGTTTTTGCTGAAATGGCAAAAAACAACCGAAAAAGGTGTGAAAATCAAATTTTTGTCAATTTTTAGATCAAAGGACGCCGCTATGATCGATTTGATTGTTTCATTTTGTGAATACTGACACATTCTGATGGTTGTATTCGAATTGCACCGCCGCCACTGTCGGTTTTTGCTGGAATGGCAAAAAAACAACCGAAAAAGGTGTGAAAATCAAACTTTTGTCTATTTTTAGATCAAAGGACGCCGTTATGATCGATTTGATCGTTTTATTTTGTGAATACTGACAAATTCTGATGGTTGTATTCGAATTGCACCGCCGCCACTGTCGGTTTTTGCTGGAATGGCAAAAAAACAACCGAAAAAGGTGTGAAAATCAAACTTTTGTCTATTTTTAGATCAAAGGACGCCGTTATGATCGATTTGATCGTTTTATTTTGTGAATACTGACAAATTCTAATGGTTGTCTTTAGAATTGCGCCGCCGCCACTGTCGGTTTTTGCTGAAATGGCAAAGAACAACCAAAAAAGGTGTGAAAATCAAACTTTTGTCTATTTTTAGATCAAAGGACGCCGTTATGATCGATTTGATCGTTTTATTTTGTGAATACTGACAAATTCTAATGGTTGTCTTTAGAATTGCGCCGCCGCCACTGTCGGTTTTTCAGGAATGGCAAAAAACAACAAAAAAAGGAGTGAAAATCAAATTTTTGTCCATTTTTAGAACAAAGGACGCCGCTATGATCGATTTGATTGTTTCATTTTGTGAATACTGACACATTCTAATGGTTGTCTTTCAAATTGCGCCGCCGCCACTGTCGGTTTTTGCTGAAATGGCAAAAAAACAAACGAAAAAGGTGTGAAAATCAAACTTTTGTCTATTTTTAGATTAAAGGACACCGCTATAATTGATTTGATTGTTTAATTTTGTGGTTAATGACACATTCTGATGGTTGTCTTTTGAATTGCGCCGCCACCACTGTCGGTTTTCGCTGAAATGGCAAAAAAAAACCGGAAAAGGTGTGAAAATCAAATTTTTGTCTATTTTTAGATTAAAGGACACCGCTATAATTGATTTGATTGTTTAATTTTGTGGTTAATGACACATTCTACTGGTTGTCTTTTGAATTACGCCGCCGCCACTGTCGGTTTTTGCTGAAATGGCAAAAAACAACCGAAAAAGGTGTGAAAATCAAATTTTTGTCAATTTTTAGATCAAAGGACGCCGCTATGATCGATTTGATTGTTTCATTTTGTGAATACTGACACATTCTGATGGTTGTATTCGAATTGCACCGCCGCCACTGTCGGTTTTTGCTGGAATGGCAAAAAAACAACCGAAAAAGGTGTGAAAATCAAACTTTTGTCTATTTTTAGATCAAAGGACGCCGTTATGATCGATTTGATCGTTTTATTTTGTGAATACTGACAAATTCTAATGGTTGTCTTTAGAATTGCGCCGCCGCCACTGTCGGTTTTTCAGGAATGGCAAAAAACAACAAAAAAAGGAGTGAAAATCAAATTTTTGTCCATTTTTAGAACAAAGGACGCCGCTATGATCGATTTGATTGTTTCATTTTGTGAATACTGACACATTCTAATGGTTGTCTTTCAAATTGCGCCGCCGCCACTGTCGGTTTTTGCTGAAATGGCAAAGAACAACCAAAAAAGGTGTGAGAATCAAATTTTTGTCTATTTTTAGATCAAAGGACGCCGCTATGATCGATTTGATTATTTCATTTTGTGGATACTGACACATACTAATGGTTGTCTTTAGAACTGCGCCGCCGCCACTGTCGGTTTTTGCTGAAATGGCAAAAAACAACCGAAAAAGGTGTGGATCGATTTTATTCTTTAATTTGTGGATACTGACACATTCTGATGATTGTCTTTAGAATTGCGCCGCCGCCACTGTCGGTTTTTGCTGATATGGCAAAAAACAACCGAATAAGGTGTGAAAATCAAAATTTTGTCTATTTTTAGATCGAAGGATGCCGCTATGATCGATTTGAATAATCCAATTTGTGAATACTGACACATTCTAATGATTGTCTTTAGAATTGCGCCGCCTCCACTGTCGGTTTTTGCTGAAATGGCAAAAAACAACCGAAAAAGGTGTGAAAATCAAATTTTTGTCTATTTTTAGATCAAAGGACGCCGCTATGATCGATTTGATCATTTCATTTTTTAAATACTGACACATTCTAATGGTTGTCTTCAGAATTGCGCCGCCGCCACTGTCGGTTTTTGCTGAAATGGCAAAGAACAACCGAAAAAGGTGTGAGAATCAAATTTTTGTCTATTTTTAGATCAAAGGACGCCGCTATGATCGATTTGATTATTTCATTTTGTAGATACTGACACATTCTCATGGTTGTCTTTAGAACTGCGCCGCCGCCACTGTCGGGTTTTGCTGAAATGGCAAAAAACAACCGAAAAAGGTGTGGAAATCAAATTTTTGTCTATTTTAAGATCAAAGGACGCCGCTATGAACGATTTGATTGTTTCATTTTGTGATTACTGACACATTCTAATGGTTGTCTTTTGAATTGCGCCGCCACCACTGTCGGTTTTCGCTGAAATGGCAAAAAAAAACCGGAAAAGGTGTGAAAATCAAATTTTTGTCTATTTTTAGATTAAAGGACACCGCTATAATTGATTTGATTGTTAAATTTTGTGGTTAATGACACATTCTGATGGTTGTCTTTTGAATTACGCCGCCGCCACTGTCGGTTTTTGCTGAAATGGCAAAAAAACAACCGAAAAAGGTGTGAAAATCAAACTTTTGTCTATTTTTAGATCAAAGGACGCCGTTATGATCGATTTGATCGTTTTATTTTGTGAATACTGACACATTCTAATGGTTGTCTTTAGAATTGCGCCGCCGCCACTGTCGGTTTTTCAGGAAAGGCAAAAAACAACAAAAAAAGGAGTGAAAATCAAATTTTTGTCCTTTTTTAGAACAAAGGACGCCGCTATGATCGATTTGATTGTTTCATTTTGTGAATACTGACACATTCTAATGGTTGTCTTTAGAATTGCGCCGCCGCCACTGTCGGTTTTTCAGGAAAGGCAAAAAACAACAAAAAAAGGAGTGAAAATCAAATTTTTGTCCTTTTTTAGAACAAAGGACGCCGCTATGATCGATTTGATTGTTTCATTCTGTGAATACTGACACATTCTAATGGTTGTCTTTCGAATTGCGCCGCCGCCACTGTCGGTTTTTGCTGAAATGGCAAAGAACAACCAAAAAAGGTGTGAGAATCAAATTTTTGTCTATTTTTAGATCAAAGGACGCCGCTATGATCGATTTGATTATTTCATTTTGTGGATACTGACACATACTAATGGTTGTCTTTAGAACTGCGCCGCCGCCACTGTCGGTTTTTGCTGAAATGGCAAAAAACAACTGAAAAAGGTGTGGAAATCAAATTTTTGTCTATTTTAAGATCAAAGGACGCCGCTATGATCGATTTGATCATTTCATTTTTCAAATACTGACACATTCTAATGGTTGTCTTTAGAATTGCGCCGCCGCCACTGTCGGTTTTTGCTGAAAAGGCAAAAAACAATCAAAAAAGGAGTGAAAATCAAATTTTTGTCTATTTTTAGATCAAAGGACGCCGCTATGATTGATTTGATTGTTCCATTTTGTGAATACTGACACATTCTAATGATTGTCTTTAGAATTGAGCCGCCGCCACTTTCGGTTTTTGCTTAAATGGCAAAAAACAACCGAAAAAGGTGTGAAAATCAATTGTTTGTCTATTTTTAGATCAAAGGACGCCAATACGATCGATTTGATTGTTCCATTTTGTAGATACTGACACATTCCAATGGTTGTCTTTGGAATTGCGCCGCCGCCACTGTCGGTTTTTGCTGAAATGGCAAAAAACAACCGAAAAAGGTGTGAAAATCAAAATTTTGTCTCTTTTTAGATCAAAGGACGCCGCTATGCTCGATTTGAATGTTTCATTTTGTGAATACTGACACATTCTAATGATTGTCTTTAGAATTGCGCCGCCGCCACTGTCGGTTTTTGCTGAAATGGCAAAAAACAACCGAAAAAGGTGTGAAAATCAAAATTTTGTCTCTTTTTAGATCAAAGGACGCCGCTATGATCGATTTGATCATTTCATTTTTTAAATACTGACACATTCTAATGGTTGTCTTAAGAATTGCGCCGCCGCCACTGTCGGTTTTTGCTGAAATGGCAAAAAACAACCAAAAAAGGAGTGAAAATCAAATTTTTGTCTATTTTTAGATCAAAGGACGCCGCTATGATTGATTTGATTGTTTCATTTTGTGAATACTGACACATTCTAATGATTGTCTTTAGAATTGCGCCGCCGCCACTGTCGGTTTTTGCTGAAATGGCAAAAAACAACCGAAAAAGGTGTGAAAATCAATTGTTTGTCTATTTTTAGATCAAAGGACGCCAATACGATCGATTTGATTGTTCCATTTTGTAGATACTGACACATTCCAATGGTTGTCTTTGGAATTGCGCCGCCGCCACTGTCGGTTTTTGCTGAAATGGCAAAAAACAACCGAAAAAGGTGTGAAAATCAAAATTTTGTCTCTTTTTAGATCAAAGGACGCCGCTATGCTCGATTTGAATGTTTCATTTTGTGAATACTGACACATTCTAATGATTGTCTTTAGAATTGCGCCGCCGCCACTGTCGGTTTTTGCTGAAATGGCAAAAAACAACCGAAAAAGGTGTGAAAATCAAAATTTTGTCTCTTTTTAGATCAAAGGACGCCGCTATGATCGATTTGATCATTTCATTTTTTAAATACTGATACATTCTAATGGTTGTCTTAAGAATTGCGCCGCCGCCACTGTCGGTTTTTGCTGAAATGGCAAAAAACAACCAAAAAAGGAGTGAAAATCAAATTTTTGTCTATTTTTAGATCAAAGGACGCCGCTATGATTGATTTGATTGTTTCATTTTGTGAATACTGACACATTCTAATGATTGTCTTTAGAATTGCGCCGCCGCCACTGTCGGTTTTTGCTGAAATGGCAAAAAACAACCGAAAAAGGTGTGAAAATCAAAATTTTGTCTCTTTTTAGATCAAAGGACGCCGCTATGTTCGATTTGAATGTTTCATTTTGTGAATACTGACACATTCTAATGATTGTCTTTAGAATTGCGCCGCCGCCACTGTCGGTTTTTGCTGAAATGGCAAAAAACAACCGAAAAAGGTGTGAAAATCAAAATTTTGTCTCTTTTTAGATCAAAGGACGCCAATACGATCGATTTGATTGTTCCATTTTGTAGATACTGACACATTCCAATGGTTGTCTCTGGAATTGCGCCGCCGCCATCGTCGGTTTTTGCTGAAATGGCAAAAAACAACCGAAAAAGGTGTGAAAATCAAAATTTTGTCTCTTTTTAGATCAAAGGACGCCGCTATGCTCGATTTGAATGTTTCATTTTGTGAATACTGACACATTCTAATGATTGTCTTTAGAATTGCGCCGACGCCACTGTCGGTTTTTGCTGAAATGGCAAAAAACAACCGAAAAAGGTGTGAAAATCAAAATTTTGTCTCTTTTTAGAACAAAGGACGCCGCTATGATCGATTTGATCATTTCATTTTCTAAATACTGACACATTCTAATGGTTGTCCTCAGAATTGCGCCGCCGCCACTGTCGGTTTTTGCTGAAATGGCAAAAAACAACCAAAAAAGGTGTGAAAATCAAACTTTTGTTTATTTTCAGATCAAAGGACGCCGCTATGATCGATTTGATTGTTTCATTTTGTGAATACTGACACATTTTAATGGTTGTCTTTTGAATTGCGCCGCCACCACTGTCGGTTTTCGCTGAAATGGCAAAAAAAAACCGGAAAAAATGTGAAAATCAAATTTTTGTCTATTTTTAGATTAAAGGACACCGTTATGATTGATTTGATTGGTTAATTTTGTGAATACTGACACATTCTAATGGTTGTCTTCTGAATTGCGCCGCCGCCACTTTCGGTTTTTGCTGAAAAGGCAAAAAACAACCGAAAAAAGTGTGAAAATCAAAATTTTGTCTCTTTTAAGATCAAAGGACGCCGCTTTGATCGATTTGATTATTTCATTTTGTAGATACTGACACATTCTGATGGTTGTCCTTGGAACTGCGCCGCCGCCACTGTCGGTTTTTTCTGAAATGGCAAAAAACAACCGAAAAAGGTGTGGAAATCAAGATTTTGTCTATTTTTAGATCAAAGGACGCCGCTATGAACGATTTGATTGTTTCAATTTGTGGATACTGACACATTCTGATGGTTGTCTTTTGAATTACTCCGCCGCCACTGTTGTTTTTGCTGAAATGGCAAAAAACAACCGAAAAAGGTGTGAAAATCAAATTTTTGTCTATTTTTAGATCAAAGGACGCCGCTATGATCGATTTGATTGTTTAATTTTTTGAATACTGACACATTCTGATGGTTGTCTTTTGAATTGCGCCACCGCCACTGTCGGTTTTTGCTGGAATGGCAAAAAAAAAAACCGAAAAAAATGTGAAAATCAAACTTTTGTCTATATTTAGATCAAAGGACGCCGCTATGATCGATTTGATTGTTTCATTTTGTGAATACTGACACATTCTGATGATTGTCTTTAGAGTTGCGCCGCCGCCACTGTCGGTTTTTGCTGAAATGAAAAAAAACAACTGAAAAAGGTGTGAAAATCAAAAATTTTTCTATTTTTAGATCAAAGGACGCCGCTATGATCGATTTTATTCTTTAATTTGTGAATACTGACACATTCTGATGATTGTCTTTAGAATTGCGCCGCCGCCACTGTCGGTTTTTGCTGATATGGCAAAAAACAACCGAAAAAGGTGTGAAAATCAAAATTTTGTCTCTTTTTAGATCAAAGGACGCCGCTATGATCGATTTGATCATTTCATTTTTTTAATACTGACACATTCTAATGGTTGTCTTCAGAATTGCGCCGCCGCCACTGTCGGTTTCAGCTGAAATGGCAAAAAACAACCAAAAAAGGTGTGAAAATCAAACTTTTGTCTATTTTTAGATCAAAGGACGCCGCTATGATCGATTTGATTGTTTCATTCTTTGAATACTGACACATTCTGATGGTTGTCTTAAGAATTGGGCCGCCGCCACTGTCGGGTTTTGCTGAAATGGCAAAAAACAACCGAAAAAGGTGTGGAAATCAAATTTTTGTCTATTTTAAGATCAAAGGACGCCGCTATGAACGATTTGATTGTTTCATTTTGTGAATACTGACACATTCTAATGGTTGTCTTTTGAATTGCGCCGCCACCACTGTCGGTTTTCGCTGAAATGGCAAAAAAAACCGGAAAAGGTGTGAAAATCAAATTTTTGTCTATTTTTAGATTAAAGGACACCGCTATGATTGATTTGATTGTTTAATTTTGTGGTTAATGACACATTCTGATGGTTGTCCTTTGAATTACGCCGCCGCCACTGTCGGTTTTTGCTGAAATGGCAAAAAACAACCGAAAAAGGTGTTAAAATTAAAATTTTGTCTCTTTTTAGATCAAAGGACGCCGCTATGATCGATTTGATCATTTCATTTTTTAAATACTGACACATTCTAATGGTTGTCTTAAGAATTGCGCCGCCGCCACTGTCGGTTTTTGCTGAAATGGCAAAAAACAACCAAAAAAGGAGTGAAAATCAAATTTTTGTCTATTTTTAGATCAAAGGACGCCGCTATGATTGATTTGATTGTTTCATTTTGTGAATACTGACACATTCTAATGATTGTCTTTAGAATTGCGCCGCCGCCACTGTCGGTTTTTGCTGAAATGGCAAAAAACAACCGAAAAAGGTGTGAAAATCAAAATTTTGTCTCTTTTTAGATCAAAGGACGCCGCTATGCTCGATTTGAATGTTTCATTTTGTGAATACTGACACATTCTAATGATTGTCTTTAGAATTGCCCCGCCGCCACTGTCGGTTTTTGCTGAAATGGCAAAAAACAACCAAAAAAGGTGTGAAAATCAAAATTTTGTCTCTTTTTAGATCAAAGGACGCCAATACAATCGATTTGATTGTTCCATTTTGTAGATACTGACACATTCCAATGGTTGTCTCTGGAATTGCGCCGCCGCCATCGTCGGTTTTTGCTGAAATGGCAAAAAACAACCGAAAAAGGTGTGAAAATCAAAATTTTGTCTCTTTTTAGATCAAAGGACGCCGCTATGCTCGATTTGAATGTTTCATTTTGTGAATACTGACACATTCTAATGATTGTCTTTAGAATTGCGCCGCCGCCACTGTCGGTTTTTGCTGAAATGGCAAAAAACAACCGAAAAATGTGTGAAAATCAAAATTTTGTCTCTTTTTAGATCAAAGGACGCCGCTATGATCGATTTGATTGGTTAATTTTGTGAATACTGACACATTCTGATGGTTGTCTTCTGAATTGCGCCGCCGCCACTTTCGGTTTTTGC
Organism: Conomelus anceps; assembly: GCA_948455865.1. Taxonomy (NCBI): domain Eukaryota; kingdom Metazoa; phylum Arthropoda; class Insecta; order Hemiptera; family Delphacidae; genus Conomelus; species Conomelus anceps. The sequence continues at coordinate 51,889,781 of OX418220.1, forward strand.
TGAAAAGGCAAAAAACAACCGAAAAAGGTGTGAAAATCAAAATTTTGTCTCTTTTAAGATCAAAGGACGCCGCTATGATCGATTTGATTATTTCATTTTGTAGATACTGACAAATTCTGATGGTTGTCCTTAGAACTGCGCCGCCGCCACTGTCGGTTTTTTCTGAAATGGCAAAAAACAACCGAAAAAGGTGTGGAAATCAAGATTTTGTCTATTTTAAGATCAAAGGACGCCGCTATGAACGATTTGATTGTTTCAATTTGTGGATACTGACACATTCTGATGGTTGTCTTTTGAATTACTCCGCCGCCACTGTCGGTTTTTGCTGAAATGGCAAAAAACAACCGAAAAAGGTGTGAAAATCAAATTTTTGTCTATTTTTAGATCAAAGGACGCCGCTATGATCGATTTGATTGTTTCATTTTTTGGATACTGACACATTCTGATGGTTGTCTTTTGAATTGCGCCACCGCCACTGTCGGTTTTTGCTGGAATGGCAAAAAAAAAACCGAAAAAAAATGTGAAAATCAAACTTTTGTCTATATTTAGATCAAAGGACGCCGCTATGATCGATTTGATTGTTTCATTTTGTGGATACTGACACATTCTGATGATTGTCTTTAGAGTTGCGCCGCCGCCACTGTCGGTTTTTGCTGAAATGACAAAAAACAACTGAAAAAGGTGTGAAAATCAAAAAATTTTCTATTTTTAGATCAAAGGACGCCGCTATGATCGATTTTATTCTTTAATTTGTGAATACTGACACATTCTGATGATTGTCTTTAGAATTGCGCCGCCGCCACTGTCGGTTTTTGCTGATATGGCAAAAAACAACCGAAAAAGGTGTGAAAATCAAAATTTTGTCTCTTTTTAGATCAAAGGACGCTGCTATGATCGATTTGATCATTTCATTTTTTAAATACTGACACATTCTAATGGTTGTCTTCAGAATTGCGCCGCCGCCACTGTCGGTTTCAGCTGAAATGGCAAAAAACAACCAAAAAAGGTGTGAAAATCAAACTTTTGTCTATTTTTAGATCAAAGGACGCCGCTATGATCGATTTGATTGTTTCATTTTGTGAATACTGACACATTCTAATGGTTGTCTTTCGAATTGCGCCGCCACCACTGTCGGTTTTTGCTGAAATGGCAAAGAACAACCGAAAAAGGTGTGAGAATCAAATTTTTGTCTATTTTTAGATCAAAGGACGCCGCTATGATCGATTTGATTATTTCATTTTGTAGATACTGACACATTCTCATGGTTGTCTTTAGAACTGCGCCGCCGCCACTGTCGGTTTTTGCTGAAATGGCAAAAAACAACCGAAAAAGGTGTGGAAATCAAATTTTTGTCTATTTTAAGATCAAAGGACGCCGCTATGAACGATTTGATTGTTTCAATTTGTGGATACTGACACATTCTGATGGTTGTCTTTTGAATTACGCCACCGCCACTGTCGGTTTTTGCTGAAATGGCAAAAAACAACCGAAAAAAGTGTTAAAATCAAATTTTTGTCTATTTTTAGATCAAAGGACGCCGCTATGAACGATTTGATTGTTTCATTTTGTGGATACTGACACATTCTGATGATTGTCTTTAGAGTTGCGCCGCCGCCACTGTCGGTTTTTGCTGAAATGACAAAAAACAACCGAAAAAGGTGTGAAAATCGAATTTTTGTCAATTTTTAGATCAAAGGACGCCGCTATGATCGATTTGATTGTTTCATTTTGTGAATACTGACACATTCTGATGGTTGTATTTTGAATTGCGCAACCGCCACTGTCGGTTTTTGCTGGAATGGCAAAAAAACAACCGAAAAAGGTGTGAAAATCAAACTTTTGTCTATTTTTAGATCAAAGGACGCCGCTATGATCGATTTGATTATTTCATTTCTTAAATACTGACACATTTTAATGTTTGTCTTCAGAATTGCGCCGCCGCCACTGTCGGTTTCAGCTGAAATGGCAAAAAACAACCAAAAAAGGTGTGAAAATCAAACTTTTGTCTATTTTTAGATCAAAGGACGCCGCTATGATCGATTTGATTGTTTCATTTTGTGAATACTGACACATTCTAATGGTTGTCTTTCGAATTGCGCCGCCACCACTGTCGGTTTTTGCTGAAATGGCAAAGAACAACCGAAAAAGGTGTGAGAATCAAATTTTTGTCTATTTTTAGATCAAAGGACGCCGTTATGATCGATTTGATCGTTTTATTTTGTGAATACCGACACATTCTAATGGTTGTCTTTAGAATTGCGCCGCCGCCACTGTCGGTTTTTGCAGGAATGGCAAAAAACAACCAAAAAAGGTGTGAAAATCAAACTTTTGTCTATTTTCAGATCAAAGGACGCCGCTATGAACGATTTGATTGTTTCAATTTGTGGATACTGACACATTCTAATGGTTGTCCTTTGAATTACGCAGCCGCCACTGTCGGTTTTTGCTGAAATGGCAAAAAACAACCGAAAAAGGTGTGAAAATCAAATTTTTGTCAATTTTTAGATCAAAGGACGCCGCTATGATCGATTTGATTGTTTCATTTTGTGAATACTGACACATTCTGATGTTTGTCTTCAGAATTGCGCCGCCGCCACTGTCGGTTTCAGCTGAAATGGCAAAAAACAACCAAAAAAGGTGTGAAAATCAAACTTTTGTCTATTTTTAGATCAAAGGACGCCGCTATGATCGATTTGATTGTTTCATTTTGTGAATACTGACACATTCTAATGGTTGTCTTTCGAATTGCGCCGCCACCACTGTCGGTTTTTGCTGAAATGGCAAAGAACAACCGAAAAAGGTGTGAGAATCAAATTTTTGTCTATTTTTAGATCAAAGGACGCCGCTATGATCGATTTGATTATTTCATTTTGTAGATACTGACACATTCTCATGGTTGTCTTTAGAACTGCGCCGCCGCCACTGTCGGTTTTTGCTGAAATGGCAAAAAACAACCGAAAAAGGTGTGGAAATCAAATTTTTGTCTATTTTAAGATCAAGGGACGCCGCTATGAACGATTTGATTGTTTCAATTTGTGGATACTGACACATTCTGATGGTTGTCTTTCGAATTACGCCACCGCCACTGTCGGTTTTTGCTGAAATGGCAAAAAACAACCGAAAAAAGTGTTAAAATCAAATTTTTGTCTATTTTTAGATCAAAGGACGCCGCTATGAACGATTTGATTGTTTCATTTTGTGGATACTGACACATTCTGATGGTTGTCTTTTGAATTGCGCCACCGCCACTGTCGGTTTTTGCTGGAATGGCAAAAAAAAAACCGAAAAAAATGTGAAAATCAAACTTTTGTCTATATTTAGATCAAAGGACGCCGCTATGATCGATTTGATTGTTTCATTTTGTGAATACTGACACATTCTGATGATTGTCTTTAGAGTTGCGCCGCCGCCACTGTCGGTTTTTGCTGAAATGACAAAAAACAACTGAAAAAGGTGTGAAAATCAAAAAATTTTCTATTTTTAGATCAAAGGACGCCGCTATGATTGATTTTATTCTTTAATTTGTGAATACTGACACATTCTGATTATTGTCTTTAGAATTGCGCCGCCGCCACTGTCGGTTTTTGCTGATATGGCAAAAAACAACCGAAAAAGGTGTGAAAATCAAAATTTTGTCTCTTTTTAGATCAAAGGACGCCGCTATGATCGATTTGATCATTCCATTTTTCAAATACTGACACATTCTAATGGTTGTCTTTTGAATTGCGCCGCCGCCACTGTCGGGTTTTGCTGAAATGGCAAAAAACAACCGAAAAAGGTGTGGAAATCAAATTTTTGTCTATTTTAAGATCAAAGGACGCCGCTATGAACGATTTGATTGTTTCATTTTGTGAATACTGACACATTCTAATGGTTGTCTTTTGAATTGCGCCGCCACCACTGTCGGTTTTCGCTGAAATGGCAAAAAAAAAACCGGAAAAGGTGTGAAAATCAAATTTTTGTCTATTTTTAGATTAAAGGACACCGATATGATTGATTTGATTGTTTAATTTTGTGGTTAATGACACATTCTGATGGTTGTCCTTTGAATTACGCCGCCGCCACTGTCGGTTTTTGCTGAAATGGCAAAAAACAACCGAAAAAGGTGTGAAAATCGAATTTTTGTCAATTTTTAGATCAAAGGACGCCGCTATGATCGATTTGATTGTTTCATTTTGTGAATACTGACACATTCTGATTATTGTCTTTAGAATTGCGCCGCCGCCACTGTCGGTTTTTGCTGATATGGCAAAAAACAACCGAAAAAGGTGTGAAAATCAAAATTTTGTCTCTTTTTAGATCAAAGGACGCCGCTATGATCGATTTGATCATTCCATTTTTCAAATACTGACACATTCTAATGGTTGTCTTTTGAATTGCGCCGCCGCCACTGTCGGGTTTTGCTGAAATGGCAAAAAACAACCGAAAAAGGTGTGGAAATCAAATTTTTGTCTATTTTAAGATCAAAGGACGCCGCTATGAACGATTTGATTGTTTCATTTTGTGAATACTGACACATTCTAATGGTTGTCTTTTGAATTGCGCCGCCACCACTGTCGGTTTTCGCTGAAATGGCAAAAAAAAAACCGGAAAAGGTGTGAAAATCAAATTTTTGTCTATTTTTAGATTAAAGGACACCGATATGATTGATTTGATTGTTTAATTTTGTGGTTAATGACACATTCTGATGGTTGTCCTTTGAATTACGCCGCCGCCACTGTCGGTTTTTGCTGAAATGGCAAAAAACAACCGAAAAAGGTGTGAAAATCGAATTTTTGTCAATTTTTAGATCAAAGGACGCCGCTATGATCGATTTGATTGTTTCATTTTGTGAATACTGACACATTCTGATGGTTGTATTTTGAATTGCGCAACCGCCACTGTCGGTTTTTGCTGGAATGGCAAAAAAACAACCGAAAAAGGTGTGAAAATCAAACTTTTGTCTATTTTTAGATCAAAGGACGCCGCTATGATCGATTTGATTATTTCATTTCTTAAATACTGACACATTTTAATGTTTGTCTTCAGAATTGCGCCGCCGCCACTGTCGGTTTCAGCTGAAATGGCAAAAAACAACCAAAAAAGGTGTGAAAATCAAACTTTTGTCTATTTTTAGATCAAAGGACGCCGCTATGATCGATTTGATTGTTTCATTTTGTGAATACTGACACATTCTAATGGTTGTCTTTCGAATTGCGCCGCCACCACTGTCGGTTTTTGCTGAAATGGCAAAGAACAACCGAAAAAGGTGTGAGAATCAAATTTTTGTCTATTTTTAGATCAAAGGACGCCGTTATGATCGATTTGATCGTTTTATTTTGTGAATACCGACACATTCTAATGGTTGTCTTTAGAATTGCGCCGCCGCCACTGTCGGTTTTTGCAGGAATGGCAAAAAACAACCAAAAAAGGAGTGAAAATCAAAATTTTGTCTATTTTTAGATCGAAGGACGCCGCTATGATCGATTTGAATAATCCAATTTGTGAATACTGACACATTCTGATGGTTGTCTTTTGAATTGCGCCGCCGCCACTGTCGGTTTTTGCTGGAATGGCAAAAAAACAACCGAAAAAGGTGTGAAAATCAAACTTTTGTCTATTTTTAGATCAAAGGACGCCGTTATGATCGATTTGATCGTTTTATTTTGTGAATACTGAAAAATTCTAATGGTTGTCTTTGGATTTGCGCCGCCGCCACTGTCGGTTTTTGCAGGAATGGCAAAAAACAACCAAAAAAGGAGTGAAAATCAAATTTTTGTCCATTTTTAGAACAAAGGACGCCGCTATGATCGATTCGATTGTTCCATTTTGTGAATACTGACACATTCTAATGGTTGTCTTTTGAATTGCGCCGCCGCCACTGTCGGTTTTTTGCAGAAATGGCAAAGAACAACCAAAAAAGGTGTGAGAATCAAATTTTTGTCTATTTTTAGATCGAAGGACGCCGCTATGATCGATTTGATTATTTCATTTTGTGGAAACTGACACATTCTAATGGTTGTCTTTAGAATTGCGCCGCCGCCACTGTCGGTTTTTGCAGGAATGGCAAAAAACAACCAAAAAAGGAGTGAAAATCAAAATTTTGTCTATTTTTAGATCGAAGGACGCCGCTATGATCGATTTGAATAATCCAATTTGTGAATACTGACACATTCTGATGGTTGTCTTTTGAATTGCGCCGCCGCCACTGTCGGTTTTTGCTGGAATGGCAAAAAAACAACCGAAAAAGGTGTGAAAATCAAACTTTTGTCTATTTTTAGATCAAAGGACGCCGTTATGATCGATTTGATCGTTTTATTTTGTGAATACTGAAAAATTCTAATTGTTGTCTTTGGATTTGCGCCGCCGCCACTGTCGGTTTTTGCAGGAATGGCAAAAAACAACCAAAAAAGGAGTGAAAATCAAATTTTTGTCCATTTTTAGAACAAAGGACGCCGCTATGATCGATTCGATTGTTCCATTTTGTGAATACTGACACATTCTGATGGTTGTCTTTTGAATTGCGCCGCCGCCACTGTCGGTTTTTGCTGGAATGGCAAAAAAACAACCGAAAAAGGTGTGAAAATCAAACTTTTGTCTATTTTTAGATGAAAGGACGCCGTTATGATCGATTCGATCGTTTTATTTTGTGAATACCGACACATTCCAATGGTTGTCTTTAGAATTGCGCCGCCGCCACTGTCGGTTTTTGCAGGAATGGCAAAAAACAACCAAAAAAGGAGTGAAAATCAAATTTTTGTCCATTTTTAGAACAAAGGACGCCGCTATGATCAATTTGATTGTTTCATTTTGTGAATACTGACACATTTCAATGGTTGTCTTTTGAATTGCGCCGCCGCAACTGTCGGTTTTTGCTGAAATGGCAAAGAACAACCAAAAAAGGTGTGAGAATCAAATTTTTGTCTATTTTTAAATCAAAGGACGCCGCTATGATCGATTTTATTATTTCATTTTGTGGATACTGACACATTCTAATGGTTGTCTTTAGAATTGCGCCACCGCCACTGTCGGTTTTTGCTGAAATGGCCAAAAACAACCAAAAAAAGTGTGAAAATCAAATTTTTGTCTATTTTTAGATCAAAGGACGCCGCTATGAACGATTTGATTGTTTCAATTTGTGGATACTGACACATTCCAATGGTTGTCTTTTGAATTACGCCGCCGCCACTGTCGGTTTTTGCTGAAATGGCAAAAAACAACCAAAAAAGGTGTGAAAATCAAATTTTTGTCTATTTTTAGATCAAAGGACGTCGCTATGATCGATTTGATTGTTTCATTTTGTGAATACTGACACATTCTGATGGTTGTCTTTTGAATTGCGCCGCCGCCACTGTCGGTTTTTGCTGGAATGGCAAAAAAACAACCGAAAAAGGTGTGAAAATCAAACTTTTGTCTATTTTTAGATCAAAGGACGCCGTTATGATCGATTTGATCGTTTTATTTTGTGAATACCGACACATTCTAATGGTTGTCTTCAGAATTGCGCCGCCGCCACTGTCGGTTTTTGCAGGAATGGCAAAAAACAACCAAAAAAGGTGTGAAAATCAAAATTTTGTCTATTTTTAGATCGAAGGACGCCGCTATGATCGATTTGAATAATCCAATTTGTGAATACTGACACATTCTGATAGTTGTCTTTTGAATTGCGCCGCCGCCACTGTCGGTTTTTGCTGGAATGGCAAAAAGACAACCGAAAAAGGTGTGAAAATCAAACTTTTGTCTATTTTTAGATCAAAGGACGCCGTTATGATCGATTTGATCGTTTTATTTTGTGAATACTGACACATTCTAATGGTTGTCTTTGGAATTGCGCCGCCGCCACTGTCGGTTTTTGCTGAAATGGCAAAAAACAACCAAAAAAAGTGTGAAAATCAAGTTTTTGTCTATTTTTAGATCAAAGGACGCCGCTATGAACGATTTGATTGTTTCAATTTGTGGATACTGACACATTCTAATGGTTGTCTTTTGAATTACGCCGCCGCCACTGTCGGTTTTTGCTGAAATGGCAAAAAACAACCGAAAAAGGTGTGAAAATCAAATTTTTGTCTATTTTTAGATCAAAGGACGCTGCTATGATCGATTTGTTCGTTTCATTTTGTGAATACTGACACATTCTAATGGTTGTCTTTAGAATTGCGCCGCCGCCACTGTCGGTTTTTGCTGAAATGGCAAAAAACAACCAAAAAAGGAGTGAAAATCAAATTTTTGTCTATTTTTAGATCAAAGGACGCCGCTATGATCGATTTGATTGTTTCATTTCGTGAATACTGACACATTCTTATGATTGTCTTTTGAATTGCGCCGCCGCCACTGTCGGTTTTTGCTGAAATGGCAAAAAACAACCGAAAAAGGTGTGAAGATCAAATTTTTGTCTATTTTTAGATTAAAGGACACCGCTATGATTGATTTGATTGTTTAATTTTGTGAATACCGACACATTCTGATGGTTGTCTTTCGAATTGCGCCGCCGCCACTGTCGGTTTTTGCTGAAATGGCAAAAAAACAACCGAAAAAGGTGTGAAAATCAAACTTTTGTCTATTTCTAGATCAAAGGACGCCGCTATGATCGATTTGATTGTTCTATTTTGTGTATACTGACACATTCTAATGGTTGTCTTGAATTGCGCCGGCCGCCACTGTCGGTATTTGCTGAAATGGCAAAGAACAACCGAAAAAGGTGTGAAAATCAAATTTTTGTCTATTTTTAGATCAAAGGACGCCGCTATGATCGATTTGATTGTTTCATTTTGTGAATACTGACACATTCTGATGGTTGTCTTTCGAATTGCGCCGCCGCCACTGTCGGTTTTTGCTGGAATGACAAAAAAACAACCGAAAAAGGTGTGAAAATAAACTTTTGTCTATTTTTAGATCAAAGGACGCCGTTATGATCGATTTGATCGTTTTATTTTGTGAATACTGACACATTCTAATGGTTGTCTTTAGAATTGCGCCACCGCCACTGTCGGTTTTTGCTGAAATGACTAAAAACAACCAAAAAAAGTGTGAAAATCAAATTTTTGTCTATTTTTAGATCAAAGGACGCCGCTATGAACGATTTGATTGTTTCAATTTGTGGATACTGACACATTCTAATGATTGTCTTTTAAATTACGCCGCCGCCACTGTCGGTTTTTGCTGAAATGGCAAAAAACAACCGAAAAAGGTGTGAAAATCAAATTTTTGTCTATTTTTAGATCAAAGGACGCCGCTATGATCGATTTGATTGTTTCATTTTGTGAATACTGACACATTCTGATGGTTGTCTTTTGAATTGCGCCACCGCCACTGTCGGTTTTTGCTGGAATGGCAAAAAAACAACCGAAAAAGGTGTGAAAATCAAACTTTTGTCTATTTTTAGATCAAAGGACGCCGTTATGATCGATTTGATCGTTTTATTTTGTGAATACTGACACATTCTAATGGTTGTCTTTAGAATTGCGCCGCCGCCACTGTCGGTTTTTGCAGGAATGGCAAAAAACAACCAAAAAAGGAGTGAAAATCAAATTTTTGTCCATTTTTAGAACAAAGGACGCCGCTATGATCGATTTGATTGTTTCATTTTGTGAATACTGACACATTCCAATGGTTGTCTTCTGAATTGCGCCGCCGCCACTGTCGGTTTTTGCTGAAATGGCAAAGAACAACCAAAAAAGGTGTGAGAATCAAACTTTTGTCTATTTTTAGATCAAAGGACGCCGCTATGATCGATTTGATTATTTCATTTTGTGGATAATGACACATTCTGATGGTTGTCTTTAGAATTGCGCCACCGCCACTGTCGGTTTTTGCTGAAATGGCAATAAACAACCAAAAAAAGTGTGAAAATAAAATTTTTGTCTATTTTTAGATCAAAGGACGCTGCTATGATCGATTCGTTTGTTTCATTTTGTGAATACTGACACATTCTGATGGTTGTCTTTCGAATTGCGCCGCCGCCACTGTCGGTTTTTGCTGAAATGGCAAAAAAACAACCGAAAAAGGTGTGAAAATCAAACTTTTGTCTATTTCTAGATCAAAGGACGCCGCTATGATCGATTTGATTGTTCTATTTTGTGTATACTGACACATTCTAATGGTTGTCTTTTGAATTGCGCCGCCGCCACTGTCGGTTTTTGCTGAAATGGCCAAAAACAACCATAAAAGGAGTGAAAATCAAATTTTTGTCTATTTTTAGATCAAAGGACGCCGCTATGATCGGTTTGGTTGTTTCATTTTGTGAATACTGACACATTCTTATGATTGTCTTTTGGATTGCGCCGCCGCCACTGTCGGTTTTTGCTGAAATGGCAAAAAACAACCGAAAAAGGTGTGAAAATCAAATTTTTGTCTATTTTTAGATTAAAGGACACCGCTATGATTGATTTGATTGTTTAATTTTGTGAATACTGACACATTCTGATGGTTGTCTTCCGAATTGCGCCGCCGCCACTGTCGGTTTTTGCTGAAATGGCAAAAAAACAACCGAAAAAGGTGTGAAAATCAAACTTTTGTCTATTTCTAGATCAAAGGACGCCGCTATGATCGATTTGATTGTTTCATTTTGTGAGTACTGACACATTCTTATGATTGTCTTTTGAATTGCGCCGCCGCCACTGTCGGTTTTTGCTAAAATGGCAAAAAACAACCGAAAAAGGTGTGAAAATCAAATTTATGTCTATTTTTAGATTAAAGGACACCGCTATGATTGATTTGATTGTTCAATTTTGTGAATACTGACACATTCTGATGGTTGTCTTTTGAATTGCGCCGCCGCTACTGTCGGTTTTTGCTGAAATGGCAAAAAAACAACCGAAAAAGGTGTGAAAATCAAACTTTTGTCTATTTCTAGATCAAAGGACGCCGCTATGATCGATTTGATTGTTCTTTTTTGTGTATACTGACACATTCTAATGGTTGTCTTTCGAATTGCGCCGCCGCCACTGTCGGTTATTGCTGAAATGGCAAAAAAACAACCGAAAAAGGTGTGAAAAACAAACTTTTGTCTATTTCTAGATCAAAGGACGCCGCTATGATCGATTTGATTGTTCTATTTTGTGTATACTGACACATTCTAATGGTTGTCTTTTGAATTGCGCCGCCGCCACTGTCGGTTTTTGCTGAAATGGCAAAAAACAACCATAAAAGGAGTGAAAATCAAATTTTTGTCTATTTTTAGATCAAAGGACGCCGCTATGATAGGTTTGATTGTTTCATTTTGTGAATACTGACACATTCTTATGATTGTCTTTTGGATTGCGCCGCCGTCACTGTCGGTTTTTGCTGAAATGGCGAAAAACAACCGAAAAAGGTGTGAAAATCAAATTTTTGTCTATTTTTAGATTAAAGGACACCGCTATGATTGATTTGATTGTTTAATTTTGTGAATACTGACACATTCTGATGGTTGTCTTCCGAATTGCGCCGCCGCCACTGTCGGTTTTTGCTGAAATGGCAAAAAAACAACCGAAAAAGGTGTGAAAATCAAACTTTTGTCTATTTCTAGATCAAAGGACGCCGCTATGATCGATTTGATTGTTTCATTTTGTGAGTACTGACACATTCTTATGATTGTCTTTTGAATTGCGCCGCCGCCACTGTCGGTTTTTGCTGAAATGGCAAAAAACAACCGAAAAAGGTGTGAAAATCAAATTTATGTCTATTTTTAGATTAAAGGACACCGCTATGATTGATTTGATTGTTTAATTTTGTGAATACTGACACATTCTGATGGTTGTCTTTTGAATTGCGCCGCCGCTACTGTCGGTTTTTGCTGAAATGGCAAAAAAACAACCGAAAAAGGTGTGAAAATCAAACTTTTGTCTATTTCTAGATCAAAGGACGCCGCTATGATCGATTTGATTGTTCTTTTTTGTGTATACTGACACATTCTAATGGTTGTCTTTAGATTTGCGCCGCCGCCATTGTCAGTTTTTGCTGAAATGACAAAAAACAACCAAAAACGGAGTGAAAATCAAACTTTTGTCTATTTTAAGATCAAAGGACGCCGCTATGATCGATTTGATTGTTTCATTTTGTGAAAACTGACACATTCTAATGGTTGTCTTTTGAATTGCGCCGCCGCCACTGTCGGTTTTAGCTGAAATGGCAAAAAACAACCAAAAAAGGTGTGAAAATCAAACTTTTGTCTATTTTTAGATCAAAGGACGCCGCTATGATCGATTTGATTGTTTCATTTTGTGAATACTGACACATTCTAATGGTTGTCTTCAGAATTGCGCCGCCGCCACTGTCGGTTTTTGCTGAAATGGCAAAGAACAACCGAAAAAGGTGTGAGAATCAAATTTTTGTCTATTTTTAGATCAAAGGACGCCGCTATGATCGATTTGATTATTTCATTTTGTAGATACTGACACATTCTAATGGTTGTCTCTAGAACTGCGCCGCCGCCACTGTCGGTTTTTGCTGAAATGGCAAAAAACAACCGAAAAAGGTGTGGAAATCAAATTTTTGTCTATTTTAAGATCAAAGGACGCCGCTATGAACGATTTGATTGTTTAAATTTGTGGATACTGACACATTCTAATGGTTGTCTTTCGAATTACGCCGCCGCCACTGTCGGTTTTTGCTGAAATGTCAAAAAACAACTGAAAAAGGTGTGGAAATCAAATTTTTGTCTATTTTTAGATCAAAGGACGCCGCTATGATCGATTTGATTGTCTCATTTTGTGAATACTGATACATTCTGATGGTTGTTCTGTGAATTGCGCCGCCACCACTGTCGGTTTTTGCTGAAATGGCAAAGAACAACCAAAAAAGGTGTGAGAATCAAATTTTTGTCTATTTTTAGATCAAAGGACGCCGCTATGATCGATTTGATTATTTCATTTTGTGGATACTGACACATTCTAATGGTTGTCTTTAGAACTGCGCCGCCACCACTGTCGGTTTTTGCTGAAATGGCAAAAAAACAACCGAAAAAGGTGTGAAAATCAAATTTTTGTCTATTTTTTGATCAAAGGACGCCGCCATGATCGATTTGATTGTTTCATTTTGTGAATACTGACACATTCTGATGATTGTCTTTTGAATTGCGCCGCCGCCACTGTCGGTTTTTGCTGGAATGGCAAAAAAACAACCGAAAAAGGTGTGAAAATCAAAATTTTGTCTCTTTTTAGATCAAAGGACGCCGCTATGATCGATTTGATTGTTTCATTTTGTGAATACTGACACATTCTTATGATTGTCTTTTGGATTGCGCCGCCGCCACTGTCGGTTTTTGCTGAAATGGCAAAAAACAACCGAAAAAGGTGTGAAAATCAAATTTTTGTCTATTTTTAGATTAAAGGACACCGCTATGATTGATTTGATTGTTTAATTTTGTGAATACTGACACATTCTGATGGTTGTCTTCCGAATTGCGCCGCCGCCACTGTCGGTTTTTGCTGAAATGGCAAAAAAACAACCGAAAAAGGTGTGAAAATCAAACTTTTGTCTATTTCTAGATCAAAGGACGCCGCTATGATCGATTTGATTGTTCTATTTTGTGTATACTGACACATTCTAATGGTTGTCTTTAGAATTGCGCCGCCGCCACTGTCGGTTTTTGCTGAAATGGCAAAAAACAACCAAAAAAGGAGTGAAAATCAAATTTTTGTCTATTTTTAGATCAAAGGACGCCGCTATGATCGATTTGATTGTTTCATTTTGTGAGTACTGACACATTCTTATGATTGTCTTTTGAATTGCGCCGCCGCCACTGTCGGTTTTTGCTGAAATGGCAAAAAACAACCGAAAAAGGTGTGAAAATCAAATTTATGTCTATTTTTAGATTAAAGGACACCGCTATGATTGATTTGATTGTTCAATTTTGTGAATACTGACACATTCTGATGGTTGTCTTTTGAATTGCGCCGCCGCTACTGTCGGTTTTTGCTGAAATGGCAAAAAAACAACCGAAAAAGGTGTGAAAATCAAACTTTTGTCTATTTCTAGATCAAAGGACGCCGCTATGATCGATTTGATTGTTCTTTTTTGTGTATACTGACACATTCTAATGGTTGTCTTTAGAATTGCGCCGCCGCCATTGTCAGTTTTTGCTGAAATGGCAAAAAACAACCAAAAACGGAGTGAAAATCAAACTTTTGTCTATTTTAAGATCAAAGGACGCCGCTATGATCGATTTGATTGTTTCATTTTGTGAAAACTGACACATTCTAATGGTTGTCTTTTGAATTGCGCCGCCGCCACTGTCGGTTTTAGCTGAAATGGCAAAAAACAACCAAAAAAGGTGTGAAAATCAAACTTTTGTCTATTTTTAGATCAAAGGACGCCGCTATGATCGATTTGATTGTTTCATTTTGTGAATACTGACACATTCTAATGGTTGTCTTCAGAATTGCGCCGCCGCCACTGTCGGTTTTTGCTGAAATGGCAAAGAACAACCGAAAAAGGTGTGAGAATCAAATTTTTGTCTATTTTTAGATCAAAGGACGCCGCTATGATCGATTTGATTATTTCATTTTGTAGATACTGACACATTCTAATGGTTGTCTCTAGAACTGCGCCGCCGCCACTGTCGGTTTTTGCTGAAATGGCAAAAAACAACCGAAAAAGGTGTGGAAATCAAATTTTTGTCTATTTTAAGATCAAAGGACGCCGCTATGAACGATTTGATTGTTTAAATTTGTGGATACTGACACATTCTAATGGTTGTCTTTCGAATTACGCCGCCGCCACTGTCGGTTTTTGCTGAAATGTCAAAAAACAACTGAAAAAGGTGTGGAAATCAAATTTTTGTCTATTTTTAGATCAAAGGACGCCGCTATGATCGATTTGATTGTCTCATTTTGTGAATACTGACACATTCTGATGGTTGTTCTGTGAATTGCGCCGCTGCCACTGTCGATTTTTGCAGGAATGGCAAAAAACAACCAAAAAAGGAGTGAAAATCAAATTTATGTCTATTTTTAGATCAAAGGACGCCGCTATGATCGATTTGATTGTTTCATTTTGTGGATACTGACACATTCTGATGGTTGTCTTTTGAATTGCGCCACCGCCACTGTCGGTTTTTGCTGGAATGGCAAAAAAACAACCGAAAAAAATGTGAAAATCAAACTTTTGTCTATTTTTAGATCAAAGGACGCCGCTATGATCGATTTGATTGTTTCATTTTGTAAATACTGACACATTCTGATGATTGTCTTTAGAGTTGCGCCGCCGCCACTGTCGGTTTTTGCTGAAATGACAAAAAACAACTGAAAAGGTGTGAAAATCAAAAAATTTTCTATTTTTAGATCAAAGGACGCCGCTATGATCGTTTTTATTCTTTAATTTGTGAATACTGACACATTCTGATGATTGTTCTCAGAATTGCGCCGCCGCCACTGTCGGTTTTTGCTGATATGGCAAAAAACAACCGAAAAAGGTGTGAAAATCAAAATTTTGTCTATTTTTAGATCGAAGGATGCCGCTATGATCGATTTGAATAATCCAATTTGTAAATACTGACACATTCTAATGATTGTCTTTAGAATTGCGCCGCCTCCACTGTCGGTTTTTGCTGAAATGGCAAAAAACAACCGAAAAAGGTGTGAAAATCAAAATTTTGTCTATTTTTAGATCAAAGGACGCCGCTATGATCGATTTGATCATTTCATTTTTTAAATACTGACACATTTCAATGGTTGTCTTCAGAATTGCGCCGCCGCCACTGTCGGTTTCAGCTGAAATGGCAAAAAACAACCAAAAAAGGTGTGAAAATCAAACTTTTGTCTATTTTTAGATCAAAGGACGCCGCTATGATCGATTTGATTGTTTCATTCTGTGAATACTGACACATTCTAATGGTTGTCTTTTGAATTGCGCCGCCGCCACTGTCGGTTTTTGCTGAAATGGCAAAGAACAACCGAAAAAGGTGTGAGAATCAAATTTTTGTCTATTTTTAGATCAAAGGACGCCGCTATGATCGATTTGATTATTTCATTTTGTAGATACTGACACATTCTCATGGTTGTCTTTAGAACTGCGCCGCCGCCACTGTCGGGTTTTGCTGAAATGGCAAAAAACAACCGAAAAAGGTGTGGAAATCAAATTTTTGTCTATTTTAAGATCAAAGGACGCCGCTATGAACGATTTGATTGTTTCATTTTGTGAATACTGACACATTCTAATGGTTGTCTTTTGAATTGCGCCGCCACCACTGTCGGTTTTCGCTGAAATGGCAAAAAAAAACCGGAAAAGGTGTGAAAATCAAATTTTTGTCTATTTTTAGATTGAAGGACACCGCTATAATTGATTTGATTGTTTAATTTTGTGGTTAATGACACATTCTGATGGTTGTCTTTCAATTACGCCGCCGCCACTGTCGGTTTTTGCTGAAATGGCAAAAAACAACCGAAAAAGGTGTGAAAATCAAATTTTTGTCAATTTTTAGATCAAAGGACGCCGCTATGATCGATTTGATTGTTTCATTTTGTGAATACTGACACATTCTGATGGTTGTCTTTTGAATTGCGCCGCCGCCACTGTCGGTTTTTGCTGGAATGGCAAAAAAACAACCGAAAAAGGTGTGAAAATCAAACTTTTGTCTATTTTTAGATCAAAGGACGCCGTTATGATCGATTTGATCGTTTTATTTTGTGAATACTGACACATTCTAATGGTTGTCTTTAGAATTGCGCCGCCGCCACTGTCGGTTTTTCAGGAATGGCAAAAAACAACAAAAAAAGGAGTGAAAATCAAATTTTTGTTCATTTTTAGAACAAAGGACGCCGCTATGATCGATTTGATTGTTTCATTTTGTGAAAACTGACACATTCTAATGGTTGTCTTTCAAATTGCGCCGCCGCCACTGTCGGTTTTTGCTGAAATGGCAAAGAAGAACCAAAAAAGGTGTGAGAATCAAATTTTTGTCTATTTTTAGATCAAAGGACGCCGCTATGATCGATTTGATTATTTCATTTTGTGGATACTGACACATACTAATGGTTGTCTTTAGAACTGCGCCGCCGCCACTGTCGGTTTTTGCTGAAATGGCAAAAAACAACCGAAAAAGGTGTGGAAATCAAATTTTTGTCTATTTTAAGATCAAAGGACGCCGCTATGATCGATTTGATCATTTCATTTTTCAAATACTGACACATTCTAATGGTTGTCTTTAGAATTGCGCCGCCGCCACTGTCGGTTTTTGCTGAAATGGCAAAAAACAACCAAAAAAGGAGTGAAAATCAAATTTTTGCCTATTTTTAGATCAAAGGACGCCGCTATGATTGATTTGATTGTTTCATTTTGTGAATACTGATACATTCTGAAGATTGTCTTAAGAATTGCGCCGCCGCCACTTTCGGTTTTTGCTGAAATGGCAAAAAACAACCGAAAAAGGTGTGAAAATCAAATTTTTGTCTATTTTTAGATCAAAGGACGCCAATACGATCGACTGAATTGATTGTTCCATTTTGTAGATACTGACACATTCCAATGGTTGTCTTTGGAATTGCGCCGCCGCCACTGTCGGTTTTTGCTGAAATGGCAAAAAACAACCGAAAAAGGCGTGAAAATCAAAATTTTGTCTCTTTTTAGATCAAAGGACGCCGCTATGCTCGATTTGAATGTTTCATTTTGTGAATACTGACACATTCTAATGATTGTCTTTAGAATTGCGCCGCCGCCACTGTCGGTTTTTGCTGAAATGGCAAAAAACAACCGAAAAAGGTGTGAAAATCAAAATTTTGTCTCTTTTTAGATCAAAGGACGCCGCTATGATCGATTTGATCATTTTATTTTGTAGATACTGACACATTCTGATGGTTGTCCTTAGGACTGCGCCGCCGCCACTGTCGGTTTTTTCTGAAATGGCAAAAAACAACCGAAAAAGGTGTGGAAATCAAGATTTTGTCTATTTTAAGATCAAAGGACGCCGCTATGAACGATTTGATTGTTTCAATTTGTGGATACTGACACATTCTGATGGTTGTCTTTTGAATTACTCCGCCGCCACTGTCGGTTTTTGCTGAAATGGCAAAAAACAACCGAAAAAGGTGTGAATATCAAATTTTTGTCTATTTTTAGATCAAAGGACGCCGCTATGATCGATTTGATTGTTTCATTTTGTGGATACTGACACATTCTGATGGTTGTCTTTTGAATTGCGCCACCGCCACTGTCGGTTTTTGCTGGAATGGCAAAAAAAAAACCGAAAAAAATGTGAAAATCAAACTTTTGTCTATTTTTAGATCAAAGGACGCCGCTATGATCGATTTGATTGTTTCATTTTGTGAATACTGACACATTCTGATGATTGTCTTCAGAGTTGCGCCGCCGCCACTGTCTGTTTTTGCTGAAATGACAAAAAACAACTGAAAAAGGTGTGAAAATCAAAAAAATTTCTATTTTTAGATCAAAGGACGCCGCTATGATCGATTTTATTCTTTAATTTGTGAATACTGACACATTCTGATGATTGTCTTTAGAATTGCGCCGCCGCCACTGTCGGTTTTTGCTGATATGGCAAAAAACAACCGAAAAAGGTGTGAAAATCAAAATTTTGTCTCTTTTTAGATCAAAGGACGCCGCTATGATCGATTTGATCATTTCATTTCTCAAATACTGACACATTCTAATGGTTGTCTTTAGAATTGCGCCGCTGCCACTGTCGGTTTCAGCTGAAATGGCAAAAAACAACCAAAAAAGGTGTGAAAATCAAACTTTTGTCTATTTTTAGATCAAAGGACGCCGCAATGATCGATTTGATTGTTTCATTCTGTGAATACTGACACATTCTAATGGTTGTCTTTTGAATTGCGCCGCCGCCACTGTCGGTTTTTGCTGAAATGGCAAAGAACAACCGAAAAAGGTGTGAGAATCAAATTTTTGTCTATTTTTAGATCAAAGGACGCCGCTATGATCGATTTGATTATCTCATTTTGTAGATACTGACACATTCTCATGGTTGTCTTTAGAACTGCGCCGCCGCCACTGTCGGGTTTTGCTGAAATGGCAAAAAACAACCGAAAAAGGTGTGGAAATCAAATTTTTGTCTATTTTAAGATCAAAGGACGCCGCTATGAACGATTTGATTGTTTCATTTTGTGAATACTGACACATTCTAATGGTTGTCTTTTGAATTGCGCCGCCACCACTGTCGGTTTTCGCTGAAATGGCAAAAAAAAAACCGGAAAAGGTGTGAAAATCAAATTTTTGTCTATTTTTAGATTAAAGGACACCGCTATGATTGATTTGATTGTTTAATTTTGTGGTTAATGACACATTCTGATGGTTGTCTTTTGAATTACGCCGCCGCCACTGTCGGTTTTTGCTGAAATGGCAAAAAACAACCGAAAAAGGTGTGAAAATCAAAATTTTGTATCTTTTTAGATCAAAGGACGCCGCTATGATCGATTTGATCATTTCATTTCTTAAATACTGACACATTCTAATGTTTGTCTTCAGAATTGCGCCGCCGCCACTGTCGGTTTCAGCTGAAATGGCAAAAAACAACCAAAAAAGGTGTGAAAATCAAACTTTTGTCTATTTTTAGATCAAAGGACGCCGCTATGATCGATTTGATTGTTTCATTTTGTGAATACTGACACATTCTAATGGTTGTCTTTCGAATTGCGCCGCCGCCACTGTCGGTTTTTGCTGAAATGGCAAAAAACAACCAAAAAAGGAGTGAAAATAAAATTTTTTTCTATTTTTAGATCAAAGGACGCCGCTATGATTGATTTGATTGTTTCATTTTGTGAATACTGACACATTCTAATGATTGTCTTTAGAATTGCGCCGTCGCCACTGTCGGTTTTTGCTGAAATGGCAAAAAACAACCGAAAAAGGTGTGAAAATCAAATTTTTGTCTATTTTTAGATCAAAGGACGCCGCTATGATTGATTTGATTGTTCCATTTTGTAGATACTGACACATTCCAATGGTTGTCTCTGGGATTGCGCCGCCGCCATCGTCGGTTTTTGCTGAAATGGCAAAAAACAACCAAAAAAGGTGTGAAAATCAAAATTTTGTCTCTTTTTAGATCAAAGGACGCCGCTATGCTCGATTTGAATGTTTCATTTTGTGAATACTGACACATTCTAATGATTGTCTTTAGAATTGCGCCACCGCCACTGTCGGTTTTTGCTGAAATGGCAAAAAACAACCGAAAAAGGTGTGAAAATCAAAATTTTGTCTCTTTTTAGATCAAAGGACGCCGCTATGATCGATTTGATCATTTCATTTTCTGAATACTGACACATTCCAATGGTTGTCCTCAGAATTGCGCCGCCGCTACTGTCGGTTTTTGCTGAAATGGCAAAAAACAACCAAAAAAGGTGTGAAAATCAAACTTTTGTTTATTTTTAGATCAAAGGACGCCGCTATGATCGATTTGATTGTTTCATTTTGTGAATACTGACACATTCTAATGGTTGTCTTTTGAATTGCGCCGCCACCACTGTCGGTTTTCGCTGAAATGGCAAAAAAAAACCGGAAAAGGTGTGAAAATCAAATTTTTGTCTATTTTTAGATTAAAGGACACCGCTATGATTGATTTGATTGTTTTATTTTGTGAATACTGACACATTCTGATGGTTGTCTTCTGAATTGCGCCGCCGCCACTTTCGGTTTTTACTGAAAAGGCAAAAAACAACCGAAAAAGGTGTGAAAATCAAAATTTTGTCTCTTTTAAGATCAAAGGACGCCGCTATGATCGATTTGATTATTTCATTTTGTAGATACTGACACATTCTGATGGTTGTCCTTAGAACTGCGCCGCCGCCACTGTCGGTTTTTTCTGAAATGGCAAAAAACAATCGAAAAAGGTGTGGAAATCAAGATTTTGTCTATTTTAAGATCAAAGGACGCCGCTATGAACGATTCGATTGTTTCAATTTCTGGATACTGACACATTCTGATGGTTGTCTTTTGAATTACTCCGCCGCCACTGTCGGTTTTTGCTGAAATGGCAAAAAACAACCGAAAAAGGTGTGAAAATCAAATTTATGTCTATTTTTAGATCAAAGGACGCCGCTATGATCGATTTGATTGTTTCATTTTGTGGATACTGACACATTCTGATGGTTGTCTTTTGAATTGCGCCACCGCCACTGTCGGTTTTTGCTGGAATGGCAAAAAAACAACCAAAAAAAATGTGAAAATCAAACTTTTGTCTATTTTTAGATCAAAGGACGCCGCTATGATCGATTTGATTGTTTCATTTTGTGAATACTGACACATTCTGATGATTGTCTTTAGAGTTGCGCCGCCGCCACTGTCGGTTTTTGCTGAAATGACAAAAAACAACTGAAAAGGTGTGAAAATCAAAAAAATTTCTATTTTTAGATCAAAGGACGCCGCTATGATCGTTTTTATTCTTTAATTTGTGAATACTGACACATTCTGATGATTGTTCTCAGAATTGCGCCGCCGCCACTGTCGGTTTTTGCTGATATGGCAAAAAACAACCGAAAAAGGTGTGAAAATCAAAATTTTGTCTATTTTTAGATCGAAGGATGCCGCTATGATCGATTTGAATAATCCAATTTGTAAATACTGACACATTCTAATGATTGTCTTTAGAATTGCGCCGCCTCCACTGTCGGTTTTTGCTGAAATGGCAAAAAACAACCGAAAAAGGTGTGAAAATCAAAATTTTGTCTATTTTTAGATCAAAGGACGCCGCTATGATCGATTTGATCATTTCATTTTTTAAATACTGACACATTTCAATGGTTGTCTTCAGAATTGCGCCGCCGCCACTGTCGGTTTCAGCTGAAATGGCAAAAAACAACCAAAAAAGGTGTGAAAATCAAACTTTTGTCTATTTTTAGATCAAAGGACGCCGCTATGATCGATTTGATTGTTTCATTCTGTGAATACTGACACATTCTAATGGTTGTCTTTTGAATTGCGCCGCCGCCACTGTCGGTTTCAGCTGAAATGGCAAAAAACAACCAAAAAAGGTGTGAAAATCAAACTTTTGTCTGTTTTTAGATCAAAGGACGCCGCTATGATCGATTTGATTGTTTCATTTTGTGAATACTGACACATTCTAATGGTTGTCTTTCGAATTGCGCCGCCGCCACTGTCGGTTTTTGCTGAAATGGCAAAAAACAACCAAAAAAGGAGTGAAAATCAAATTTTTGTCTATTTTTAGATCAAAGGACGCCGCTATGATTGATTTGATTGTTTCATTTTGTGAATACTGACACATTCTAATGATTGTCTTTAGAATTGCGCCGTCGCCACTGTCGGTTTTTGCTGAAATGGCAAAAAACAACCGAAAAAGGTGTGAAAATCAAATTTTTGTCTATTTTTAGATCAAAGGACGCCAATACGATCGATTTGATTGTTCCATTTTGTAGATACTGACACATTCCAATGGTTGTCTCTGGGATTGCGCCGCCGCCATCGTCGGTTTTTGCTGAAATGGCAAAAAACAACCAAAAAAGGTGTGAAAATCAAAATTTTGTCTCTTTTTAGATCAAAGGACGCCGCTATGCTCGATTTGAATGTTTCATTTTGTGAATACTGACACATTCTGATGATTGTCTTTAGAATTGCGCCACCGCCACTGTCGGTTTTTGCTGAAATGGCAAAAAACAACCGAAAAAGGTGTGAAAATCAAAATTTTGTCTCTTTTTAGATCAAAGGACGCCGCTATGATCGATTTGATCATTCCATTTTCTAAATACTGACACATTCCAATGGTTGTCCTCAGAATTGCGCCGCCGCTACTGTCGGTTTTTGCTGAAATGGCAAAAAACAACCAAAAAAGGTGTGAAAATCAAACTTTTGTTTATTTTTAGATCAAAGGACGCCGCTATGATCGATTTGAATGTTTCATTTTGTGAATACTGACACATTCTAATGGTTGTCTTTTGAATTGCGCCGCCACCACTGTCGGTTTTCGCTGAAATGGCAAAAAAAAACCGGAAAAGGTGTGAAAATCAAATTTTTGTCTATTTTTAGATTAAAGGACACCGCTATGATTGATTTGATTGTTTTATTTTGTGAATACTGACACATTCTGATGGTTGTCTTCTGAATTGCGCCGCCGCCACTTTCGGTTTTTACTGAAAAGGCAAAAAACAACCGAAAAAGGTGTGAAAATCAAAATTTTGTCTCTTTTAAGATCAAAGGACGCCGCTATGATCGATTTGATTATTTCATTTTGTAGATACTGACACATTCTGATGGTTGTCCTTAGAACTGCGCCGCCGCCACTGTCGGTTTTTTCTGAAATGGCAAAAAACAATCGAAAAAGGTGTGGAAATCAAGATTTTGTCTATTTTAAGATCAAAGGACGCCGCTATGAACGATTCAATTGTTTCAATTTCTGGATACTGACACATTCTGATGGTTGTCTTTTGAATTACTCCGCCGCCACTGTCGGTTTTTGCTGAAATGGCAAAAAACAACCGAAAAAGGTGTGAAAATCAAATTTATGTCTATTTTTAGATCAAAGGACGCCGCTATGATCGATTTGATTGTTTCATTTTGTGGATACTGACACATTCTGATGGTTGTCTTTTGAATTGCGCCACCGCCACTGTCGGTTTTTGCTGGAATGGCAAAAAAACAACCGAAAAAAATGTGAAAATCAAACTTTTGTCTATTTTTAGATCAAAGGACGCCGCTATGATCAATTTGATTGTTTCATTTTGTGAATACTGACACATTCTGATGATTGTCTTTAGAGTTGCGCCGCCGCCACTGTCGGTTTTTGCTGAAATGACAAAAAACAACTGAAAAGGTGTGAAAATCAAAAAATTTTCTATTTTTACATCAAAGGACGCCGCTATGATCGTTTTTATTCTTTAATTTGTGAATACTGACACATTCTGATGATTGTTCTCAGAATTGCGCCGCCGCCACTGTCGGTTTTTGCTGATATGGCAAAAAACAACCGAAAAAGGTGTGAAAATCAAAATTTTGTCAATTTTTAGATCGAAGGATGCCGCTATGATCGATTTGAATAATCCAATTTGTAAATACTGACACATTCTAATGATTGTCTTTAGAATTGCGCCGCCTCCACTGTCGGTTTTTGCTGAAATGGCAAAAAACAACCGAAAAAGGTGTGAAAATCAAAATTTTGTCTATTTTTAGATCAAAGGACGCCGCTATGATCGATTTGATCATTTCATTTTCTAAATACTGACACATTTCAATGGTTGTCTTCAGAATTGCGCCGCCGCCACTGTCGGTTTCAGCTGAAATGGCAAAAAACAACCAAAAAAGGTGTGAAAATCAAACTTTTGTCTATTTTTAGATCAAAGGACGCCGCTATGATCGATTTGATTGTTTCATTCTGTGAATACTGACACATTCTAATGGTTGTCTTTTGAATTGCGCCGCCGCCACTGTCGGTTTTTGCTGAAATGGCAAAGAACAACCGAAAAAGGTGTGAGAATCAAATTTTTGTCTATTTTTAGATCAAAGGACGCCGCTATGATCGATTTGATTATTTCATTTTGTAGATACTGACACATTCTCATGGTTGTCTTTAGAACTGCGCCGCCGCCACTGTCGGGTTTTGCTGAAATGGCAAAAAACAACCGAAAAAGGTGTGGAAATCAAATTTTTGTCTATTTTTAGATCAAAGGACGCCAATACGATCGATTTGATTGTTCCATTTTGTAGATACTGACACATTCCAATGGTTGTCTCTGGGATTGCGCCGCCGCCATCGTCGGTTTTTGCTGAAATGGCAAAAAACAACCAAAAAAGGTGTGAAAATCAAAATTTTGTCTCTTTTTAGATCAAAGGACGCCGCTATGCTCGATTTGAATGTTTCATTTTGTGAATACTGACACATTCTAATGATTGTCTTTGGAATTGCGCCACCGCCACTGTCGGTTTTTGCTGAAATGGCAAAAAACAACCGAAAAAGGTGTGAAAATCAAAATTTTGTCTCTTTTTAGATCAAAGGACGCCGCTATGATCGATTTGATCATTTCATTTTCTAAATACTGACACATTCCAATGGTTGTCCTCAGAATTGCGCCGCCGCTACTGTCGGTTTTTGCTGAAATGGCAAAAAACAACCAAAAAAGGAATGAAAATCAAAC
The DNA here is from genome assembly GCA_948455865.1 of Conomelus anceps. NCBI lineage: Eukaryota > Metazoa > Arthropoda > Insecta > Hemiptera > Delphacidae > Conomelus > Conomelus anceps. The sequence continues at coordinate 51,914,785 of OX418220.1, forward strand.
TTTTGTTTATTTTTAGATCAAAGGACGCCGCTATGATCGATTTGATTGTTTCATTTTGTGAATACTGACACATTCTAATGGTTGTCTTTTAAATTGCGCCGCCACCACTGTCGGTTTTCGCTGAAATGGCAAAAAAAAACCGGAAAAGGTGTGAAAATCAAATTTTTGTCTATTTTTAGATTAAAGGACACCGCTATGATTGATTTGATTGTTTTATTTTGTGAATACTGACACATTCTGATGGTTGTCTTCTGAATTGCGCCGCCGCCACTTTCGGTTTTTACTGAAAAGGCAAAAAACAACCGAAAAAGGTGTGAAAATCAAAATTTTGTCTCTTTTAAGATCAAAGGACGCCGCTATGATCGATTTGATTATTTCATTTTGTAGATACTGACACATTCTGATGGTTGTCCTTAGAACTGCGCCGCCGCCACTGTCGGTTTTTTCTGAAATGGCAAAAAACAATCGAAAAAGGTGTGGAAATCAAGATTTTGTCTATTTTAAGATCAAAGGACGCCGCTATGAACGATTCGATTGTTTCAATTTCTGGATACTGACACATTCTGATGGTTGTCTTTTGAATTACTCCGCCGCCACTGTCGGTTTTTGCTGAAATGGCAAAAAACAACCGAAAAAGGTGTGAAAATCAAATTTATGTCTATTTTTAGATCAAAGGACGCCGCTATGATCGATTTGATTGTTTCATTTTGTGGATACTGACACATTCTGATGGTTGTCTTTTGAATTGCGCCACCGCCACTGTCGGTTTTTGCTGGAATGGCAAAAAAACAACCGAAAAAAATGTGAAAATCAAACTTTTGTCTATTTTTAGATCAAAGGACGCCGCTATGATCAATTTGATTGTTTCATTTTGTGAATACTGACACATTCTGATGATTGTCTTTAGAGTTGCGCCGCCGCCACTGTCGGTTTTTGCTGAAATGACAAAAAACAACTGAAAAGGTGTGAAAATCAAAAAAATTTCTATTTTTAGATCAAAGGACGCCGCTATGATCGTTTTTATTCTTTAATTTGTGAATACTGACACATTCTGATGATTGTTCTCAGAATTGCGCCGCCGCCACTGTCGGTTTTTGCTGATATGGCAAAAAACAACCGAAAAAGGTGTGAAAATCAAAATTTTGTCTATTTTTAGATCGAAGGATGCCGCTATGATCGATTTGAATAATCCAATTTGTAAATACTGACACATTCTAATGATTGTCTTTAGAATTGCGCCGCCTCCACTGTCGGTTTTTGCTGAAATGGCAAAAAACAACCGAAAAAGGTGTGAAAATCAAAATTTTGTCTATTTTTAGATCAAAGGACGCCGCTATGATCGATTTGATCATTTCATTTTTTAAATACTGACACATTTCAATGGTTGTCTTCAGAATTGCGCCGCCGCCACTGTCGGTTTCAGCTGAAATGGCAAAAAACAACCAAAAAAGGTGTGAAAATCAAACTTTTGTCTATTTTTAGATCAAAGGACGCCGCTATGATCGATTTGATTGTTTCATTCTGTGAATACTGACACATTCTAATGGTTGTCTTTTGAATTGCGCCGCCGCCACTGTCGGTTTTTGCTGAAATGGCAAAGAACAACCGAAAAAGGTGTGAGAATCAAATTTTTGTCTATTTTTAGATCAAAGGACGCCGCTATGATCGATTTGATTATTTCATTTTGTAGATACTGACACATTCTCATGGTTGTCTTTAGAACTGCGCCGCCGCCACTGTCGGGTTTTGCTGAAATGGCAAAAAACAACCGAAAAAGGTGTGGAGATCAAATTTTTGTCTATTTTAAGATCAAAGGACGCCGCTATGAACGATTTGATTGTTTCATTTTGTGAATACTGACACATTCTAATGGTTTTTTTTTGAATTGCGCCGCCACCACTGTCGGTTTTCGCTGAAATGGCAAAAAAAAAACCGGAAAAGGTGTGAAAATCAAATTTTTGTCAATTTTTAGATCAAAGGACGCCGCTATGATCGATTTGATTGTTTCATTTTGTGAATACTGACATATTCTGATGGTTGTCTTTTGAATTGCGCCGCCGCCACTGTCGGTTTTTGCTGGAATGGCAAAAAAACAACCGAAAAAGGTGTGAAAATCAAACTTTTGTCTATTTTTAGATCAAAGGACGCCGTTATGATCGATTTGATCGTTTTATTTTGTGAATACTGACACATTCTAATGGTTGTCTTTAGAATTGCGCCGCCGCCACTGTCGGTTTTTCAGGAATGGCAAAAAACAACAAAAAAAGGAGTGAAAATCAAATTTTTGTTCATTTTTAGAACAAAGGACGCCGCTATGATCGATTTCATTGTTTCATTTTGTGAAAACTGACACATTCTAATGGTTGTCTTTCAAATTGCGCCGCCGCCACTGTCGGTTTTTGCTGAAATGGCAAAGAACAACCAAAAAAGGTGTGAGAATCAAATTTTTGTCTATTTTTAGATCAAAGGACGCCGCTATGATCGATTTGATTATTTCATTTTGTGGATACTGACACATACTAATGGTTGTCTTTAGAACTGCGCCGCCGCCACTGTCGGTTTTTGCTGAAATGGCAAAAAACAACCGAAAAAGGTGTGGAAATCAAATTTTTGTCTATTTTAAGATCAAAGGACGCCGCTATGATCGATTTGATCATTTCATTTTTCAAATACTGACACATTCTAATGGTTGTCTTTAGAATTGCGCCGCCGCCACTGTCGGTTTTTGCTGAAATGGCAAAAAACAACCAAAAAAGGAGTGAAAATCAAATTTTTGCCTATTTTTAGATCAAAGGACGCCGCTATGATTGATTTGATTGTTTCATTTTGTGAATACTGACACATTCTAATGATTGTCTTTAGAATTGCGCCGCCGCCACTTTCGGTTTTTGCTGAAATGGCAAAAAACAACCGAAAAAGGTGTGAAAATCAAATTTTTGTCTATTTTTAGATCAAAGGACGCCAATACGATCGACTGGATTGATTGTTCCATTTTGTAGATACTGACACATTCCAATGGTTGTCTTTGGAATTGCGCCGCCGCCACTGTCGGTTTTTGCTGAAATGGCAAAAAACAACCGAAAAAGGCGTGAAAATCAAAATTTTGTCTCTTTTTAGATCAAAGGACGCCGCTATGCTCGATTTGAATGTTTCATTTTGTGAATACTGACACATTCTAATGATTGTCTTTAGAATTGCGCCGCCGCCACTGTCGGTTTTTGCTGAAATGGCAAAAAACAACCGAAAAAGGTGTGAAAATCAAAATTTTGTCTCTTTTTAGATCAAAGGACGCCGCTATGATCGATTTGATCATTTCATTTTTTAAATACTGACACATTCTAATGGTTGTCTTAAGAATTGCGCCGCCGCCACTGTCGGTTTTTGCTGAAATGGCAAAAAACAACCAAAAAAGGTGTGAAAATCAAATTTTTGTCTATTTTTAGATCAAAGGACGCCAATACGATCGATTTGATTGTTCCATTTTGTAGATACTGACACATTCCAATGGTTGTCTCTGGAATTGCGCCGCCGCCATCGTCGGTTTTTGCTGAAATGGCAAAAAACAACCGAAAAAGGTGTGAAAATCAAAATTTTGTCTCTTTTTAGATCAAAGGACGCCGCTATGCTCGATTTGAATGTTTCATTTTGTGAATACTGACACATTCTAATGATTGTCTTTAGAATTGCGCCGCCGCCACTGTCGGTTTTTGCTGAAATGGCAAAAAACAACCGAAAAAGGTGTGAAAATCAAAATTTTGTCTCTTTTTAGATCAAAGGACGCCGCTATGATCGATTTGATCATTTCATTTTCTAAATACTGACACATTCTAATGGTTGTCCTCAGAATTGCGCCGCCGCCACTGTCGGTTTTTGCTGAACTGGCAAAAAACAACCAAAAAAGGTGTGAAAATCAAACTTTTGTTTATTTTTAGATCAAAGGACGCCGCTATGATCGATTTGATTGTTTCATTTTGTGAATACTGACACATTCTAATGGTTGTCTTTTGAATTGCGCCGCCACCACTGTCGGTTTTCGCTGAAATGGCAAAAAAAAACCGGAAAAAATGTGAAAATCAAATTTTTGTCTATTTTTAGATTAAAGGACACCGCTATGATTGATTTGATTGTTTAATTTTGTGAATACTGACACATTCTAATGGTTGTCTTCTGAATTGCGCCGCCGCCACATTCGGTTTTTGCTGAAAAGGCAAAAAACAACCGAAAAAGATGTGAAAATCAAAATTTTGTCTCTTTTAAGATCAAAGGACGCCGCTATGATCGATTTGATTATTTCATTTTGTAGATACTGACACATTCTGATGGTTGTCCTTAGAACTGCGCCGCCGCCACTGTCGGTTTTTTCTGAAATGGCAAAAAACAACCGAAAAAGGTGTGGAAATCAAGATTTTGTCTATTTTAAGATCAAAGGACGCCGCTATGAACGATTTGATTGTTTCAATTTGTGGATACTGACACATTCTGATGGTTGTCTTTTGAATTACTCCGCCGCCACTGTCGGTTTTTGCTGAAATGGCAAAAAACAACCGAAAAAGGTGTGAATATCAAATTTTTGTCTATTTTTAGATCAAAGGACGCCGCTATGATCGATTTGATTGTTTCGTTTTGTGGATACTGACACATTCTAATGGTTGTCTTCTGAATTGCGCCGCCGCCACATTCGGTTTTTGCTGAAAAGGCAAAAAACAACCGAAAAAGATGTGAAAATCAAAATTTTGTCTCTTTTAAGATCAAAGGACGCCGCTATGATCGATTTGATTATTTCATTTTGTAGATACTGACACATTCTAATGGTTGTCCTTAGAACTGCGCCACCGCCACTGTCGGTTTTTGCTGGAATGGCAAAAAAAAAACCGAAAAAAATGTGAAAATCAAACTTTTGTCTATTTTTAGATCAAAGGACGCCGCTATGATCGATTTGATTGTTTCATTTTGTGAATACTGACACATTCTGATGATTGTCTTTAGAGTTGCGCCGCCGCCACTGTCTGTTTTTGCTGAAATGACAAAAAACAACTGAAAAAGGTGTGAAAATCAAAAAAATTTCTATTTTTAGATCAAAGGACGCCGCTATGATCGATTTTATTCTTTAATTTGTGAATACTGACACATTCTGATGATTGTCTTAAGAATTGCGCCGCCGCCACTGTCGGTTTTTGCTGATATGGCAAAAAACAACCGAAAAAGGTGTGAAAATCAAAATTTTGTCTCTTTTTAGATCAAAGGACGCCGCTATGATCGATTTGATCATTTCATTTTTCAAATACTGACACATTCTAATGGTTGTCTTTAGAATTGCGCCGCCGCCACTGTCGGTTTCAGCTGAAATGGCAAAAAACCACCAAAAAAGGTGTGAAAATCAAACTTTTGTCTATTTTTAGATCAAAGGACGCCGCAATGATCGATTTGATTGTTTCATTCTGTGAATACTGACACATTCTAATGGTTGTCTTTTGAATTGCGCCGCCGCCACTGTCGGTTTTTGCTGAAATGGCAAAGAACAACCGAAAAAGGTGTGAGAATCAAATTTTTGTCTATTTTTAGATCAAAGGACGCCGCTATGATCGATTTGATTATCTCATTTTGTAGATACTGACACATTCTCATGGTTGTCTTTAGAACTGCGCCGCCGCCACTGTCGGGTTTTGCTGAAATGGCAAAAAACAACCGAAAAAGGTGTGGAAATCAAATTTTTGTCTCTTTTTAGATCAAAGGACGCCGCTATGAACGATTTGATTGTTTCATTTTGTGAATACTGACACATTCTAATGGTTGTCTTTTGAATTGCGCCGCCACCACTGTCGGTTTTCGCTGAAATGGCAAAAAAAAACCGGAAAAGGTGTGAAAATCAAATTTTTGTCTATTTTTAGATTAAAGGACACCGCTATGATTGATTTGATTGTTTAATTTTGTGGTTAATGACACATTCTGATGGTTGTCTTTTGAATTACGCCGCCGCCACTGTCGGTTTTTGCTGAAATGGCAAAAAACAACCGAAAAAGGTGTGAAAATCAAATTTTTGTCTATTTTTAGATCAAAGGACGCCAATACGATCGATTTGATTGTTCCATTTTCTAGATACTGACACATTCCAATGGTTGTCTCTGGAATTGCGCCGCCGCCATCGTCGGTTTTTGCTGAAATGGCAAAAAACAACCGAAAAAGGTGTGAAAATCAAAATTTTGTCTCTTTTTAGATCAAAGGACGCCGCTATGCTCGATTTGAATGTTTCATTTTGTGAATACTGACACATTCTAATGATTGTCTTTGGAATTGCGCCGCCGCCACTGTCGGTTTTTGCTGAAATGGCAAAAAACAACCAAAAAAGGTGTGAAAATCAAAATTTTGTCTCTTTTTAGATCAAAGGACGCCGCTATGATCGATTTGATCATTTCATTTCTTAAATACTGACACATTCTAATGTTTGTCTTCAGAATTGCGCCGCCGCCACTGCCGGTTTTTGCTGAAATGGCAAAAAACAACCGAAAAAAGTGTGAAAATCAAATTTTTGTCTATTTTTAGATCAAAGGACGCCGCTATGATTGATTTGATTGTTTCATTTTGTGAATACTGACACATTCTAATGATTGTCTTTAGAAATGCGCCGCCGCCACTGTCGGTTTTTGCTGAAATGGCAAAAAACAACCGAAAAAGGTGTGAAAATCAAATTTTTGTCTATTTTTAGATCAAAGGACGCCAATACGATCGATTTGATTGTTCCATTTTCTAGATACTGACACATTCCAATGGTTGTCTCTGGAATTGCGCCGCCGCCATCGTCGGTTTTTGCTGAAATGGCAAAAAACAACCGAAAAAGGTGTGAAAATCAAAATTTTGTCTCTTTTTAGATCAAAGGACGCCGCTATGCTCGATTTGAATGTTTCATTTTGTGAATACTGACACATTCTAATGATTGTCTTTGGAATTGCGCCGCCGCCACTGTCGGTTTTTGCTGAAATGGCAAAAAACAACCAAAAAAGGTGTGAAAATCAAAATTTTGTCTCTTTTTAGATCAAAGGACGCCGCTATGATCGATTTGATCATTTCATTTTCTAAATACTGACACATTCCAATGGTTGTCCTCAGAATTGCGCCGCCGCTACTGTCGGTTTTTGCTGAAATGGCAAAAAACAACCAAAAAAGGTGTGAAAATCAAACTTTTGTTTATTTTTAGATCAAAGGACGCCGCTATGATCGATTTGATTGTTTCATTTTGTGAATACTGACACATTCTAATGGTTGTCTTTTGAATTGCGCCGCCACCACTGTCGGTTTTCGCTGAAATGGCAAAAAAAAAACCGGAAAAGGTTTGAAAATCAAATTTTTGTCTATTTTTAGATTAAAGGACACCGCTATGATTGATTTGATTGTTTAATTTTGTGAATACTGACACATTCTGATGGTTGTCTTCTGAATTGCGCCGCCGCCACTTTCGGTTTTTGCTGAAAAGGCAAAAAGAACCGAAAAAGGTGTGAAAATCAAAATTTTGTCTCTTTTAAGATCAAAGGACGCCGCTATGATCGATTTGATTGTTTCAATTTGTGGATACTGACACATTCTGATGGTTGTCTTTTGAATTACTCCGCCGTCACTGTCGGTTTTTTCTGAAATGGCAAAAAACAACCGAAAAAGGTGTGAAAATCAAATTTATGTCTATTTTTAGATCAAAGGACGCCGCTATGATCGATCTGATTGTTTCATTTTGTGGATACTGACACATTCTGATGGTTGTCTTTTGAATTGCGCCACCGCCACTGTCGGTTTTTGCTGGAATGGCAAAAAAACAACCGAAAAAAATGTGAGAATCAAACTTTTGTCTATTTTTAGATCAAAGGACGCCGCTATGATCGATTTGATTGTTTCATTTTGTGAATACTGACACATTCTAATGGTTGTCTTTCGAATTGCGCCGCCACCACTGTCGGTTTTTGCTGAAATGGCAAAGAACAACCGAAAAAGGTGTGAGAATCAAATTTTTGTCTATTTTAAGATCAAAGGACGCCGCTATGAACGATTTGATTGTTTCAATTTGTGGATACTGACACATTCTGATGGTTGTCTTTTGAATTACGCCACCGCCACTGTCGGTTTTTGCTGAAATGGCAAAAAACAACCGAAAAAAGTTTGAAAATCAAATTTTTGTCTATTTTTAGATCAAAGTACGCCGCTATAATCGATTTGATTGTTTCATTTTGTGAATACTGACACATTCTGATGGTTGTCTTTTGAATTGCGCCGCCGCCACTGCCGGTTTTTGCTGAAATGGCAAAAAACAACCGAAAAAAGTGTGAAAATCAAATTTTTGTCTATTTTTAGATCAAAGGACGCCGCTATGATTGATTTGATTGTTTCATTTTGTGAATACTGACACATTCTAATGATTGTCTTTAGAATTGCGCCGCCGCCACTGTCGGTTTTTGCTGAAATGGCAAAAAACAACCGAAAAAGGTGTGAAAATCAAATTTTTGTCTATTTTTAGATCAAAGGACGCCAATACGATCGATTTGATTGTTCCATTTTCTAGATACTGACACATTCCAATGGTTGTCTCTGGAATTGCGCCGCCGCCATCGTCGGTTTTTGCTGAAATGGCAAAAAACAACCGAAAAAGGTGTGAAAATCAAAATTTTGTCTCTTTTTAGATCAAAGGACGCCGCTATGCTCGATTTGAATGTTTCATTTTGTGAATACTGACACATTCTAATGATTGTCTTTGGAATTGCGCCGCCGCCACTGTCGGTTTTTGCTGAAATGGCAAAAAACAACCAAAAAAGGTGTGAAAATCAAAATTTTGTCTCTTTTTAGATCAAAGGACGCCGCTATGATCGATTTGATTGTTTCATTCTGTGAATACTGACACATTCTAATGGTTGTCTTTTGAATTGCGCCGCCGCCACTGTCGGTTTTTGCTGAAATGGCAAAGAACAACCGAAAAAGGTGTGAGAATCAAATTTTTGTCTATTTTTAGATCAAAGGACGCCGCTATGATCGATTTGATTATTTCATTTTGTAGATACTGACACATTCTCATGGTTGTCTTTAGAACTGCGCCGCCGCCACTGTCGGGTTTTGCTGAAATGGCAAAAAACAACCGAAAAAGGTGTGGAAATCAAATTTTTGTCTATTTTAAGATCAAAGGACGCCGCTATGAACGATTTGATTGTTCCATTTTCTAGATACTGACACATTCCAATGGTTGTCTCTGGAATTGCGCCGCCGCCATCGTCGGTTTTTGCTGAAATGGCGAAAAACAACCGAAAAAGGTGTGAAAATCAAAATTTTGTCTATTTTTAGATCAAAGGACGCCGCTATGATCGATTTGATCATTTCATTTTTTAAATACTGACACATTTCAATGGTTGTCTTCAGAATTGCGCAGCCGCCACTGTCGGTTTCAGCTGAAATGGCAAAAAACAACCAAAAAAGGTGTGAAAATCAAACTTTTGTCTATTTTTAGATCAAAGGACGCCGCTATGATCGATTTGATTGTTTCATTCTGTGAATACTGACACATTCTAATGGTTGTCTTTTGAATTGCGCCGCCGCCACTGTCGGTTTTTGCTGAAATGGCAAAGAACAACCGAAAAAGGTGTGAGAATCAAATTTTTGTCTATTTTTAGATCAAAGGACGCCGCTATGATCGATTTGATTATTTCATTTTGTAGATACTGACACATTCTCATGGTTGTCTTTAGAACTGCGCCGCCGCCACTGTCGGGTTTTGCTGAAATGGCAAAAAACAACCGAAAAAGGTGTGGAAATCAAATTTTTGTCTATTTTAAGATCAAAGGACGCCGCTATGAACGATTTGATTGTTTCATTTTGTGAATACTGACACATTCTAATGGTTTTTTTTTGAATTGCGCCGCCACCACTGTCGGTTTTCGCTGAAATGGCAAAAAAAAACCGGAAAAGGTGTGAAAATCAAATTTTTGTCTATTTTTAGATCAAAGGACACCGCTATAATTGATTTGATTGTTTAATTTTGTGGTTAATGACACATTCTGATGGTTGTCTTTTGAATTACGCCGCCGCCACTGTCGGTTTTTGCTGAAATGGCAAAAAACAACCGAAAAAGGTGTGAAAATCAAATTTTTGTCAATTTTTAGATCAAAGGACGCCGCTATGATCGATTTGATTGTTTCATTTTGTGAATACTGACATATTCTGATGGTTGTCTTTTGAATTGCGCCGCCGCCACTGTCGGTTTTTGCTGGAATGGCAAAAAAACAACCGAAAAAGGTGTGAAAATCAAACTTTTGTCTATTTTTAGATCAAAGGACGCCGTTATGATCGATTTGATCGTTTTATTTTGTGAATACTGACACATTCTAATGGTTGTCTTTAGAATTGCGCCGCCGCCACTGTCGGTTTTTCAGGAATGGCAAAAAACAACAAAAAAAGGAGTGAAAATCAAATTTTTGTTCATTTTTAGAACAAAGGACGCCGCTATGATCGATTTGATTGTTTCATTTTGTGAAAACTGACACATTATAATGGTTGTCTTTCAAATTGCGCCGCCGCCACTGTCGGTTTTTGCTGAAATGGCAAAGAAGAACCAAAAAAGGTGTGAGAATCAAATTTTTGTCTATTTTTAGATCAAAGGACGCCGCTATGATCGATTTGATTATTTCATTTTGTGGATACTGACACATACTAATGGTTGTCTTTAGAACTGCGCCGCCGCCACTGTCGGTTTTTGCTGAAAAGGCAAAAAACAACCGAAAAAGATGTGAAAATCAAAATTTTGTCTCTTTTAAGATCAAAGGACGCCGCTATGATCGATTTGATTATTTCATTTTGTAGATACTGACACATTCTGATGGTTGTCCTTAGAACTGCGCCGCCGCCACTGTCGGTTTTTTCTGAAATGGCAAAAAACAACCGAAAAAGGTGTGGAAATCAAGATTTTGTCTATTTTAAGATCAAAGGACGCCGCTATGAACGATTTGATTGTTTCAATTTGTGGATACTGACACATTCTGATGGTTGTCTTTTGAATTACTCCGCCGCCACTGTCGGTTTTTGCTGAAATGGCAAAAAACAACCGAAAAAGGTGTGAATATCAAATTTTTGTCTATTTTTAGATCAAAGGACGCCGCTATGATCGATTTGATTGTTTCGTTTTGTGGATACTGACACATTCTAATGGTTGTCTTCTGAATTGCGCCGCCGCCACATTCGGTTTTTGCTGAAAAGGCAAAAAACAACCGAAAAAGATGTGAAAATCAAAATTTTGTCTCTTTTAAGATCAAAGGACGCCGCTATGATCGATTTGATTATTTCATTTTGTAGATACTGACACATTCTGATGGTTGTCCTTAGAACTGCGCCACCGCCACTGTCGGTTTTTGCTGGAATGGCAAAAAAAAAACCGAAAAAAATGTGAAAATCAAACTTTTGTCTATTTTTAGATCAAAGGACGCCGCTATGATCGATTTGATTGTTTCATTTTGTGAATACTGACACATTCTGATGATTGTCTTTAGAGTTGCGCCGCCGCCACTGTCTGTTTTTGCTGAAATGACAAAAAACAACTGAAAAAGGTGTGAAAATCAAAAAATTTTCTATTTTTAGATCAAAGGACGCCGCTATGATCGATTTTATTCTTTAATTTGTGAATACTGACACATTCTGATGATTGTCTTAAGAATTGCGCCGCCGCCACTGTCGGTTTTTGCTGATATGGCAAAAAACAACCGAAAAAGGTGTGAAAATCAAAATTTTGTCTCTTTTTAGATCAAAGGACACCGCTATGATCGATTTGATCATTCCATTTTTCAAATACTGACACATTCTAATGGTTGTCTTTAGAATTGCGCCGCCGCCACTGTCGGTTTCAGCTGAAATGGCAAAAAACAACCAAAAAAGGTGTGAAAATCAAACTTTTGTCTATTTTTAGATCAAAGGACGCCGCAATGATCGATTTGATTGTTTCATTCTGTGAATACTGACACATTCTAATGGTTGTCTTTTGAATTGCGCCGCCACCACTGTCGGTTTTCGCTGAAATGGCAAAAAAAAACCGGAAAAGGTGTGAAAATCAAATTTTTGTCTATTTTTAGATTAAAGGACACCGCTATAATTGATTTGATTGTTTAATTTTGTGGTTAATGACACATTCTAATGGTTGTCTTTTGAATTGCGCCGCCACCACTGTCGGTTTTCGCTGAAATGGCAAAAAAAAACCGGAAAAGGTGTGAAAATAAAATTTTTGTCTATTTTTAGATTAAAGGACACCGCTATAATTGATTTGATTGTTTAATTTTGTGGTTAATGACACATTCTGATGGTTGTCTTTTGAATTACGCCGCCGCCACTGTCGGTTTTTGCTGAAATGGCAAAAAAACAACCGAAAAAGGTGTGAAAATCAAACTTTTGTCTATTTTTAGATCAAAGGACGCCGTTATGATCGATTTGATCGTTTTATTTTGTGAATACTGACACATTCTAATGGTTGTCTTTAGAATTGCGCCGCCGCCACTGTCGGTTTTTCAGGAAAGGCAAAAAACAACAAAAAAAGGAGTGAAAATCAAATTTTTGTCCTTTTTTAGAACAAAGGACGCCGCTATGATCGATTTGATTGTTTCATTTTGTGAATACTGACACATTCTAATGGTTGTCTTTCGAATTGCGCCGCCGCCACTGTCGGTTTTTGCTGAAATGGCAAAGAACAACCAAAAAAGGTGTGAGAATCAAATTTTTGTCTATTTTTAGATCAAAGGACGCCGCTATGATCGATTTGATTATTTCATTTTGTGGATACTGACACATACTAATGGTTGTCTTTAGAACTGCGCCGCCGCCACTGTCGGTTTTTGCTGAAATGGCAAAAAACAACCGAAAAAGGTGTGGAAATCAAATTTTTGTCTATTTTAAGATCAAAGGACGCCGCTATGATCGATTTGATCATTTCATTTTTCAAATACTGACACATTCTAATGGTTGTCTTAAGAATTGCGCCGCCGCCACTGTCGGTTTTTGCTGAAATGGCAAAAAACAACCAAAAAAGGAGTGAAAATCAAATTTTTGTCTATTTTTAGATCAAAGGACGCCGCTATGATCGATTTGATTGTTTCATTTTGTGAATACTGACACATTCTGATGGTTGTATTCGAATTGCACCGCCGCCACTGTCGGTTTTTGCTGGAATGGCAAAAAAACAACCGAAAAAGGTGTGAAAATCAAATTTTTGTCTATTTTTAGATTAAAGGACACCGCTATAATTGATTTGATTGTTTAATTTTGTGGTTAATGACACATTCTGATGGTTGTCTTTTGAATTACGCCGCCGCCACTGTCGGTTTTTGCTGAAATGGCAAAAAACAACCGAAAAAGGTGTGAAAATCAAATTTTTGTCAATTTTTAGATCAGAGGACGCCGCTATGATCGATTTGATTGTTTCATTTTGTGAATACTGACACATTCTGATGGTTGTATTCGAATTGCACCGCCGCCACTGTCGGTTTTTGCTGGAATGGCAAAAAAACAACCGAAAAAGGTGTGAAAATCAAACTTTTGTCTATTTTTAGATCAAAGGACGCCGTTATGATCGATTTGATCGTTTTATTTTGTGAATACTGACAAATTCTAATGGTTGTCTTTAGAATTGCGCCGCCGCCACTGTCGGTTTTTCAGGAATGGCAAAAAACAACAAAAAAAGGAGTGAAAATCAAATTTTTGTCCATTTTTAGAACAAAGGACGCCGCTATGATCGATTTGATTGTTTCATTTTGTGAATACTGACACATTCTAATGGTTGTCTTTCAAATTGCGCCGCCGCCACTGTCGGTTTTTGCTGAAATGGCAAAGAACAACCAAAAAAGGTGTGAGAATCAAATTTTTGTCTATTTTTAGATCAAAGGACGCCGCTATGATCGATTTGATTATTTCATTTTGTGGATACTGACACATACTAATGGTTGTCTTTAGAACTGCGCCGCCGCCACTGTCGGTTTTTGCTGAAATGGCAAAAAACAACCGAAAAAGGTGTGGATCGATTTTATTCTTTAATTTGTGGATACTGACACATTCTGATGATTGTCTTTAGAATTGCGCCGCCGCCACTGTCGGTTTTTGCTGATATGGCAAAAAACAACCGAATAAGGTGTGAAAATCAAAATTTTGTCTATTTTTAGATCAAAGGATGCCGCTATGATCGATTTGAATAATCCAATTTGTGAATACTGACACATTCTAATGATTGTCTTTAGAATTGCGCCGCCTCCACTGTCGTTTTTAACTGAAATGGCAAAAAACAACCGAAAAAGGTGTGAAAATCAAATTTTTGTCTATTTTTAGATCAAAGGACGCCGCTATGATCGATTTGATCATTTCATTTTTTAAATACTGACACATTCTAATGGTTGTCTTCAGAATTGCGCCGCCGCCACTGTCGGTTTTTGCTGAAATGGCAAAGAACAACCGAAAAAGGTGTGAGAATCAAATTTTTGTCTATTTTTAGATCAAAGGACGCCGCTATGATCGATTTGATTATTTCATTTTGTAGATACTGACACATTCTCATGGTTGTCTTTAGAACTGCGCCGCCGCCACTGTCGGGTTTTGCTGAAATGGCAAAAAACAACCGAAAAAGGTGTGGAAATCAAATTTTTGTCTATTTTAAGATCAAAGGACGCCGCTATGAACGATTTGATTGTTTCATTTTGTGAATACTGACACATTCTAATGGTTGTCTTTTGAATTGCGCCGCCACCACTGTCGGTTTTCGCTGAAATGGCAAAAAAAAACCGGAAAAGGTGTGAAAATAAAATTTTTGTCTATTTTTAGATTAAAGGACACCGCTATAATTGATTTGATTGTTTAATTTTGTGGTTAATGACACATTCTGATGGTTGTCTTTTGAATTACGCCGCCGCCACTGTCGGTTTTTGCTGAAATGGCAAAAAAACAACCGAAAAAGGTGTGAAAATCAAACTTTTGTCTATTTTTAGATCAAAGGACGCCGTTATGATCGATTTGATCGTTTTATTTTGTGAATACTGACACATTCTAATGGTTGTCTTTAGAATTGCGCCGCCGCCACTGTCGGTTTTTCAGGAAAGGCAAAAAACAACAAAAAAAGGAGTGAAAATCAAATTTTTGTCCTTTTTTAGAACAAAGGACGCCGCTATGATCGATTTGATTGTTTCATTTTGTGAATACTGACACATTCTAATGGTTGTCTTTCGAATTGCGCCGCCGCCACTGTCGGTTTTTGCTGAAATGGCAAAGAACAACCAAAAAAGGTGTGAGAATCAAATTTTTGTCTATTTTTAGATCAAAGGACGCCGCTATGATCGATTTGATTATTTCATTTTGTGGATACTGACACATACTAATGGTTGTCTTTAGAACTGCGCCGCCGCCACTGTCGGTTTTTGCTGAAATGGCAAAAAACAACCGAAAAAGGTGTGGAAATCAAATTTTTGTCTATTTTAAGATCAAAGGACGCCGCTATGATCGATTTGATCATTTCATTTTTCAAATACTGACACATTCTAATGGTTGTCTTTAGAATTGCGCCGCCGCCACTGTCGGTTTTTGCTGAAAAGGCAAAAAACAATCAAAAAAGGAGTGAAAATCAAATTTTTGTCTATTTTTAGATCAAAGGACGCCGCTATGATTGATTTGATTGTTCCATTTTGTGAATACTGACACATTCTAATGATTGTCTTTAGAATTGAGCCGCCGCCACTTTCGGTTTTTGCTTAAATGGCAAAAAACAACCGAAAAAGGTGTGAAAATCAATTGTTTGTCTATTTTTAGATCAAAGGACGCCAATACGATCGATTTGATTGTTCCATTTTGTAGATACTGACACATTCCAATGGTTGTCTTTGGAATTGCGACGCCGCCACTGTCGGTTTTTGCTGAAATGGCAAAAAACAACCGAAAAAGGTGTGAAAATCAAAATTTTGTCTCTTTTTAGATCAAAGGACGCCGCTATGCTCGATTTGAATGTTTCATTTTGTGAATACTGACACATTCTAATGATTGTCTTTAGAATTGCGCCGCCGCCACTGTCGGTTTTTGCTGAAATGGCAAAAAACAACCGAAAAAGGTGTGAAAATCAAAATTTCGTCTCTTTTTAGATCAAAGGACGCCGCTATGATCGATTTGATCATTTCATTTTTTAAATACTGACACATTCTAATGGTTGTCTTAAGAATTGCGCCGCCGCCACTGTCGGTTTTTGCTGAAATGGCAAAAAACAACCAAAAAAGGAGTGAAAATCAAATTTTTGTCTATTTTTAGATCAAAGGACGCCGCTATGATCGATTTGATTGTTTAATTTTGTGGTTAATGACACATTCTGATGGTTGTCTTTTGAATTGCGCCGCCACCACTGTCGGTTTTCGCTGAAATGGCAAAAAAAAACCGGAAAAGGTGTGAAAATCAAATTTTTGTCTATTTTTAGATCAAAGGACGCCGCTATGATCGATTTGATTGTTTAATTTTGTGGTTAATGACACATTCTGATGGTTGTCTTTTGAATTGCGCCGCCGCCACTGTCGGTTTTTGCTGAAATGGCAAAAAACAACCGAAAAAGGTGTGAAAATCAAATTTTTGTCAATTTTTAGATCAAAGGACGCCGCTATGATCGATTTGATTGTTTCATTTTGTGAATACTGACACATTCTGATGGTTGTATTCGAATTGCACCGCCGCCACTGTCGGTTTTTGCTGGAATGGCAAAAAAACAACCGAAAAAGGTGTGAAAATCAAACTTTTGTCTATTTTTAGATCAAAGGACGCCGTTATGATCGATTTGATCGTTTTATTTTGTGAATACTGACAAATTCTGATGGTTGTATTCGAATTGCACCGCCGCCACTGTCGGTTTTTGCTGGAATGGCAAAAAAACAACCGAAAAAGGTGTGAAAATCAAACTTTTGTCTATTTTTAGATCAAAGGACGCCGTTATGATCGATTTGATCGTTTTATTTTGTGAATACTGACAAATTCTAATGGTTGTCTTTAGAATTGCGCCGCCGCCACTGTCGGTTTTTGCTGAAATGGCAAAGAACAACCAAAAAAGGTGTGAAAATCAAACTTTTGTCTATTTTTAGATCAAAGGACGCCGTTATGATCGATTTGATCGTTTTATTTTGTGAATACTGACAAATTCTAATGGTTGTCTTTAGAATTGCGCCGCCGCCACTGTCGGTTTTTCAGGAATGGCAAAAAACAACAAAAAAAGGAGTGAAAATCAAATTTTTGTCCATTTTTAGAACAAAGGACGCCGCTATGATCGATTTGATTGTTTCATTTTGTGAATACTGACACATTCTAATGGTTGTCTTTCAAATTGCGCCGCCGCCACTGTCGGTTTTTGCTGAAATGGCAAAAAAACAAACGAAAAAGGTGTGAAAATCAAACTTTTGTCTATTTTTAGATTAAAGGACACCGCTATAATTGATTTGATTGTTTAATTTTGTGGTTAATGACACATTCTGATGGTTGTCTTTTGAATTGCGCCGCCACCACTGTCGGTTTTCGCTGAAATGGCAAAAAAAAACCGGAAAAGGTGTGAAAATCAAATTTTTGTCTATTTTTAGATTAAAGGACACCGCTATAATTGATTTGATTGTTTAATTTTGTGGTTAATGACACATTCTACTGGTTGTCTTTTGAATTACGCCGCCGCCACTGTCGGTTTTTGCTGAAATGGCAAAAAACAACCGAAAAAGGTGTGAAAATCAAATTTTTGTCAATTTTTAGATCAAAGGACGCCGCTATGATCGATTTGATTGTTTCATTTTGTGAATACTGACACATTCTGATGGTTGTATTCGAATTGCACCGCCGCCACTGTCGGTTTTTGCTGGAATGGCAAAAAAACAACCGAAAAAGGTGTGAAAATCAAACTTTTGTCTATTTTTAGATCAAAGGACGCCGTTATGATCGATTTGATCGTTTTATTTTGTGAATACTGACAAATTCTAATGGTTGTCTTTAGAATTGCGCCGCCGCCACTGTCGGTTTTTCAGGAATGGCAAAAAACAACAAAAAAAGGAGTGAAAATCAAATTTTTGTCCATTTTTAGAACAAAGGACGCCGCTATGATCGATTTGATTGTTTCATTTTGTGAATACTGACACATTCTAATGGTTGTCTTTCAAATTGCGCCGCCGCCACTGTCGGTTTTTGCTGAAATGGCAAAGAACAACCAAAAAAGGTGTGAGAATCAAATTTTTGTCTATTTTTAGATCAAAGGACGCCGCTATGATCGATTTGATTATTTCATTTTGTGGATACTGACACATACTAATGGTTGTCTTTAGAACTGCGCCGCCGCCACTGTCGGTTTTTGCTGAAATGGCAAAAAACAACCGAAAAAGGTGTGGATCGATTTTATTCTTTAATTTGTGGATACTGACACATTCTGATGATTGTCTTTAGAATTGCGCCGCCGCCACTGTCGGTTTTTGCTGATATGGCAAAAAACAACCGAATAAGGTGTGAAAATCAAAATTTTGTCTATTTTTAGATCGAAGGATGCCGCTATGATCGATTTGAATAATCCAATTTGTGAATACTGACACATTCTAATGATTGTCTTTAGAATTGCGCCGCCTCCACTGTCGGTTTTTGCTGAAATGGCAAAAAACAACCGAAAAAGGTGTGAAAATCAAATTTTTGTCTATTTTTAGATCAAAGGACGCCGCTATGATCGATTTGATCATTTCATTTTTTAAATACTGACACATTCTAATGGTTGTCTTCAGAATTGCGCCGCCGCCACTGTCGGTTTTTGCTGAAATGGCAAAGAACAACCGAAAAAGGTGTGAGAATCAAATTTTTGTCTATTTTTAGATCAAAGGACGCCGCTATGATCGATTTGATTATTTCATTTTGTAGATACTGACACATTCTCATGGTTGTCTTTAGAACTGCGCCGCCGCCACTGTCGGGTTTTGCTGAAATGGCAAAAAACAACCGAAAAAGGTGTGGAAATCAAATTTTTGTCTATTTTAAGATCAAAGGACGCCGCTATGAACGATTTGATTGTTTCATTTTGTGATTACTGACACATTCTAATGGTTGTCTTTTGAATTGCGCCGCCACCACTGTCGGTTTTCGCTGAAATGGCAAAAAAAAAACCGGAAAAGGTGTGAAAATCAAATTTTTGTCTATTTTTAGATTAAAGGACACCGCTATAATTGATTTGATTGTTAAATTTTGTGGTTAATGACACATTCTGATGGTTGTCTTTTGAATTACGCCGCCGCCACTGTCGGTTTTTGCTGAAATGGCAAAAAAACAACCGAAAAAGGTGTGAAAATCAAACTTTTGTCTATTTTTAGATCAAAGGACGCCGCTATGATCGATTTGATTGTTTCATTTTGTGAATACTGACACATTCTGATGGTTGTATTCGAATTGCACCGCCGCCACTGTCGGTTTTTGCTGGAATGGCAAAAAAACAACCGAAAAAGGTGTGAAAATCAAACTTTTGTCTATTTTTAGATCAAAGGACGCCGTTATGATCGATTTGATCGTTTTATTTTGTGAATACTGACACATTCTAATGGTTGTCTTTAGAATTGCGCCGCCGCCACTGTCGGTTTTTCAGGAAAGGCAAAAAACAACAAAAAAAGGAGTGAAAATCAAATTTTTGTCCTTTTTTAGAACAAAGGACGCCGCTATGATCGATTTGATTGTTTCATTTTGTGAATACTGACACATTCTAATGGTTGTCTTTAGAATTGCGCCGCCGCCACTGTCGGTTTTTCAGGAAAGGCAAAAAACAACAAAAAAAGGAGTGAAAATCAAATTTTTGTCCTTTTTTAGAACAAAGGACGCCGCTATGATCGATTTGATTGTTTCATTCTGTGAATACTGACACATTCTAATGGTTGTCTTTCGAATTGCGCCGCCGCCACTGTCGGTTTTTGCTGAAATGGCAAAGAACAACCAAAAAAGGTGTGAGAATCAAATTTTTGTCTATTTTTAGATCAAAGGACGCCGCTATGATCGATTTGATTATTTCATTTTGTGGATACTGACACATACTAATGGTTGTCTTTAGAACTGCGCCGCCGCCACTGTCGGTTTTTGCTGAAATGGCAAAAAACAACTGAAAAAGGTGTGGAAATCAAATTTTTGTCTATTTTAAGATCAAAGGACGCCGCTATGATCGATTTGATCATTTCATTTTTCAAATACTGACACATTCTAATGGTTGTCTTTAGAATTGCGCCGCCGCCACTGTCGGTTTTTGCTGAAAAGGCAAAAAACAATCAAAAAAGGAGTGAAAATCAAATTTTTGTCTATTTTTAGATCAAAGGACGCCGCTATGATTGATTTGATTGTTCCATTTTGTGAATACTGACACATTCTAATGATTGTCTTTAGAATTGAGCCGCCGCCACTTTCGGTTTTTGCTTAAATGGCAAAAAACAACCGAAAAAGGTGTGAAAATCAATTGTTTGTCTATTTTTAGATCAAAGGACGCCAATACGATCGATTTGATTGTTCCATTTTGTAGATACTGACACATTCCAATGGTTGTCTTTGGAATTGCGCCGCCGCCACTGTCGGTTTTTGCTGAAATGGCAAAAAACAACCGAAAAAGGTGTGAAAATCAAAATTTTGTCTCTTTTTAGATCAAAGGACGCCGCTATGCTCGATTTGAATGTTTCATTTTGTGAATACTGACACATTCTAATGATTGTCTTTAGAATTGCGCCGCCGCCACTGTCGGTTTTTGCTGAAATGGCAAAAAACAACCGAAAAAGGTGTGAAAATCAAAATTTTGTCTCTTTTTAGATCAAAGGACGCCGCTATGATCGATTTGATCATTTCATTTTTTAAATACTGACACATTCTAATGGTTGTCTTAAGAATTGCGCCGCCGCCACTGTCGGTTTTTGCTGAAATGGCAAAAAACAACCAAAAAAGGAGTGAAAATCAAATTTTTGTCTATTTTTAGATCAAAGGACGCCGCTATGATTGATTTGATTGTTTCATTTTGTGAATACTGACACATTCTAATGATTGTCTTTAGAATTGCGCCGCCGCCACTGTCGGTTTTTGCTGAAATGGCAAAAAACAACCGAAAAAGGTGTGAAAATCAATTGTTTGTCTATTTTTAGATCAAAGGACGCCAATACGATCGATTTGATTGTTCCATTTTGTAGATACTGACACATTCCAATGGTTGTCTTTGGAATTGCGCCGCCGCCACTGTCGGTTTTTGCTGAAATGGCAAAAAACAACCGAAAAAGGTGTGAAAATCAAAATTTTGTCTCTTTTTAGATCAAAGGACGCCGCTATGCTCGATTTGAATGTTTCATTTTGTGAATACTGACACATTCTAATGATTGTCTTTAGAATTGCGCCGCCGCCACTGTCGGTTTTTGCTGAAATGGCAAAAAACAACCGAAAAAGGTGTGAAAATCAAAATTTTGTCTCTTTTTAGATCAAAGGACGCCGCTATGATCGATTTGATCATTTCATTTTTTAAATACTGATACATTCTAATGGTTGTCTTAAGAATTGCGCCGCCGCCACTGTCGGTTTTTGCTGAAATGGCAAAAAACAACCAAAAAAGGAGTGAAAATCAAATTTTTGTCTATTTTTAGATCAAAGGACGCCGCTATGATTGATTTGATTGTTTCATTTTGTGAATACTGACACATTCTAATGATTGTCTTTAGAATTGCGCCGCCGCCACTGTCGGTTTTTGCTGAAATGGCAAAAAACAACCGAAAAAGGTGTGAAAATCAAAATTTTGTCTCTTTTTAGATCAAAGGACGCCGCTATGTTCGATTTGAATGTTTCATTTTGTGAATACTGACACATTCTAATGATTGTCTTTAGAATTGCGCCGCCGCCACTGTCGGTTTTTGCTGAAATGGCAAAAAACAACCGAAAAAGGTGTGAAAATCAAAATTTTGTCTCTTTTTAGATCAAAGGACGCCAATACGATCGATTTGATTGTTCCATTTTGTAGATACTGACACATTCCAATGGTTGTCTCTGGAATTGCGCCGCCGCCATCGTCGGTTTTTGCTGAAATGGCAAAAAACAACCGAAAAAGGTGTGAAAATCAAAATTTTGTCTCTTTTTAGATCAAAGGACGCCGCTATGCTCGATTTGAATGTTTCATTTTGTGAATACTGACACATTCTAATGATTGTCTTTAGAATTGCGCCGACGCCACTGTCGGTTTTTGCTGAAATGGCAAAAAACAACCGAAAAAGGTGTGAAAATCAAAATTTTGTCTCTTTTTAGAACAAAGGACGCCGCTATGATCGATTTGATCATTTCATTTTCTAAATACTGACACATTCTAATGGTTGTCCTCAGAATTGCGCCGCCGCCACTGTCGGTTTTTGCTGAAATGGCAAAAAACAACCAAAAAAGGTGTGAAAATCAAACTTTTGTTTATTTTCAGATCAAAGGACGCCGCTATGATCGATTTGATTGTTTCATTTTGTGAATACTGACACATTTTAATGGTTGTCTTTTGAATTGCGCCGCCACCACTGTCGGTTTTCGCTGAAATGGCAAAAAAAAACCGGAAAAAATGTGAAAATCAAATTTTTGTCTATTTTTAGATTAAAGGACACCGTTATGATTGATTTGATTGGTTAATTTTGTGAATACTGACACATTCTAATGGTTGTCTTCTGAATTGCGCCGCCGCCACTTTCGGTTTTTGCTGAAAAGGCAAAAAACAACCGAAAAAAGTGTGAAAATCAAAATTTTGTCTCTTTTAAGATCAAAGGACGCCGCTTTGATCGATTTGATTATTTCATTTTGTAGATACTGACACATTCTGATGGTTGTCCTTGGAACTGCGCCGCCGCCACTGTCGGTTTTTTCTGAAATGGCAAAAAACAACCGAAAAAGGTGTGGAAATCAAGATTTTGTCTATTTTTAGATCAAAGGACGCCGCTATGAACGATTTGATTGTTTCAATTTGTGGATACTGACACATTCTGATGGTTGTCTTTTGAATTACTCCGCCGCCACTGTTGTTTTTGCTGAAATGGCAAAAAACAACCGAAAAAGGTGTGAAAATCAAATTTTTGTCTATTTTTAGATCAAAGGACGCCGCTATGATCGATTTGATTGTTTAATTTTTTGAATACTGACACATTCTGATGGTTGTCTTTTGAATTGCGCCACCGCCACTGTCGGTTTTTGCTGGAATGGCAAAAAAAAAAACCGAAAAAAATGTGAAAATCAAACTTTTGTCTATATTTAGATCAAAGGACGCCGCTATGATCGATTTGATTGTTTCATTTTGTGAATACTGACACATTCTGATGATTGTCTTTAGAGTTGCGCCGCCGCCACTGTCGGTTTTTGCTGAAATGAAAAAAAACAACTGAAAAAGGTGTGAAAATCAAAAATTTTTCTATTTTTAGATCAAAGGACGCCGCTATGATCGATTTTATTCTTTAATTTGTGAATACTGACACATTCTGATGATTGTCTTTAGAATTGCGCCGCCGCCACTGTCGGTTTTTGCTGATATGGCAAAAAACAACCGAAAAAGGTGTGAAAATCAAAATTTTGTCTCTTTTTAGATCAAAGGACGCCGCTATGATCGATTTGATCATTTCATTTTTTTAATACTGACACATTCTAATGGTTGTCTTCAGAATTGCGCCGCCGCCACTGTCGGTTTCAGCTGAAATGGCAAAAAACAACCAAAAAAGGTGTGAAAATCAAACTTTTGTCTATTTTTAGATCAAAGGACGCCGCTATGATCGATTTGATTGTTTCATTCTTTGAATACTGACACATTCTGATGGTTGTCTTAAGAATTGGGCCGCCGCCACTGTCGGGTTTTGCTGAAATGGCAAAAAACAACCGAAAAAGGTGTGGAAATCAAATTTTTGTCTATTTTAAGATCAAAGGACGCCGCTATGAACGATTTGATTGTTTCATTTTGTGAATACTGACACATTCTAATGGTTGTCTTTTGAATTGCGCCGCCACCACTGTCGGTTTTCGCTGAAATGGCAAAAAAAAACCGGAAAAGGTGTGAAAATCAAATTTTTGTCTATTTTTAGATTAAAGGACACCGCTATGATTGATTTGATTGTTTAATTTTGTGGTTAATGACACATTCTGATGGTTGTCCTTTGAATTACGCCGCCGCCACTGTCGGTTTTTGCTGAAATGGCAAAAAACAACCGAAAAAGGTGTGAAAATCAAAATTTTGTCTCTTTTTAGATCAAAGGACGCCGCTATGATCGATTTGATCATTTCATTTTTTAAATACTGACACATTCTAATGGTTGTCTTAAGAATTGCGCCGCCGCCACTGTCGGTTTTTGCTGAAATGGCAAAAAACAACCAAAAAAGGAGTGAAAATCAAATTTTTGTCTATTTTTAGATCAAAGGACGCCGCTATGATTGATTTGATTGTTTCATTTTGTGAATACTGACACATTCTAATGATTGTCTTTAGAATTGCGCCGCCGCCACTGTCGGTTTTTGCTGAAATGGCAAAAAACAACCGAAAAAGGTGTGAAAATCAAAATTTTGTCTCTTTTTAGATCAAAGGACGCCGCTATGCTCGATTTGAATGTTTCATTTTGTGAATACTGACACATTCTAATGATTGTCTTTAGAATTGCCCCGCCGCCACTGTCGGTTTTTGCTGAAATGGCAAAAAACAACCAAAAAAGGTGTGAAAATCAAAATTTTGTCTCTTTTTAGATCAAAGGACGCCAATACAATCGATTTGATTGTTCCATTTTGTAGATACTGACACATTCCAATGGTTGTCTCTGGAATTGCGCCGCCGCCATCGTCGGTTTTTGCTGAAATGGCAAAAAACAACCGAAAAAGGTGTGAAAATCAAAATTTTGTCTCTTTTTAGATCAAAGGACGCCGCTATGCTCGATTTGAATGTTTCATTTTGTGAATACTGACACATTCTAATGATTGTCTTTAGAATTGCGCCGCCGCCACTGTCGGTTTTTGCTGAAATGGCAAAAAACAACCGAAAAATGTGTGAAAATCAAAATTTTGTCTCTTTTTAGATCAAAGGACGCCGCTATGATCGATTTGATTGGTTAATTTTGTGAATACTGACACATTCTGATGGTTGTCTTCTGAATTGCGCCGCCGCCACTTTCGGTTTTTGCTGAAAAGGCAAAAAACAACCGAAAAAGGTGTGAAAATCAAAATTTTGTCTCTTTTAAGATCAAAGGACGCCGCTATGATCGATTTGATTATTTCATTTTGTAGATACTGACAAATTCTGATGGTTGTCCTTAGAACTGCGCCGCCGCCACTGTCGGTTTTTTCTGAAATGGCAAAAAACAACCGAAAAAGGTGTGGAAATCAAGATTTTGTCTATTTTAAGATCAAAGGACGCCGCTATGAACGATTTGATTGTTTCAATTTGTGGATACTGACACATTCTGATGGTTGTCTTTTGAATTACTCCGCCGCCACTGTCGGTTTTTGCTGAAATGGCAAAAAACAACCGAAAAAGGTGTGAAAATCAAATTTTTGTCTATTTTTAGATCAAAGGACGCCGCTATGATCGATTTGATTGTTTCATTTTTTGGATACTGACACATTCTGATGGTTGTCTTTTGAATTGCGCCACCGCCACTGTCGGTTTTTGCTGGAATGGCAAAAAAAAAACCGAAAAAAAATGTGAAAATCAAACTTTTGTCTATATTTAGATCAAAGGACGCCGCTATGATCGATTTGATTGTTTCATTTTGTGGATACTGACACATTCTGATGATTGTCTTTAGAGTTGCGCCGCCGCCACTGTCGGTTTTTGCTGAAATGACAAAAAACAACTGAAAAAGGTGTGAAAATCAAAAAATTTTCTATTTTTAGATCAAAGGACGCCGCTATGATCGATTTTATTCTTTAATTTGTGAATACTGACACATTCTGATGATTGTCTTTAGAATTGCGCCGCCGCCACTGTCGGTTTTTGCTGATATGGCAAAAAACAACCGAAAAAGGTGTGAAAATCAAAATTTTGTCTCTTTTTAGATCAAAGGACGCTGCTATGATCGATTTGATCATTTCATTTTTTAAATACTGACACATTCTAATGGTTGTCTTCAGAATTGCGCCGCCGCCACTGTCGGTTTCAGCTGAAATGGCAAAAAACAACCAAAAAAGGTGTGAAAATCAAACTTTTGTCTATTTTTAGATCAAAGGACGCCGCTATGATCGATTTGATTGTTTCATTTTGTGAATACTGACACATTCTAATGGTTGTCTTTCGAATTGCGCCGCCACCACTGTCGGTTTTTGCTGAAATGGCAAAGAACAACCGAAAAAGGTGTGAGAATCAAATTTTTGTCTATTTTTAGATCAAAGGACGCCGCTATGATCGATTTGATTATTTCATTTTGTAGATACTGACACATTCTCATGGTTGTCTTTAGAACTGCGCCGCCGCCACTGTCGGTTTTTGCTGAAATGGCAAAAAACAACCGAAAAAGGTGTGGAAATCAAATTTTTGTCTATTTTAAGATCAAAGGACGCCGCTATGAACGATTTGATTGTTTCAATTTGTGGATACTGACACATTCTGATGGTTGTCTTTTGAATTACGCCACCGCCACTGTCGGTTTTTGCTGAAATGGCAAAAAACAACCGAAAAAAGGGTTAAAATCAAATTTTTGTCTATTTTTAGATCAAAGGACGCCGCTATGAACGATTTGATTGTTTCATTTTGTGGATACTGACACATTCTGATGATTGTCTTTAGAGTTGCGCCGCCGCCACTGTCGGTTTTTGCTGAAATGACAAAAAACAACCGAAAAAGGTGTGAAAATCGAATTTTTGTCAATTTTTAGATCAAAGGACGCCGCTATGATCGATTTGATTGTTTCATTTTGTGAATACTGACACATTCTGATGGTTGTATTTTGAATTGCGCAACCGCCACTGTCGGTTTTTGCTGGAATGGCAAAAAAACAACCGAAAAAGGTGTGAAAATCAAACTTTTGTCTATTTTTAGATCAAAGGACGCCGCTATGATCGATTTGATTATTTCATTTCTTAAATACTGACACATTTTAATGTTTGTCTTCAGAATTGCGCCGCCGCCACTGTCGGTTTCAGCTGAAATGGCAAAAAACAACCAAAAAAGGTGTGAAAATCAAACTTTTGTCTATTTTTAGATCAAAGGACGCCGCTATGATCGATTTGATTGTTTCATTTTGTGAATACTGACACATTCTAATGGTTGTCTTTCGAATTGCGCCGCCACCACTGTCGGTTTTTGCTGAAATGGCAAAGAACAACCGAAAAAGGTGTGAGAATCAAATTTTTGTCTATTTTTAGATCAAAGGACGCCGTTATGATCGATTTGATCGTTTTATTTTGTGAATACCGACACATTCTAATGGTTGTCTTTAGAATTGCGCCGCCGCCACTGTCGGTTTTTGCAGGAATGGCAAAAAAACAACCAAAAAAGGTGTGAAAATCAAACTTTTGTCTATTTTCAGATCAAAGGACGCCGCTATGAACGATTTGATTGTTTCAATTTGTGGATACTGACACATTCTAATGGTTGTCCTTTGAATTACGCCGCCGCCACTGTCGGTTTTTGCTGAAATGGCAAAAAACAACCGAAAAAGGTGTGAAAATCAAATTTTTGTCAATTTTTAGATCAAAGGACGCCGCTATGATCGATTTGATTGTTTCATTTTGTGAATACTGACACATTCTGATGTTTGTCTTCAGAATTGCGCCGCCGCCACTGTCGGTTTCAGCTGAAATGGCAAAAAAACAACCAAAAAAGGTGTGAAAATCAAACTTTTGTCTATTTTTAGATCAAAGGACGCCGCTATGATCGATTTGATTGTTTCATTTTGTGAATACTGACACATTCTAATGGTTGTCTTTCGAATTGCGCCGCCACCACTGTCGGTTTTTGCTGAAATGGCAAAGAACAACCGAAAAAGGTGTGAGAATCAAATTTTTGTCTATTTTTAGATCAAAGGACGCCGCTATGATCGATTTGATTATTTCATTTTGTAGATACTGACACATTCTCATGGTTGTCTTTAGAACTGCGCCGCCGCCACTGTCGGTTTTTGCTGAAATGGCAAAAAACAACCGAAAAAGGTGTGGAAATCAAATTTTTGTCTATTTTAAGATCAAGGGACGCCGCTATGAACGATTTGATTGTTTCAATTTGTGGATACTGACACATTCTGATGGTTGTCTTTCGAATTACGCCACCGCCACTGTCGGTTTTTGCTGAAATGGCAAAAAACAACCGAAAAAAGTGTGTTAAAATCAAATTTTTGTCTATTTTTAGATCAAAGGACGCCGCTATGAACGATTTGATTGTTTCATTTTGTGGATACTGACACATTCTGATGGTTGTCTTTTGAATTGCGCCACCGCCACTGTCGGTTTTTGCTGGAATGGCAAAAAAAAAAACCGAAAAAAATGTGAAAATCAAACTTTTGTCTATATTTAGATCAAAGGACGCCGCTATGATCGATTTGATTGTTTCATTTTGTGAATACTGACACATTCTGATGATTGTCTTTAGAGTTGCGCCGCCGCCACTGTCGGTTTTTGCTGAAATGACAAAAAACAACTGAAAAAGGTGTGAAAATCAAAAAATTTTCTATTTTTAGATCAAAGGACGCCGCTATGATTGATTTTATTCTTTAATTTGTGAATACTGACACATTCTGATTATTGTCTTTAGAATTGCGCCGCCGCCACTGTCGGTTTTTGCTGATATGGCAAAAAACAACCGAAAAAGGTGTGAAAATCAAAATTTTGTCTCTTTTTAGATCAAAGGACGCCGCTATGATCGATTTGATCATTCCATTTTTCAAATACTGACACATTCTAATGGTTGTCTTTTGAATTGCGCCGCCGCCACTGTCGGGTTTTGCTGAAATGGCAAAAAACAACCGAAAAAGGTGTGGAAATCAAATTTTTGTCTATTTTAAGATCAAAGGACGCCGCTATGAACGATTTGATTGTTTCATTTTGTGAATACTGACACATTCTAATGGTTGTCTTTTGAATTGCGCCGCCACCACTGTCGGTTTTCGCTGAAATGGCAAAAAAAAAACCGGAAAAGGTGTGAAAATCAAATTTTTGTCTATTTTTAGATTAAAGGACACCGATATGATTGATTTGATTGTTTAATTTTGTGGTTAATGACACATTCTGATGGTTGTCCTTTGAATTACGCCGCCGCCACTGTCGGTTTTTGCTGAAATGGCAAAAAACAACCGAAAAAGGTGTGAAAATCGAATTTTTGTCAATTTTTAGATCAAAGGACGCCGCTATGATCGATTTGATTGTTTCATTTTGTGAATACTGACACATTCTGATTATTGTCTTTAGAATTGCGCCGCCGCCACTGTCGGTTTTTGCTGATATGGCAAAAAACAACCGAAAAAGGTGTGAAAATCAAAATTTTGTCTCTTTTTAGATCAAAGGACGCCGCTATGATCGATTTGGATCATTCCATTTTTCAAATACTGACACATTCTAATGGTTGTCTTTTGAATTGCGCCGCCGCCACTGTCGGGTTTTGCTGAAATGGCAAAAAACAACCGAAAAAGGTGTGGAAATCAAATTTTTGTCTATTTTAAGATCAAAGGACGCCGCTATGAACGATTTGATTGTTTCATTTTGTGAATACTGACACATTCTAATGGTTGTCTTTTGAATTGCGCCGCCACCACTGTCGGTTTTCGCTGAAATGGCAAAAAAAAAAACCGGAAAAGGTGTGAAAATCAAATTTTTGTCTATTTTTAGATTAAAGGACACCGATATGATTGATTTGATTGTTTAATTTTGTGGTTAATGACACATTCTGATGGTTGTCCTTTGAATTACGCCGCCGCCACTGTCGGTTTTTGCTGAAATGGCAAAAAACAACCGAAAAAGGTGTGAAAATCGAATTTTTGTCAATTTTTAGATCAAAGGACGCCGCTATGATCGATTTGATTGTTTCATTTTGTGAATACTGACACATTCTGATGGTTGTATTTTGAATTGCGCAACCGCCACTGTCGGTTTTTGCTGGAATGGCAAAAAAACAACCGAAAAAGGTGTGAAAATCAAACTTTTGTCTATTTTTAGATCAAAGGACGCCGCTATGATCGATTTGATTATTTCATTTCTTAAATACTGACACATTTTAATGTTTGTCTTCAGAATTGCGCCGCCGCCACTGTCGGTTTCAGCTGAAATGGCAAAAAACAACCAAAAAAGGTGTGAAAATCAAACTTTTGTCTATTTTTAGATCAAAGGACGCCGCTATGATCGATTTGATTGTTTCATTTTGTGAATACTGACACATTCTAATGGTTGTCTTTCGAATTGCGCCGCCACCACTGTCGGTTTTGCTGAAATGGCAAAGAACAACCGAAAAAGGTGTGAGAATCAAATTTTTGTCTATTTTTAGATCAAAGGACGCCGTTATGATCGATTTGATCGTTTTATTTTGTGAATACCGACACATTCTAATGGTTGTCTTTAGAATTGCGCCGCCGCCACTGTCGGTTTTTGCAGGAATGGCAAAAAACAACCAAAAAAGGAGTGAAAATCAAAATTTTGTCTATTTTTAGATCGAAGGACGCCGCTATGATCGATTTGAATAATCCAATTTGTGAATACTGACACATTCTGATGGTTGTCTTTTGAATTGCGCCGCCGCCACTGTCGGTTTTTGCTGGAATGGCAAAAAAACAACCGAAAAAGGTGTGAAAATCAAACTTTTGTCTATTTTTAGATCAAAGGACGCCGTTATGATCGATTTGATCGTTTTATTTTGTGAATACTGAAAAATTCTAATGGTTGTCTTTGGATTTGCGCCGCCGCCACTGTCGGTTTTTGCAGGAATGGCAAAAAACAACCAAAAAAGGAGTGAAAATCAAATTTTTGTCCATTTTTAGAACAAAGGACGCCGCTATGATCGATTCGATTGTTCCATTTTGTGAATACTGACACATTCTAATGGTTGTCTTTTGAATTGCGCCGCCGCCACTGTCGGTTTTTTGCAGAAATGGCAAAGAACAACCAAAAAAGGTGTGAGAATCAAATTTTTGTCTATTTTTAGATCGAAGGACGCCGCTATGATCGATTTGATTATTTCATTTTGTGGAAACTGACACATTCTAATGGTTGTCTTTAGAATTGCGCCGCCGCCACTGTCGGTTTTTGCAGGAATGGCAAAAAACAACCAAAAAAGGAGTGAAAATCAAAATTTTGTCTATTTTTAGATCGAAGGACGCCGCTATGATCGATTTGAATAATCCAATTTGTGAATACTGACACATTCTGATGGTTGTCTTTTGAATTGCGCCGCCGCCACTGTCGGTTTTTGCTGGAATGGCAAAAAAACAACCGAAAAAGGTGTGAAAATCAAACTTTTGTCTATTTTTAGATCAAAGGACGCCGTTATGATCGATTTGATCGTTTTATTTTGTGAATACTGAAAAATTCTAATTGTTGTCTTTGGATTTGCGCCGCCGCCACTGTCGGTTTTTGCAGGAATGGCAAAAAACAACCAAAAAAGGAGTGAAAATCAAATTTTTGTCCATTTTTAGAACAAAGGACGCCGCTATGATCGATTCGATTGTTCCATTTTGTGAATACTGACACATTCTGATGGTTGTCTTTTGAATTGCGCCGCCGCCACTGTCGGTTTTTGCTGGAATGGCAAAAAAACAACCGAAAAAAGGTGTGAAAATCAAACTTTTGTCTATTTTTAGATGAAAGGACGCCGTTATGATCGATTCGATCGTTTTATTTTGTGAATACCGACACATTCCAATGGTTGTCTTTAGAATTGCGCCGCCGCCACTGTCGGTTTTTGCAGGAATGGCAAAAAACAACCAAAAAAGGAGTGAAAATCAAATTTTTGTCCATTTTTAGAACAAAGGACGCCGCTATGATCAATTTGATTGTTTCATTTTGTGAATACTGACACATTTCAATGGTTGTCTTTTGAATTGCGCCGCCGCAACTGTCGGTTTTTGCTGAAATGGCAAAGAACAACCAAAAAAGGTGTGAGAATCAAATTTTTGTCTATTTTTAAATCAAAGGACGCCGCTATGATCGATTTTATTATTTCATTTTGTGGATACTGACACATTCTAATGGTTGTCTTTAGAATTGCGCCACCGCCACTGTCGGTTTTTGCTGAAATGGCCAAAAACAACCAAAAAAAGTGTGAAAATCAAATTTTTGTCTTTTTGTCTATTTTTAGATCAAAGGACGCCGCTATGAACGATTTGATTGTTTCAATTTGTGGATACTGACACATTCCAATGGTTGTCTTTTGAATTACGCCGCCGCCACTGTCGGTTTTTGCTGAAATGGCAAAAAACAACCAAAAAAGGTGTGAAAATCAAATTTTTGTCTATTTTTAGATCAAAGGACGTCGCTATGATCGATTTGATTGTTTCATTTTGTGAATACTGACACATTCTGATGGTTGTCTTTTGAATTGCGCCGCCGCCACTGTCGGTTTTTGCTGGAATGGCAAAAAAACAACCGAAAAAGGTGTGAAAATCAAACTTTTGTCTATTTTTAGATCAAAGGACGCCCGTTATGATCGATTTGATCGTTTTATTTTGTGAATACCGACACATTCTAATGGTTGTCTTCAGAATTGCGCCGCCGCCACTGTCGGTTTTTGCAGGAATGGCAAAAAACAACCAAAAAAGGTGTGAAAATCAAAATTTTGTCTATTTTTAGATCGAAGGACGCCGCTATGATCGATTTGAATAATCCAATTTGTGAATACTGACACATTCTGATAGTTGTCTTTTGAATTGCGCCGCCGCCCACTGTCGGTTTTTGCTGGAATGGCAAAAAGACAACCGAAAAAGGTGTGAAAATCAAACTTTTGTCTATTTTTAGATCAAAGGACGCCGTTATGATCGATTTGATCGTTTTATTTTGTGAATACTGACACATTCTAATGGTTGTCTTTGGAATTGCGCCGCCGCCACTGTCGGTTTTTGCTGAAATGGCAAAAAAACAACCAAAAAAAAGTTGTGAAAATCAAGTTTTTGTCTATTTTTAGATCAAAGGACGCCGCTATGAACGATTTGATTGTTTCAATTTGTGGATACTGACACATTCTAATGGTTGTCTTTTGAATTACGCCGCCGCCACTGTCGGTTTTTGCTGAAATGGCAAAAAACAACCGAAAAAGGTGTGAAAATCAAATTTTTGTCTATTTTTAGATCAAAGGACGCTGCTATGATCGATTTGTTCGTTTCATTTTGTGAATACTGACACATTCTAATGGTTGTCTTTAGAATTGCGCCGCCGCCACTGTCGGTTTTTGCTGAAATGGCAAAAAACAACCAAAAAAAGGAGTGAAAATCAAATTTTTGTCTATTTTTAGATCAAAGGACGCCGCTATGATCGATTTGATTGTTTCATTTCGTGAATACTGACACATTCTTATGATTGTCTTTTGAATTGCGCCGCCGCCACTGTCGGTTTTTGCTGAAATGGCAAAAAACAACCGAAAAAGGTGTGAAGATCAAATTTTTTGTCTATTTTTAGATTAAAGGACACCGCTATGATTGATTTGATTGTTTAATTTTGTGAATACCGACACATTCTGATGGTGTGTCTTTCGAATTGCGCCGCCGCCACTGTCGGTTTTTGCTGAAATGGCAAAAAAAACAACCGAAAAAGGTGTGAAAATCAAACTTTTTGTCTATTTCTAGATCAAAGGACGCCGCTATGATCGATTTGATTGTTCTATTTTGTGTATACTGACACATTCTAATGGTTGTCTTGAATTGCGCCGGCCGCCACTGTCGGTATTTGCTGAAATGGCAAAGAACAACCGAAAAAGGTGTGAAAATCAAATTTTTGTCTATTTTTAGATCAAAGGACGCCGCTATGATCGATTTGATTGTTTCATTTTGTGAATACTGACACATTCTGATGGTTGTCTTTCGAATTGCGCCGCCGCCACTGTCGGTTTTTGCTGGAATGACAAAAAAAAACAACCGAAAAAGGTGTGAAAATAAACTTTTGTCTATTTTTAGATCAAAGGACGCCGTTATGATCGATTTTGATCGTTTTATTTTGTGAATACTGACACATTCTAATGGTTGTCTTTAGAATTGCGCCACCGCCACTGTCGGTTTTTGCTGAAATGACTAAAAACAACCAAAAAAAGTGTGAAAATCAAATTTTTGTCTATTTTTAGATCAAAGGACGCCGCTATGAACGATTTGATTGTTTCAATTTGTGGATACTGACACATTCTAATGATTGTCTTTTAAATTACGCCGCCGCCACTGTCGGTTTTTGCTGAAATGGCAAAAAACAACCGAAAAAGGTGTGAAAATCAAATTTTTGTCTATTTTTAGATCAAAGGACGCCGCTATGATCGATTTGATTGTTTCATTTTGTGAATACTGACACATTCTGATGGTTGTCTTTTGAATTGCGCCACCGCCACTGTCGGTTTTTGCTGGAATGGCAAAAAAACAACCGAAAAAGGTGTGAAAATCAAACTTTTGTCTATTTTTAGATCAAAGGACGCCGTTATGATCGATTTGATCGTTTTATTTTGTGAATACTGACACATTCTAATGGTTGTCTTTAGAATTGCGCCGCCGCCACTGTCGGTTTTTGCAGGGAATGGCAAAAAAACAACCAAAAAAGGAGTGAAAATCAAATTTTTGTCCATTTTTAGAACAAAGGACGCCGCTATGATCGATTTGATTGTTTCATTTTGTGAATACTGACACATTCCAATGGTTGTCTTCTGAATTGCGCCGCCGCCACTGTCGGTTTTTGCTGAAATGGCAAAGAACAACCAAAAAAGGTGTGAGAATCAAACTTTTGTCTATTTTTAGATCAAAGGACGCCGCTATGATCGATTTGATTATTTCATTTTGTGGATAATGACACATTCTGATGGTTGTCTTTAGAATTGCGCCACCGCCACTGTCGGTTTTTGCTGAAATGGCAATAAACAACCAAAAAAAGTGTGAAAATAAAATTTTTGTCTATTTTTAGATCAAAGGACGCTGCTATGATCGATTCGTTTGTTTCATTTTGTGAATACTGACACATTCTGATGGTTGTCTTTCGAATTGCGCCGCCGCCACTGTCGGTTTTTGCTGAAATGGCAAAAAAACAACCGAAAAAGGTGTGAAAATCAAACTTTTGTCTATTTCTAGATCAAAGGACGCCGCTATGATCGATTTGATTGTTCTATTTTGTGTATACTGACACATTCTAATGGTTGTCTTTTGAATTGCGCCGCCGCCACTGTCGGTTTTTGCTGAAATGGCCAAAAACAACCATAAAAGGAGTGAAAATCAAATTTTTGTCTATTTTTAGATCAAAGGACGCCGCTATGATCGGTTTGGTTGTTTCATTTTGTGAATACTGACACATTCTTATGATTGTCTTTTGGATTGCGCCGCCGCCACTGTCGGTTTTTGCTGAAATGGCAAAAAACAACCGAAAAAGGTGTGAAAATCAAATTTTTGTCTATTTTTAGATTAAAGGACACCGCTATGATTGATTTGATTGTTTAATTTTGTGAATACTGACACATTCTGATGGTTGTCTTCCGAATTGCGCCGCCGCCACTGTCGGTTTTTGCTGAAATGGCAAAAAAACAACCGAAAAAGGTGTGAAAATCAAACTTTTGTCTATTTCTAGATCAAAGGACGCCGCTATGATCGATTTGATTGTTTCATTTTGTGAGTACTGACACATTCTTATGATTGTCTTTTGAATTGCGCCGCCGCCACTGTCGGTTTTTGCTAAAATGGCAAAAAACAACCGAAAAAGGTGTGAAAATCAAATTTATGTCTATTTTTAGATTAAAGGACACCGCTATGATTGATTTGATTGTTCAATTTTGTGAATACTGACACATTCTGATGGTTGTCTTTTGAATTGCGCCGCCGCTACTGTCGGTTTTTGCTGAAATGGCAAAAAAACAACCGAAAAAGGTGTGAAAATCAAACTTTTGTCTATTTCTAGATCAAAGGACGCCGCTATGATCGATTTGATTGTTCTTTTTTGTGTATACTGACACATTCTAATGGTTGTCTTTCGAATTGCGCCGCCGCCACTGTCGGTTATTGCTGAAATGGCAAAAAAACAACCGAAAAAGGTGTGAAAATCAAACTTTTGTCTATTTCTAGATCAAAGGACGCCGCTATGATCGATTTGATTGTTCTATTTTGTGTATACTGACACATTCTAATGGTTGTCTTTTGAATTGCGCCGCCGCCACTGTCGGTTTTTGCTGAAATGGCAAAAAACAACCATAAAAGGAGTGAAAATCAAATTTTTGTCTATTTTTAGATCAAAGGACGCCGCTATGATAGGTTTGATTGTTTCATTTTGTGAATACTGACACATTCTTATGATTGTCTTTTGGATTGCGCCGCCGTCACTGTCGGTTTTTGCTGAAATGGCGAAAAACAACCGAAAAAGGTGTGAAAATCAAATTTTTGTCTATTTTTAGATTAAAGGACACCGCTATGATTGATTTGATTGTTTAATTTTGTGAATACTGACACATTCTGATGGTTGTCTTCCGAATTGCGCCGCCGCCACTGTCGGTTTTTGCTGAAATGGCAAAAAAACAACCGAAAAAGGTGTGAAAATCAAACTTTTGTCTATTTCTAGATCAAAGGACGCCGCTATGATCGATTTGATTGTTTCATTTTGTGAGTACTGACACATTCTTATGATTGTCTTTTGAATTGCGCCGCCGCCACTGTCGGTTTTTGCTGAAATGGCAAAAAACAACCGAAAAAGGTGTGAAAATCAAATTTATGTCTATTTTTAGATTAAAGGACACCGCTATGATTGATTTGATTGTTTAATTTTGTGAATACTGACACATTCTGATGGTTGTCTTTTGAATTGCGCCGCCGCTACTGTCGGTTTTTGCTGAAATGGCAAAAAAACAACCGAAAAAGGTGTGAAAATCAAACTTTTGTCTATTTCTAGATCAAAGGACGCCGCTATGATCGATTTGATTGTTCTTTTTTGTGTATACTGACACATTCTAATGGTTGTCTTTAGATTTGCGCCGCCGCCATTGTCAGTTTTTGCTGAAATGACAAAAAACAACCAAAAACGGAGTGAAAATCAAACTTTTGTCTATTTTAAGATCAAAGGACGCCGCTATGATCGATTTGATTGTTTCATTTTGTGAAAACTGACACATTCTAATGGTTGTCTTTTGAATTGCGCCGCCGCCACTGTCGGTTTTAGCTGAAATGGCAAAAAACAACCAAAAAAGGTGTGAAAATCAAACTTTTGTCTATTTTTAGATCAAAGGACGCCGCTATGATCGATTTGATTGTTTCATTTTGTGAATACTGACACATTCTAATGGTTGTCTTCAGAATTGCGCCGCCGCCACTGTCGGTTTTTGCTGAAATGGCAAAGAACAACCGAAAAAGGTGTGAGAATCAAATTTTTGTCTATTTTTAGATCAAAGGACGCCGCTATGATCGATTTGATTATTTCATTTTGTAGATACTGACACATTCTAATGGTTGTCTCTAGAACTGCGCCGCCGCCACTGTCGGTTTTTGCTGAAATGGCAAAAAACAACCGAAAAAGGTGTGGAAATCAAATTTTTGTCTATTTTAAGATCAAAGGACGCCGCTATGAACGATTTGATTGTTTAAATTTGTGGATACTGACACATTCTAATGGTTGTCTTTCGAATTACGCCGCCGCCACTGTCGGTTTTTGCTGAAATGTCAAAAAACAACTGAAAAAGGTGTGGAAATCAAATTTTTGTCTATTTTTAGATCAAAGGACGCCGCTATGATCGATTTGATTGTCTCATTTTGTGAATACTGATACATTCTGATGGTTGTTCTGTGAATTGCGCCGCCACCACTGTCGGTTTTTGCTGAAATGGCAAAGAACAACCAAAAAAGGTGTGAGAATCAAATTTTTGTCTATTTTTAGATCAAAGGACGCCGCTATGATCGATTTGATTATTTCATTTTGTGGATACTGACACATTCTAATGGTTGTCTTTAGAACTGCGCCGCCACCACTGTCGGTTTTTGCTGAAATGGCAAAAAAACAACCGAAAAAGGTGTGAAAATCAAATTTTTGTCTATTTTTTGATCAAAGGACGCCGCCATGATCGATTTGATTGTTTCATTTTGTGAATACTGACACATTCTGATGATTGTCTTTTGAATTGCGCCGCCGCCACTGTCGGTTTTTGCTGGAATGGCAAAAAAACAACCGAAAAAGGTGTGAAAATCAAAATTTTGTCTCTTTTTAGATCAAAGGACGCCGCTATGATCGATTTGATTGTTTCATTTTGTGAATACTGACACATTCTTATGATTGTCTTTTGGATTGCGCCGCCGCCACTGTCGGTTTTTGCTGAAATGGCAAAAAACAACCGAAAAAGGTGTGAAAATCAAATTTTTGTCTATTTTTAGATTAAAGGACACCGCTATGATTGATTTGATTGTTTAATTTTGTGAATACTGACACATTCTGATGGTTGTCTTCCGAATTGCGCCGCCGCCACTGTCGGTTTTTGCTGAAATGGCAAAAAAACAACCGAAAAAGGTGTGAAAATCAAACTTTTGTCTATTTCTAGATCAAAGGACGCCGCTATGATCGATTTGATTGTTCTATTTTGTGTATACTGACACATTCTAATGGTTGTCTTTAGAATTGCGCCGCCGCCACTGTCGGTTTTTGCTGAAATGGCAAAAAACAACCAAAAAAGGAGTGAAAATCAAATTTTTGTCTATTTTTAGATCAAAGGACGCCGCTATGATCGATTTGATTGTTTCATTTTGTGAGTACTGACACATTCTTATGATTGTCTTTTGAATTGCGCCGCCGCCACTGTCGGTTTTTGCTGAAATGGCAAAAAACAACCGAAAAAGGTGTGAAAATCAAATTTATGTCTATTTTTAGATTAAAGGACACCGCTATGATTGATTTGATTGTTCAATTTTGTGAATACTGACACATTCTGATGGTTGTCTTTTGAATTGCGCCGCCGCTACTGTCGGTTTTTGCTGAAATGGCAAAAAAACAACCGAAAAAGGTGTGAAAATCAAACTTTTGTCTATTTCTAGATCAAAGGACGCCGCTATGATCGATTTGATTGTTCTTTTTTGTGTATACTGACACATTCTAATGGTTGTCTTTAGAATTGCGCCGCCGCCATTGTCAGTTTTTGCTGAAATGGCAAAAAACAACCAAAAACGGAGTGAAAATCAAACTTTTGTCTATTTTAAGATCAAAGGACGCCGCTATGATCGATTTGATTGTTTCATTTTGTGAAAACTGACACATTCTAATGGTTGTCTTTTGAATTGCGCCGCCGCCACTGTCGGTTTTAGCTGAAATGGCAAAAAACAACCAAAAAAGGTGTGAAAATCAAACTTTTGTCTATTTTTAGATCAAAGGACGCCGCTATGATCGATTTGATTGTTTCATTTTGTGAATACTGACACATTCTAATGGTTGTCTTCAGAATTGCGCCGCCGCCACTGTCGGTTTTTGCTGAAATGGCAAAGAACAACCGAAAAAGGTGTGAGAATCAAATTTTTGTCTATTTTTAGATCAAAGGACGCCGCTATGATCGATTTGATTATTTCATTTTGTAGATACTGACACATTCTAATGGTTGTCTCTAGAACTGCGCCGCCGCCACTGTCGGTTTTTGCTGAAATGGCAAAAAACAACCGAAAAAGGTGTGGAAATCAAATTTTTGTCTATTTTAAGATCAAAGGACGCCGCTATGAACGATTTGATTGTTTAAATTTGTGGATACTGACACATTCTAATGGTTGTCTTTCGAATTACGCCGCCGCCACTGTCGGTTTTTGCTGAAATGTCAAAAAACAACTGAAAAAGGTGTGGAAATCAAATTTTTGTCTATTTTTAGATCAAAGGACGCCGCTATGATCGATTTGATTGTCTCATTTTGTGAATACTGACACATTCTGATGGTTGTTCTGTGAATTGCGCCGCTGCCACTGTCGATTTTTGCAGGAATGGCAAAAAACAACCAAAAAAGGAGTGAAAATCAAATTTTTGTCCATTTTTAGAACAAAGGACGCCGCTATGATCGATTTGATTGTTTCATTTTGTGAGTACTGACACATTCTAATGGTTGTCTTTTGAATTGCGCCGCCGCCACTGTCGGTTTTTGCAGAAATGGCAAGAAACAACCGGAAAAGGTGTGAAAATCAAATATTTGTCTATTTTTAGATTAAAGGACACTGCTATGATTGATTTGATTGTTTAATTTTGTGAATACTGACAAATTCCAATGGTTGTCTTCTGAATTGCGCCGCCGCCACTGTCGGTTTTTGCAGAAATGGCAAAAAACAACCGGAAAAGGTTTGAAAATCAAATTTTTGTCTATTTTTAGATTAAAGGACACCGCTATGATTGATTTGATTGTTTGAATTTGTGAATACTGACACATTCTAATGGTTGTCTTCTGAATTGCGCCGCCGCCACTGTCGGCTTTTGCTGAAAAGGCAAAAAACAACCGAAAAAGGTGTGAAAATCAAATTTTTGTCTATTTTTAGATTAAAGGACGCCGCTATGATCGATTTGATTGTTTTATTTTGTGAATACTGACACATTTTAATGATTGTCTTTAGAATTGCGCCGCCGCCACTGTCGGTTTTTGCTGAAATGGCAAAAAACAACCGAAAAAGGTGTGAAAATCAAACTTTTGTCTCTTCTTAGATCAAAGGACGCCGCTATGATCGATTTGATTGTCCCATTTTGTGAATAATGACACATTCCATTGGTTGTCTTTTGAATTGCGCCGCCGCCACTGTCGGTTTTTGCTGAAATGGCAAAAAACAACCGAAAAAGGTGTGAAAATCAAACTTTTGTCTCTTCTTAGATCAAAGGACGCCGCTATGATCGATTTGATTATTTCATTTTGTGGATACTGACACATTCTAATGGTTGTCTTTAGAACTGCGCCGCCACCACTGTCGGTTTTTGCTGAAATGGCAAAAAAACAACCGAAAAAGGTGTGAAAATCAAATTTTTGTCTATTTTTTGATCAAAGGACGCCGCCATGATCGATTTGATTGTTTCATTTTGTGAATACTGACACATTCTGATGATTGTCTTTTGAATTGCGCCGCCGCCACTGTCGGTTTTTGCTGGAATGGCAAAAAACAACTGAAAAAGGTGTGGAAATCAAATTTTTGTCTATTTTTAGATCAAAGGACGCCGCTATGATCGATTTGATTGTCTCATTTTGTGAATACTGACACATTCTGATGGTTGTTCTGTGAATTGCGCCGCCGCCACTGTCGGTTTTTGCTGAAATGGCAAAGAACAACCAAAAAAGGTGTGAGAATCAAATTTTTGTCTATTTTTAGATCAAAGGACGCCGCTATGATCGATTTGATTGTTTCATTTTGTGAATACTGACACATTCTGATGATTGTCTTTTGAATTGCGCCGCCGCCACTGTCGGTTTTTGCTGGAATGGCAAAAAAACAACCGAAAAAGGTGTGAAAATCAAAATTTTGTCTCTTTTTAGATCAAAGGACGCCGCTATGATCGATTCGATTGTTTCATTTTGTGAATACTGACACATTCTTATGATTGTCTTTTGGATTGCGCCGCCGCCACTGTCGGTTTTTGCTGAAATGGCAAAAAACAACCGAAAAAGGTGTGAAAATCAAATTTTTGTCTATTTTTAGATTAAAGGACACCGCTATGATTGATTTGATTGTTTAATTTTGTGAATACTGACACATTCTTATGATTGTCTTTTGGATTGCGCCGCCGCCACTGTCGGTTTTTGCTGAAATGGCAAAAAAACAACCGAAAAAGGTGTGAAAATCAAACTTTTGTCTATTTCTAGATCAAAGGACGCCGCTATGATCGATTTGATTGTTCTATTTTGTGTATACTGACACATTCTAATGGTTGTCTTTAGAATTGCGCCGCCGCCACTGTCGGTTTTTGCTGAAATGGCAAAAAACAACCAAAAAAGGAGTGAAAATCAAATTTTTGTCTATTTTTAGATCAAAGGACGCCGCTATGATCGATTTGATTGTTTCATTTTGTGAGTACTGACACATTCTTATGATTGTCTTTTGAATTGCGCCGCCGCCACTGTCGGTTTTTGCTGAAATGGCAAAAAACAACCGAAAAAGGTGTGAAAATCAAATTTATGTCTATTTTTAGATTAAAGGACACCGCTATGATTGATTTGATTGTTTAATTTTGTGAATACTGACACATTCTGATGGTTGTCTTTTGAATTGCGCCGCCGCTACTGTCGGTTTTTGCTGAAATGGCAAAGAACAACCGAAAAAGGTGTGAGAATCAAATTTTTGTCTATTTTTAGATCAAAGGACGCCGCTATGATCGATTTGATTATTTCATTTTGTAGATACTGACACATTCTCATGGTTGTCTTTAGAATTGCGCCGCCGCCATTGTCAGTTTTTGCTGAAATGGCAAAAAACAACCAAAAACGGAGTGAAAATCAAACTTTTGTCTATTTTAAGATCAAAGGACGCCGCTATGATCGATTTGATTGTTTCATTTTGTGAAAACTGACACATTCTAATGGTTGTCTTTTGAATTGCGCCACCGCCACTGTCGGTTTTAGCTGAAATGGCAAAAAACAACCAAAAAAGGTGTGAAAATCAAACTTTTGTCTATTTTTAGATCAAAGGACGCCGCTATGATCGATTTGATTGTTTCATTTTGTGAATACTGACACATTCTAATGGTTGTCTTCAGAATTGCACCGCCGCCACTGTCGGTTTTTGCTGAAATGGCAAAGAACAACCGAAAAAGGTGTGAGAATCAAATTTTTGTCTATTTTTAGATCAAAGGACGCCGCTATGATCGATTTGATTATTTCATTTTGTAGATACTGACACATTCTAATGGTTGTCTCTAGAACTGCGCCGCCGCCACTGTCGGTTTTTGCTGAAATGGCAAAAAACAACCGAAAAAGGTGTGGAAATCAAATTTTTGTCTATTTTAAGATCAAAGGACGCCGCTATGAACGATTTGATTGTTTAAATTTGTGGATACTGACACATTCTAATGGTTGTCTTTCGAATTACGCCGCCGCCACTGTCGGTTTTTGCTGAAATGTCAAAAAACAACTGAAAAAGGTGTGGAAATCAAATTTTTGTCTATTTTTAGATCAAAGGACGCCGCTATGATCGATTTGATTGTCTCATTTTGTGAATACTGACACATTCTGATGGTTGTTCTGTGAATTGCGCCGCTGCCACTGTCGATTTTTGCAGGAATGGCAAAAAACAACCAAAAAAGGAGTGAAAATCAAATTTTTGTCCATTTTTAGAACAAAGGACGCCGCTATGATCGATTTGATTGTTTCATTTTGTGAGTACTGACACATTCTAATGGTTGTCTTTTGAATTGCGCCGCCGCCACTGTCGGTTTTTGCAGAAATGGCAAGAAACAACCGGAAAAGGTGTGAAAATCAAATATTTGTCTATTTTTAGATTAAAGGACACCGCTATGATTGATTTGATTGTTTGATTTTGTGAATACTGACAAATTCCAATGGTTGTCTTCTGAATTGCGCCGCCGCCACTGTCGGTTTTTGCAGAAATGGCAAAAAACAACCGGAAAAGGTTTGAAAATCAAATTTTTGTCTATTTTTAGATTAAAGGACACCGCTATGATTGATTTGATTGTTTGAATTTGTGAATACTGACACATTCTAATGGTTGTCTTCTGAATTGCGCCGCCGCCACTGTCGGCTTTTGCTGAAAAGGCAAAAAACAACCGAAAAAGGTGTGAAAATCAAATTTTTGTCTATTTTTAGATTAAAGGACGCCGCTATGATCGATTTGATTGTTTTATTTTGTGAATACTGACACATTTTAATGATTGTCTTTAGAATTGCGCCGCCGCCACTGTCGGTTTTTGCTGAAATGGCAAAAAACAACCGAAAAAGGTGTGAAAATCAAACTTTTGTCTCTTCTTAGATCAAAGGACGCCGCTATGATCGATTTGATTGTCCCATTTTGTGAATAATGACACATTCCATTGGTTGTCTTTTGAATTGCGCCGCCGCCACTGTCGGTTTTTGCTGAAATGGCAAAAAACAACCGATAAAGGTGTGAAAATCACATTCTTGTCTATTTTTAGATCAAAGGACGCCGCTATGATCGATTTGATTGTTTTATTTTGTGAATACTGACACATTCTAATGGTTGACTTTAGAATTGCGCCGCCGCCACTGTCGGTTTTTGCTGAAATGGCAAAAAACAACCAAAAAAGGTGTGAGAATCAAATTTTTGTCTATTTTTAGATCAAAGGACGCCGCTATGATCGATTTGATTATTTCATTTTGTGGAAACTGACACATTCTAATGGTTGTCTTTAGAACTGCGCCGCTGCCACTGTCGGTTTTTGCTGAAATGGCAAAAAACAACCAAAAAAGGTGTGGAAATCAAATTTTTGTCTATTTTAAGATCAAAGGACGCCGCTATGAATGATTTGATTGTTCCAATTTGTGGATACTGACACATTCTGATGGTTGTCTTTTGAATTACGCCGGCCGCCACTGTCGGTTTTTGCTGAAATGGCAAAAAACAACCGAAAAAGGTGTGAAAATCAAATTTTTGTCTATTTTTAGATCAAAGGACGTCGCTATGATCGATTTGATTGTTTCATTTTGTGAATACTGACACATTCTGATGGTTGTCTTTTGAATTGCGCCGCCGCCACTGTCGGTTTTTGCTGGAATGGCAAAAAAACAACCGAAAAAGGTGTGAAAATCAAACTTTTGTCTATTTTTAGATCAAAGGACGCCGTTATGATAGATTCGATCGTTTTATTTTGTGAATACCGACACATTCCAATGGTTGTCTTTAGAATTGCGCCGCCGCCACTCTCGGTTTTTGCAGGAATGGCAAAAAACAACCAAAAAAGGAGTGAA
The DNA here is from genome assembly GCA_948455865.1 of Conomelus anceps. Taxonomy (NCBI): domain Eukaryota; kingdom Metazoa; phylum Arthropoda; class Insecta; order Hemiptera; family Delphacidae; genus Conomelus; species Conomelus anceps. The sequence goes on from OX418220.1 coordinate 51,959,735, forward strand.
AATCAAATTTTTGTCCATTTTTAGAACAAAGGACGCCGCTATGATCAATTTGATTGTTTCATTTTGTGAATACTGACACATTTCAATGGTTGTCTTTTGAATTGCGCCGCCGCAACTGTCGGTTTTTGCTGAAATGGCAAAGAACAACCAAAAAAGGTGTGAGAATCAAATTTTTGTCTATTTTTAAATCAAAGGACGCCGCTATGATCGATTTGATTATTTTATTTTGTGGATACTGACACATTCTGATTGTTGTCTTTAGAATTGCGCCACCGCCACTGTCGGTTTTTGCTGAAATGGCAAAAAACAACCAAAAAAAGTGTGAAAATCAAATTTTTGTCTATTTTTAAATCAAAGGACGCCGCTATGAACGATTTGATTGTTTCAATTTGTGGATACTGACACATTCTAATGGTTGTCTCTTGAATTACGCCGCCGCCACTGTCGGTTTTTGCTGAAATGGCAAAAAACAACCGAAAAAGGTGTGAAAATCAAATTTTTGTCTATTTTTAGATCAAAGGACGCTGCTATGATCGATTTGTTCGTTTCATTTTGTGAATACTGACACATTCTAATGGTTGTCTTTAGAATTGCGCCGCCGCCACTGTCGGTTTTTGCTGAAATGGCAAAAAACAACCAAAAAAGGAGTGAAAATCAAATTTTTGTCTATTTTTAGATCAAAGGACGCCGCTATGATCGATTTGTTTGTTTCATTTCGTGAATACTGACACATTCTTATGATTGTCTTTTGAATTGCGCCGCCGCCACTGTCGGTTTTTGCTGAAATGGCAAAAAACAACCGAAAAAGGTGTGAAGATCAAATTTTTGTCTATTTTTAGATTAAAGGACACCGCTATGATTGATTTGATTGTTTAATTTTGTGAATACCGACACATTCTGATGGTTGTCTTTCGAATTGCGCCGCCGCCACTGTCGGTTTTTGCTGAAATGGCAAAAAAACAACCGAAAAAGGTGTGAAAATCAAACTTTTGTCTATTTCTAGATCAAAGGACGCCGCTATGATCGATTTGATTGTTCTATTTTGTGTATACTGACACATTCTAATGGTTGTCTTTAGAATTGCGCCGCCGCCACTGTCGGTTTTTGCTGAAATGGCGAAAAACAACCAAAAAAGGAGTGAAAATCAAATTTTTGTCTATTTTTAGATCAAAGGACGCCGCTATGATCGATTTGATTGTTTCATTTTGTGAATAATGACACATTCTAATGGTTGTCTTGAATTGCGCCGGCCGCCACTGTCGGTATTTGCTGAAATGGCAAAGAACAACCGAAAAAGGTGTGAAAATCAAATTTTTGTCTATTTTTAGATCAAAGGACGCCGCTATGATCGATTTGATTGTTTCATTTTGTGAATACTGACACATTCTGATGGTTGTCTTTTGAATTGCGCCGCCGCCACTGTCGGTTTTTGCTGGAATGACAAAAAAACAACCGAAAAAGGTGTGAAAATAAACTTTTGTCTATTTTTAGATCAAAGGACGCCGTTATGATCGATTTGATCGTTTTATTTTGTGAATACTGACACATTCTAATGGTTGTCTTTAGAATTGCGCCACCGCCACTGTCGGTTTTTGCTGAAATGGCTAAAAACAACCAAAAAAAGTGTGAAAATCAAATTTTTGTCTATTTTTAGATCAAAGGACGCCGCTATGAACGATTTGATTGTTTCAATTTGTGGATACTGACACATTCTAATGATTGTCTTTTAAATTACGCCGCCGCCACTGTCGGTTTTTGCTGAAATGGCAAAAAACAACCGAAAAAGGTGTGAAAATCAAACTTTTGTCTATTTCTAGATCAAAGGACGCCGCTATGATCGATTTGATTGTTCTTTTTCGTGTATACTGACACATTCTAATGGTTGTCTTTTGAATTACGCCGGCCGCCACTGTCGGTTTTTGCTGAAATGGCAAAAAACAACCGAAAAAGGTGTGAAAATCAAATTTTTGTCTATTTTTAGATCAAAGGACGCGGCTATGATCGATTTGATTGTTTCGTTTTGTGAATACTGACACATTCTGATGGTTGTCTTTTGAATTGCGCCACCGCCACTGTCGGTTTTTGCTGGAATGGCAAAAAAACAACCGAAAAAGGTGTGAAAATCAAACTTTTGTCTATTTTTAGATTAAAGGACACCGCTATGATTGATTTGATTGTTTGAATTTGTGAATACTGACACATTCTAATGGTTGTCTTCTGAATTGCGCCGCCGCCACTGTCGGCTTTTGCTGAAAAGGCAAAAAACAACCGAAAAAGGTGTGAAAATCAAATTTTTGTCTATTTTTAGATTAAAGGACGATGCTATGATCGATTTGATTGTTTAATTTTGTGGATACTGACACATTCTAATGATTGTCTTTTAAATTACGCCGCCGCCACTGTCGGTTTTTGCTGAAATGGCAAAAAACAACCGAAAAAGGTGTGAAAATCAAACTTTTGTCTATTTTAAGATCAAAGGACGCCGCTATGATCGATTTGATTGTTTCATTTTGTGAAAACTGACACATTCTAATGGTTGTCTTTTGAATTGCGCCGCCGCCACTGTCGGTTTTAGCTGAAATGGCAAAAAACAACCAAAAAAGGTGTGGAAATCAAATTTTTGTCCATTTTTAGAACAAAGGACGCCGCTATGATCGATTTGATTGTTTCATTTTGTGAGTACTGACACATTCTAATGGTTGTCTTTTGAATTGCGCCGCCGCCACTGTCGGTTTTTGCAGAAATGGCAAGAAACAACCGGAAAAGGTGTGAAAATCAAATATTTGTCTATTTTTAGATTAAAGGACACCGCTATGATTGATTTGATTGTTTAATTTTGTGAATACTGACAAATTCCAATGGTTGTCTTCTGAATTGCGCCGCCGCCACTGTCGGTTTTTGCAGAAATGGCAAAAAACAACCGGAAAAGGTTTGAAAATCAAATTTTTGTCTATTTTTAGATTAAAGGACACCGCTATGATTGATTTGATTGTTTGAATTTGTGAATACTGACACATTCTAATGGTTGTCTTCTGAATTGCGCCGCCGCCACTGTCGGCTTTTGCTGAAAAGGCAAAAAACAACCGAAAAAGGTGTGAAAATCAAATTTTTGTCTATTTTTAGATTAAAGGACGATGCTATGATCGATTTGATTGTTTAATTTTGTGGATACTGACACATTCTAATGATTGTCTTTTAAATTACGCCGCCGCCACTGTCGGTTTTTGCTGAAATGGCAAAAAACAACCGAAAAAGGTGTGAAAATCAAACTTTTGTCTATTTCTAGATCAAAGGACGCCGCTATGATCGATTTGATTGTTCTTTTTCGTGTATACTGACACATTCTAATGGTTGTCTTTTGAATTACGCCGGCCGCCACTGTCGGTTTTTGCTGAAATGGCAAAAAACAACCGAAAAAGGTGTGAAAATCAAATTTTTGTCTATTCTTAGATCAAAGGACGCGGCTATGATCGATTTGATTGTTTCGTTTTGTGAATACTGACACATTCTGATGGTTGTCTTTTGAATTGCGCCACCGCCACTGTCGGTTTTTGCTGGAATGGCAAAAAAACAACCGAAAAAGGTGTGAAAATCAAACTTTTGTCTATTTTTAGATCAAAGGACGCCGTTATGATCGATTTGATCGTTTTATTTTGTGAGAACTGACACATTCTAATGGTTGTCTTTAGAATTGCGCCGCCGCCACTGTCGGTTTTTGCAGGAATGGCAAAAAACAACCAAAAAAGGAGTGAAAATCAAATTTTTGTCCATTTTTAGAACAAAGGACGCCGCTATGATCGATTTGATTGTTTCATTTTGTGAATACTGACACATTCCAATGGTTGTCTTTTGAATTGCGCCGCCGCCACTGTCGGTTTTTGCTGAAATGGCAAAGAACAACCAAAAAAGGTGTGAGAATCAAATTTTTGTCTATTTTTAGATCAAAGGACGCCGCTATGATCGATTTGATTATTTCATTTTGTGGATAATGACACATTCTAATGGTTGTCTTTAGAATTGCGCCACCGCCACTGTCGGTTTTTGCTGAAATGGCAATAAACAACCAAAAAAAGTGTGAAAATAAAATTTTTGTCTATTTTTAGATCAAAGGACGCTGCTATGATCGATTCGTTTGTTTCATTTTGTGAATACTGACACATTCTGATGGTTGTCTTTCGAATTGCGCCGCCGCCACTGTCGGTTTTTGCTGAAATGGCAAAAAAACAACCGAAAAAGGTGTGAAAATCAAACTTTTGTCTATTTCTAGATCAAAGGACGCCGCTATGATCGATTTGATTGTTCTATTTTGTGTATACTGACACATTCTAATGGTTGTCTTTAGAATTGCGCCGCCGCCACTGTCGGTTTTTGCTGAAATGGCAAAAAACAACCGAAAAAGGTGTGAAAATCAAATTTTTGTCTATTTTTAGATTAAAGGACACCGCTATGATTGATTTGATTGTTTAATTTTGTGAATACTGACACATTCTGATGTTTGTCTTCCGAATTGCGCCGCCGCCACTGTCGGTTTTTGCTGAAATGGCAAAAAAACAACCGAAAAAGGTGTGAAAATCAAACTTTTGTCTATTTCTAGATCAAAGGACGCCGCTATGATCGATTTGATTGTTCTATTTTGTGTATACTGACACATTCTAATGGTTGTCTTTAGAATTGCGCCGCCGCCACTGTCGGTTTTTGCTGAAATGGCAAAAAACAACCAAAAAAGGAGTGAAAATCAAATTTTTGTCTATTTTTAGATCAAAGGACGCCGCTATGATCGATTTGATTGTTTCATTTTGTGAGTACTGACACATTCTTATGATTGTCTTTTGAATTGCGCCGCCGCCACTGTCGGTTTTTGCTGAAATGGCAAAAAACAACCGATAAAGGTGTGAAAATCAAATTTATGTCTATTTTTAGATTAAAGGACACCGCTATGATTGATTTGATTGTTTAATTTTGTGAATACTGACACATTCTGATGGTTGTCTTTTGAATTGCGCCGCCGCTACTGTCGGTTTTTGCTGAAATGGCAAAAAAACAACCGAAAAAGGTGTGAAAATCAAACTTTTGTCTATTTCTAGATCAAAGGACGCCGCTATGATCGATTTGATTGTTTTCTTTTGTGTATACTGACACATTCTAATGGTTGTCTTTAGAATTGCGCCGCCGCCATTGTCAGTTTTTGCTGAAATGGCAAAAAACAACCAAAAACGGAGTGAAAATCAAACTTTTGTCTATTTTAAGATCAAAGGACGCCGCTATGATCGATTTGATTGTTTCATTTTGTGAAAACTGACACATTCTAATGGTTGTCTTTTGAATTGCGCCGCCGCCACTGTCGGTTTTAGCTGAAATGGCAAAAAACAACCAAAAAAGGTGTGGAAATCAAATTTTTGTCCATTTTTAGAACAAAGGACGCCGCTATGATCGATTTGATTGTTTCATTTTGTGAGTACTGACACATTCTAATGGTTGTCTTTTGAATTGCGCCGCCGCCACTGTCGGTTTTTGCAGAAATGGCAAGAAACAACCGGAAAAGGTGTGAAAATCAAATATTTGTCTATTTTTAGATTAAAGGACACCGCTATGATTGATTTGATTGTTTAATTTTGTGAATACTGACAAATTCCAATGGTTGTCTTCTGAATTGCGCCGCCGCCACTGTCGGTTTTTGCAGAAATGGCAAAAAACAACCGGAAAAGGTTTGAAAATCAAATTTTTGTCTATTTTTAGATTAAAGGACACCGCTATGATTGATTTGATTGTTTGAATTTGTGAATACTGACACATTCTAATGGTTGTCTTCTGAATTGCGCCGCCGCCACTGTCGGCTTTTGCTGAAAAGGCAAAAAACAACCGAAAAAGGTGTGAAAATCAAATTTTTGTCTATTTTTAGATTAAAGGACGATGCTATGATCGATTTGATTGTTTAATTTTGTGAATACTGACACATTTTAATGATTGTCTTTAGATTTGCGCCGCCGCCACTGTCGGTTTTTGCTGAAATGGCAAAAAACAACCGAAAAAGGTGTGAAAATCAAACTTTTGTCTCTTCTTAGATCAAAGGACGCCGCTATGATCGATTTGATTGTCCCATTTTGTGAATAATGACACATTCCATTGGTTGTCTTTTGAATTGCGCCGCCGCTACTGTCGGTTTTTGCTGAAATGGCAAAAAACAACCGAAAAAGGTGTGAAAATCACATTCTTGTCTATTTTTAGATCAAAGGACGCCGCTATGATCGATTTGATTGTTTTATTTTGTGAATACTGACACATTCTAATGGTTGACTTTAGAATTGCGCCGCCGCCACTGTCGGTTTTTGCTGAAATGGCAAAAAACAACCGAAAAAGGTGTGAAAATCACATTCTTGTCTATTTTTAGATCAAAGGACGCCGCTATGATCGATTTGATTGTTTTATTTCGTGAATACTGACACATTCTAATGGTTGACTTTAGAATTGCGCCGCCGCCACTGTCAGTTTTTGCTGAAATGGCAAAAAACAACCAAAAAAGGTGTGAAAATCACATTTTTGTCTATTTTTAGATCAAAGGACGCAACTATGATCGATTTGATTGTTTCATTTTGTGAATACTGACACATTCTAATGGTTGTCTTCAGAATTGCGCCGCCGCCACTGTCGGTTTTTGCTGAAATGGCAAAAAACAACCGAAAAAGGTGTGAAAATCAAATTTTTGTCTATTTTTAGATCAAAGGAAGCCGCTATGATCGATTTGATTGTTTCATTCTGTGAATACTGTCACACTCTGATGGTTGTCTTCAGAATTGCGCCGCTGCCACTGTCGGTTTTTGCTAAAATGGCAAAAAAAACCAAAAAAGGTGTGAATTTAAAATCCTCGTCTATTTTTAGATCAAATGACGCCGCTATGATCGATTTGATTGTTTCATTATTCGAATACTGACACATTCTGATGGTTGTCTTTTGAATTACGCCGCCGCCACTGTCGGTTTTTTGCTGAAATGGCAAAAAACAACCGAAAAAGGTGTGAAAATCAAATTTTTGTCTATTTTTAGATCAAAGGACGCCGCTATGATCGATTTGATTGTTCCATTTTGTGAATACTGACACATTCTGATGGTTGTCTTTTGAATTGCGCCGCCGCCACTGTCGGTTTTTGCTGGAATGGCAAAAAAACAACCGAAAAAGGTGTGAAAATCAAACTTTTGTCTATTTTTAGATCAAAGGACGCCGTTATGATCGATTTGATCGTTTTATTTTGTGAATACTGACACATTCTAATGGTTGTCTTTAGAATTGCGCCGCCGCCACTGTCGGTTTTTGCAGGAAGGGCAAAAAACAACCAAAAAAGGAGTGAAAATCAAATTTTTGTCCATTTTTAGAACAAAGGACGCCGCTATGATCGATTTGATTGTTTCATTTTGTGAATACTGACACATTCTAATGGTTGTCTTTTGAATTGCGCCGCCGCCACTGTCGGTTTTTGCTGAAATGGCAAAGAACAACCAAAAAAGGTGTGTGAATCAAATTTTTGTCTATTTTTAGATCAAAGGACGCCGCTATGATCGATTTGATTATTTCATTTTGTGGATACTGACACATTCTAATGGTTGTCTTAAAAACTGCGCCGCCACCACTGTCGGTGGCAGAAATGGCAAAAAAACAACCGAGAAAGGTGTGAAAATCAAACTTTTGTCTATTTCTAGATCAAAGGACGCCGCTATGATCGATTTGATTGTTCTATTTTGTGTATACTGACACATTCTAATGGTTGTCTTTAGAATTGCGCCGCCGCCACTGTCGGTTTTTGCAGAAATGGCAAAAAACAACCAAAAGGAGTGAAAATCAAATTTTTGTCTATTTTTAGATCAAAGGACGCCGCTATGATCGATTTGATTGTTTCATTTTGTGAATTCTGACACATTCTTATGATTGTCTTTTGAATTGCGCCGCCGCCACTGTCGGTTTTTGCTGAAATGGCAAAAAACAACCGAAAAAGGTGTGAAAATCCAATTTTTGTCTATTTTTAGATCAAAGGACGCCGCTATGATCGATTTGATTGTTTCATTTTGTGATTACTGACACATTCTAATGGTTGTCTCTAAAATTGCGCCGCCGCCACTGTCGGTTTTTGCTGAAATGACAAAAAACAACCAAAAGAGGTGTGAAAATCAAATTGTTATCTATTTTTAGATCAAAGGATGCCGCTATAATCGATTTGATAATTTCATTTTGTGAATACTGACACATTCTAATGGTTGTCTTTTGAATTGCGCCACCACCACTGTCGGTTTTCGCTGAAATGGCAAAAAACAACCGGAAAAGTTGTGAAAATCAAATTTTTGTCTATTTTTAGATTAAAGGACACCGCTATGATTGATTCGATTGTTTAATTTTGTGAATACTGACACATTCTGATTGTTGTCTTTTGAAATGCGCCGCCGACACTGTCGGTTTTTGCTGAAATGGCAAAAAACAACTGAAAAAGGTGTGAAAATCAAAATTTTGTCCATTTTCAGATCAAAGGACGCCGCTATGATCGATTTGATAGTTTCATTTTGTAAATTCTGACACATTCTAATGGTTGTCTTCAGAATTGCGCCGCCGCCACTGTCGGTTTTTGCTGAAATGGCAAAGAACAACCGAAAAAGGTGTGAAAATCAAACTTTTGTCTATTTCTAGATCAAAGGACGCCGCTATGATCGATTTGATTGTTCTTTTTCGTGTATACTGACACATTCTAATGGTTGTCTTTTGAATTACGCCGGCCGCCACTGTCGGTTTTTGCTGAAATGGCAAAAAACAACCGAAAAAGGTGTGAAAATCAAATTTTTGTCTATTTTTAGATCAAAGGACGCCGCTATGATCGATTTGATTGTTTCATTTTGTGAATACTGACACATTCTGATGGTTGTCTTTTGAATTGCGCCACCGCCACTGTCGGTTTTTGCTGGAATGGCAAAAAAACAACCGAAAAAGGTGTGAAAATCAAACTTTTGTCTATTTTTAGATCAAAGGACGCCGTTATGATCGATTTGATCGTTTTATTTTGTGAGAACTGACACATTCTAATGGTTGTCTTTAGAATTGCGCCGCCGCCACTGTCGGTTTTTGCAGGAATGGCAAAAAACAACCAAAAAAGGAGTGAAAATCAAATTTTTGTCCATTTTTAGAACAAAGGACGCCGCTATGATCGATTTGATTGTTTCATTTTGTGAATACTGACACATTCCAATGGTTGTCTTTTGAATTGCGCCGCCGCCACTGTCGGTTTTTGCTGAAATGGCAAAGAACAACCAAAAAAGGTGTGAGAATCAAATTTTTGTCTATTTTTAGATCAAAGGACGCCGCTATGATCGATTTGATTATTTCATTTTGTGGATAATGACACATTCTAATGGTTGTCTTTAGAATTGCGCCACCGCCACTGTCGGTTTTTGCTGAAATGGCAATAAACAACCAAAAAAAGTGTGAAAATAAAATTTTTGTCTATTTTTAGATCAAAGGACGCTGCTATGATCGATTCGTTTGTTTCATTTGGTGAATACTGACACATTCTGATGGTTGTCTTTCGAATTGCGCCGCCGCCACTGTCGGTTTTTGCTGAAATGGCAAAAAAACAACCGAAAAAGGTGTGAAAATCAAACTTTTGTCTATTTCTAGATCAAAGGACGCCGCTATGATCGATTTGATTGTTCTATTTTGTGTATACTGACACATTCTAATGGTTGTCTTTTGAATTGCGCCGCCGCCACTGTCGGTTTTTGCTGAAATGGCAAAAAACAACCATAAAAGGAGTGAAAATCAAATTTTTGTCTATTTTTAGATCAAAGGACGCCGCTATGATCGGTTTGATTGTTTCATTTTGTGAATACTGACACATTCTTATGATTGTCTTTTGGATTGCGCCGCCGTCACTGTCGGTTTTTGCTGAAATGGCAAAAAACAACCGAAAAAGGTGTGAAAATCAAATTTTTGTCTATTTTTAGATTAAAGGACACCGCTATGATTGATTTGATTGTTTAATTTTGTGAATACTGACACATTCTGATGGTTGTCTTCCGAATTGCGCCGCCGCCACTGTCGGTTTTTGCTGAAATGGCAAAAAAACAACCGAAAAAGGTGTGAAAATCAAACTTTTGTCTATTTCTAGATCAAAGGACGCCGCTATGATCGATTTGATTGTTCTATTTTGTGTATACTGACACATTCTAATGGTTGTCTTTAGAATTGCGCCGCCGCCACTGTCGGTTTTTGCTGAAATGGCAAAAAACAACCAAAAAAGGAGTGAAAATCAAATTTTTGTCTATTTTTAGATCAAAGGACGCCGCTATGATCGATTTGATTGTTTCATTTTGTGAGTACTGACACATTCTTATGATTGTCTTTTGAATTGCGCCGCCGCCACTGTCGGTTTTTGCTGAAATGGCAAAAAACAACCGATAAAGGTGTGAAAATCAAATTTATGTCTATTTTTAGATTAAAGGACACCGCTATGATTGATTTGATTGTTTAATTTTGTGAATACTGACACATTCTGATGGTTGTCTTTTGAATTGCGCCGCCGCTACTGTCGGTTTTTGCTGAAATGGCAAAAAAACAACCGAAAAAGGTGTGAAAATCAAACTTTTGTCTATTTCTAGATCAAAGGACGCCGCTATGATCGATTTGATTGTTTTCTTTTGTGTATACTGACACATTCTAATGGTTGTCTTTAGAATTGCGCCGCCGCCATTGTCAGTTTTTGCTGAAATGGCAAAAAACAACCAAAAACGGAGTGAAAATCAAACTTTTGTCTATTTTAAGATCAAAGGACGCCGCTATGATCGATTTGATTGTTTCATTTTGTGAAAACTGACACATTCTAATGGTTGTCTTTTGAATTGCGCCGCCGCCACTGTCGGTTTTAGCTGAAATGGCAAAAAACAACCAAAAAAGGTGTGAAAATCAAACTTTTGTCTATTTTTAGATCAAAGGACGCCGCTATGATCGATTTGATTGTTTCATTTTGTGAATACTGACACATTCTAATGGTTGTCTTTTGAATTGCGCCGCCGCCACTGTCGGTTTTTGCTGAAATGGCAAAGAACAACCGAAAAAGGTGTGAGAATCAAATTTTTGTCTATTTTTAGATCAAAGGACGCCGCTATGATCGATTTGATTATTTCATTTTGTAGATACTGACACATTCTAATGGTTGTCTCTAGAACTGCGCCGCCGCCACTGTCGGTTTTTGCTGAAATGGCAAAAAACAACCGAAAAAGGTGTGGAAATCAAATTTTTGTCTATTTTAAGATCAAAGGACGCCGCTATGAACGATTTGATTGTTTAAATTTGTGGATACTGACACATTCTAATGGTTGTCTTCCGAATTACGCCGCCGCCACTGTCGGTTTTTGCTGAAATGTCAAAAAACAACTGAAAAAGGTGTGGAAATCAAATTTTTGTCTATTTTTAGATCAAAGGACGCCGCTATGATCGATTTGATTGTCTCATTTTGTGAATACTGACACATTCTGATGGTTGTTCTGTGAATTGCGCCGCTGCCACTGTCGATTTTTGCAGGAATGGCAAAAAACAACCAAAAAAGGAGTGAAAATCAAATTTTTGTCCATTTTTAGAACAAAGGACGCCGCTATGATCGATTTGATTGTTTCATTTTGTGAGTACTGACACATTCTAATGGTTGTCTTTTGAATTGCGCCGCCGCCACTGTCGGTTTTTGCAGAAATGGCAAGAAACAACCGGAAAAGGTGTGAAAATCAAATATTTGTCTATTTTTAGATTAAAGGACACCGCTATGATTGATTTGATTGTTTAATTTTGTGAATACTGACAAATTCCAATGGTTGTCTTCTGAATTGCGCCGCCGCCACTGTCGGTTTTTGCAGAAATGGCAAAAAACAACCGGAAAAGGTTTGAAAATCAAATTTTTGTCTATTTTTAGATTAAAGGACACCGCTATGATTGATTTGATTGTTTGAATTTGTGAATACTGACACATTCTAATGGTTGTCTTCTGAATTGCGCCGCCGCCACTGTCGGCTTTTGCTGAAAAGGCAAAAAACAACCGAAAAAGGTGTGAAAATCAAATTTTTGTCTATTTTTAGATTAAAGGACGATGCTATGATCGATTTGATTGTTTAATTTTGTGAATACTGACACATTTTAATGATTGTCTTTAGATTTGCGCCGCCGCCACTGTCGGTTTTTGCTGAAATGGCAAAAAACAACCGAAAAAGGTGTGAAAATCAAACTTTTGTCTCTTCTTAGATCAAAGGACGCCGCTATGATCGATTTGATTGTCCCATTTTGTGAATAATGACACATTCCATTGGTTGTCTTTTGAATTGCGCCGCCGCCACTGTCGGTTTTTGCTGAAATGGCAAAAAACAACCGAAAAAGGTGTGAAAATCACATTCTTGTCTATTTTTAGATCAAAGGACGCCGCTATGATCGATTTGATTGTTTTATTTTGTGAATACTGACACATTCTAATGGTTGACTTTAGAATTGCGCCGCCGCCACTGTCGGTTTTTGCTGAAATGGCAAAAAACAACCGAAAAAGGTGTGAAAATCACATTCTTGTCTATTTTTAGATCAAAGGACGCCGCTATGATCGATTTGATTGTTTTATTTCGTGAATACTGACACATTCTAATGGTTGACTTTAGAATTGCGCCGCCGCCACTGTCAGTTTTTGCTGAAATGGCAAAAAACAACCAAAAAAGGTGTGAAAATCACATTTTTGTCTATTTTTAGATCAAAGGACGCAACTATGATCGATTTGATTGTTTCATTTTGTGAATACTGACACATTCTAATGGTTGTCTTCAGAATTGCGCCGCCGCCACTGTCGGTTTTTGCTGAAATGGCAAAAAACAACCGAAAAAGGTGTGAAAATCAAATTTTTGTCTATTTTTAGATCAAAGGAAGCCGCTATGATCGATTTGATTGTTTCATTCTGTGAATACTGTCACACTCTGATGGTTGTCTTCAGAATTGCGCCGCTGCCACTGTCGGTTTTTGCTAAAATGGCAAAAAAAAACCAAAAAAGGTGTGAATTTAAAATCCTCGTCTATTTTTAGATCAAATGACGCCGCTATGATCGATTTGATTGTTTCATTATTCGAATACTGACACATTCTGATGGTTGTCTTTTGAATTACGCCGCCGCCACTGTCGGTTTTTTGCTGAAATGGCAAAAAACAACCGAAAAAGGTGTGAAAATCAAATTTTTGTCTATTTTTAGATCAAAGGACGCCGCTATGATCGATTTGATTGTTCCATTTTGTGAATACTGACACATTCTGATGGTTGTCTTTTGAATTGCGCCGCCGCCACTGTCGGTTTTTGCTGGAATGGCAAAAAAACAACCGAAAAAGGTGTGAAAATCAAACTTTTGTCTATTTTTAGATCAAAGGACGCCGTTATGATCGATTTGATCGTTTTATTTTGTGAATACTGACACATTCTAATGGTTGTCTTTAGAATTGCGCCGCCGCCACTGTCGGTTTTTGCAGGAAGGGCAAAAAACAACCAAAAAAGGAGTGAAAATCAAATTTTTGTCCATTTTTAGAACAAAGGACGCCGCTATGATCGATTTGATTGTTTCATTTTGTGAATACTGACACATTCTAATGGTTGTCTTTTGAATTGCGCCGCCGCCACTGTCGGTTTTTGCTGAAATGGCAAAGAACAACCAAAAAAGGTGTGTGAATCAAATTTTTGTCTATTTTTAGATCAAAGGACGCCGCTATGATCGATTTGATTATTTCATTTTGTGGATACTGACACATTCTAATGGTTGTCTTAAAAACTGCGCCGCCACCACTGTCGGTGGCAGAAATGGCAAAAAAACAACCGAGAAAGGTGTGAAAATCAAACTTTTGTCTATTTCTAGATCAAAGGACGCCGCTATGATCGATTTGATTGTTCTATTTTGTGTATACTGACACATTCTAATGGTTGTCTTTAGAATTGCGCCGCCGCCACTGTCGGTTTTTGCAGAAATGGCAAAAAACAACCAAAAGGAGTGAAAATCAAATTTTTGTCTATTTTTAGATCAAAGGACGCCGCTATGATCGATTTGATTGTTTCATTTTGTGAATTCTGACACATTCTTATGATTGTCTTTTGAATTGCGCCGCCGCCACTGTCGGTTTTTGCTGAAATGGCAAAAAACAACCGAAAAAGGTGTGAAAATCCAATTTTTGTCTATTTTTAGATCAAAGGACGCCGCTATGATCGATTTGATTGTTTCATTTTGTGATTACTGACACATTCTAATGGTTGTCTCTAAAATTGCGCCGCCGCCACTGTCGGTTTTTGCTGAAATGACAAAAAACAACCAAAAGAGGTGTGAAAATCAAATTGTTATCTATTTTTAGATCAAAGGATGCCGCTATAATCGATTTGATAATTTCATTTTGTGAATACTGACACATTCTAATGGTTGTCTTTTGAATTGCGCCACCACCACTGTCGGTTTTCGCTGAAATGGCAAAAAACAACCGGAAAAGTTGTGAAAATCAAATTTTTGTCTATTTTTAGATTAAAGGACACCGCTATGATTGATTCGATTGTTTAATTTTGTGAATACTGACACATTCTGATTGTTGTCTTTTGAATTGCGCCGCCGACACTGTCGGTTTTTGCTGAAATGGCAAAAAACAACTGAAAAAGGTGTGAAAATCAAAATTTTGTCCATTTTCAGATCAAAGGACGCCGCTATGATCGATTTGATAGTTTCATTTTGTAAATTCTGACACATTCTAATGGTTGTCTTCAGAATTGCGCCGCCGCCACTGTCGGTTTTTGCTGAAATGGCAAAAAACAACCGAAAAAGGTGTGAAAATCAAATTTTTGTCTATTTTTAGATCAAAGGACGCCGCTATGATCGATTTGATTGTTTCATTCTGTGAATACTGTCACACTCTGATGGTTGTCTTTAGAATTGCGCCGCTGCCACTGTCGGTTTTTGCTAAAATGGCCAAAAAATCGAAAAAGGTGTGAATATAAAAATCTTGTCTATTTTTAGATCAAATGACGCCGCTATGATCGATTTGATTGTTTCATTCTTTGAATACTGACACATTCAAATGATTGTCTTTTGAATTGCGCCGCCGCCACTGTCGGTTTTTGCTGAAATGGCAAAAAACAACTGAAAAAGGTGTGAAAATCAAAATTTTGTCTATTTTTAGATCAAAGGACGCCGCTATGATCGATTTGATAGTTTCATTTTGTGAATACTGACACATTCCAATGGTTGTCTTCAGAATTGCGCCGCCGCCACTGTCGGTTTTTGCTGAAATGGCAAAAAACTACCGAAAAAGGTGTGAAAATCAAAATTTTGTCCATTTTTAGATCAAAGGAAGCCGCTATGATCGATTTGATAGTTTCATTTTGTAAATACTGACACATTCTAATGGTTGTCTTCAGAATTGCGCCGCCGCCACTGTCGGTTTTTGCTGAAATGGCAAAAAACAACCGAAAAAGGTGTGAAAATCAAATTTTTGTCTATTTTTAGATCAAAGGACGCCGCTATGATCGATTTGATTGTTTCATTCTGTGAGTACTGACACATTCTAATGGTTGTCTTCAGAATTGCGCCGCCGCAACTGTCGGTTTTTGCTGAAAATGGCAAAAAACAACCGAAAAAGGTGTGAAAATCAATTTTTTGTCTATTTTTAGATCAAAGGACGCCGCTATGATCGATTTGATTGTTTCATTCTGTGAATACTGTCACACTCCGATGGTTGTCTTTAGAATTGCGCCGCTGCCACTGTCGGTTTTTGCTTAAATGGCCAAAAAATCGAAAAAGGTGTGAATATAAAAATCTTGTCTATTTCTAGATCAAATGACGCCGCTATGATCGATTTGATTGTTTCATTCTTTGATTACTGACACATTCTAATGGTTGTCTTTTGAATTGCGCCGCCGCCACTGTCGGTTTTTGCTGAAATGGCAAAAAACAACTGAAAAAGGTGTGAAAATCAAAATTTTGTCTATTTTTAGATCAAAGGACGCCGCTATGATCGATTTGATAGTTTCATTTTGTAAATACTGACACATTCTAATGGTTGTCTTCAGAATTGCGCCGCCGCCACTGTCGGTTTTTGCTGAAATGGCAAAAAACAACCAAAAAAGGTGTGAAAATCAAAATTTTGTCTATTTTTAGATCAAAGGACGCTGCTATGATCTATTTGATTGTTTCATTTTGTGAATACTGACACATTCTAATGGTTGTCTTTGGAATTGCGCCGCCGCCACTGTCGGTTTTTGCTGAAATGGCAAAAAACAACCGAAAAAGGTGTGAAAATCAAATTTTTGTCGGTTTTCAGATCAAAGGACGCCGCTATGATCGATTTGATTGTTTTATTCTGTGGATACTGACACATTCTAATGGTTGTCTTTAGAATTGCGCTGCCGCCACTGTCGGTTTTTGCTGAAATGGCAAAAAACAACCGAAAAAGGTATGAAAATCAAATTTTTGTCTATTTTTAGATCAAAGGACGCCGCTATGATCGATTTGATTGTTTCATTTTGTGAGTAATGACACATTCTAATGGTTGTCCTCAGAATTGCGCCGCCGCAACTGTCGGTTTTTGCTAAAATGGCAAAGAAATAAACCGAAAAATGTGTGAAATTAAAAATTTTGTCTATTTTTAGATCAAAGGACGCTGCTATGATCTATTTGATTGTTTCATTTTGTGAATACTGACACATTCTAATGGTTGACTTTAGAATTGCGCCGCCGCCACTGTCGGTTTTTGCTGAAATGGCAAAAAACAACCGAAAAAGGTGTGAAAATCACATTCTTGTCTATTTTTAGATCAAAGGACGCCGCTATGATCGATTTGATTGTTTCATTTTGTGAATACTGACACATTCTAATGGTTGACTTTAGAATTGCGCCGCCGCCACTGTCAGTTTTTGCTGAAATGGCAAAAAAGAACCGAAAAAGGTGTGAAAATCACATTTTTGTCTATTTTTAGATCAAAGGACGCAACTATGATCGATTTGATTGTTTCATTTTGTGAATACTGACACATTCTAATGGTTGTCTTCAGAATTGCGCCGCCGCCACTGTCGGTTTTTGCTGAAATGGCAAAAAAAAACCGAAAAAGGTGTGAAAATCAAATTTTTGTCTATTTTTAGATCAAAGGACGCCGCTATGATCGATTTGATTGTTTCATTCTGTGAATACTGTCACACTCTGATGGTTGTCTCCAGAATTGCGCCGCTGCCACTGTCGGTTTTTGCTAAAATGGCAAAAAAACCCAAAAAAGGTGTGAATATAAAAATCTTGTCTATTTTCAGATCAAATGACGCCGCTATGATCGATTTGATTGTTTCATTATTTGAATACTGACACATTCTAATTGTTGTGTTTTGAATTGCGCCGCCGCCACTGTCGGTTTTTGCTGAAATGGCAAAAAACAACTGAAAAAGGTGTGAAAATCAAAATTTTGTCCATTTTTAGATCTAAGGACGCCGCTATGATCGATTTGATAGTTTCATTTTGTAAATACTGACACATTCTAATGGTTGTCTTCAGAATTGCGCCGCCGCCACTGTCGGTTTTTGCTGAAATGGCAAAAAACAACCGAAAAATGTGTGAAAATCAAATTTTTGTCTATTTTTAGATCAAAGGACGCCGCTATGATCGATTTGATTGTTTCATTTTGTGAGTACTGACACATTCTAATGGTTGTCTTCAGAATTGCGCCGCCGCAACTGTCGGTTTTTGCTGAAAATGGCAAAAAACAACCGAAAAAGGTGTGAAAATAAATTTTTGTCTATTTTTAGATCAAAGGACGCCGCTATGATCGATTTGATTGTTTCATTCTGTGAATACTGTCACACTCTGATGGTTGTCCTCAGAATTGCGCCGCTGCCACTGTCGGTTTTTTCTAAAATGGCCAAAAAATCGAAAAAGGTGTGAATATAAAAATCTTGTCTATTTTTAGATCAAATGACGCCGCTATGATCGATTTGATTGTTTCATTTTTTGAATACTGACACATTCTAATGGTTGTCTTTTGAATTGCGCCGCCGCCACTGTCGGTTTTTGCTGAAATGGCAAAAAACAACTGAAAAAGGTGTGAAAATCAAAATTTTGTTTATTTTTAGATCAAAGGACGCCGCTATGATCGATTTGATAGTTTCATTTTGTAAATACTGACACATTCTAATGGTTGTCTTTAGAATTGCGCCGCCTCCACTGTCGGTTTTTGCTGAAATGGCAAAAAACAACCGAAAAAGGTGTGAAAATCAAAATTTTGTCTATTTTTAGATCAAAGGACGCTGCTATGATCTATTTGATTGTTTCATTCTGTGAATACTGACACATTCTAATGGTTGTCTTTGGAATTGCTCCGCCGCCACTGTCGGTTTTTGCTGAAATGGCAAAAAACAACCGAAAAAGGTGTGAAAATCAAATTTTTGTCTGTTTTCAGATCAAAGGACGCTGCTATGATCGATTTGATTGTTTTATTTTGTGGATACTGACACATTCTAATGGTTGTCTTTAGAATTGCGCTGCCGCCACTGTCGGTTTTTGCTGAAATGGCAAAAAACAACCGAAAAAGGTATGAAAATCAAATTTTTGTCTATTTTTAGATGAAAGGACGCCGCTATGATCGATTTGATTGTTTCATTTTGTGAGTACTGACACATTCTAATGGTTGTCCTCAGAATTGCGCCGCCGCAACTGTCGGTTTTTGCTGAAATGGCAAAAAACAACCGAAAAAGGTGTGAAAATCAAATTTTTGTCTATTTTCAGATCAAAGGACGCCGCTATGATCGATTTGATTGTTTCATTTTGTGAATACTGACACATTCTAATGGTTGTCTTTGGAATTGCGCCGCCGCCACTGTCGGTTTTTGCTGAAATGGCAAAAAACAACCGAAAAAGGTGTGAAAATCAAATTTTTGTCTGTTTTCAGATCAAAGGACGCCGCTATGATCGATTTGATTGTTTTATTCTGTGGATACTGACACATTCTAATGGTTGTCTTTAGAATTGCGCTGCCGCCACTGTCGGTTTTTGCTGAAATGGCAAAAAACAACCGAAAAAGGTATGAAAATCAAATTTTTGTCTATTTTTAGATCAAAGGACGCCGCTATGATCGATTTGATTGTTTCATTTTGTGAGTACTGACACATTCTAATGGTTGTCCTCAGAATTGCGCCGCCGCAACTGTCGGTTTTTGCTGAAATGGCAAAGAACAACCGAAAAAGGTGTGAAAATCAAATTTTTGTCTATTTTCAGATCAAAGGACGCCGCTATGATCGATTTGATTGTTTCATTTTGTGAATACTGACACATTCTGATGGTTGTCTTTAGATTTACGCCGCTGACACTGTCGGTTTTTGCTAAAATGGCAAAGAAATAAACCGAAAAATGTGTGAAATTAAAAATTTTGTCTATTTTTAGATCAAAGGACGCTGCTATGATCTATTTGATTGTTTCATTTTGTGAATACTGACACATTCCAATGGTTGACTTTAGAATTGCGCCGCCGTCACTATCGGTTTTTGCTGAAATGGCAAAAAACAACCGAAAAAGGTGTGAAAATCACATTCTTGTCTATTTTTAGATCAAAGGACGCCGCTATGATCGATTTGATTGTTTCATTTTGTGAATACTGACACATTCTGATGGTTGACTTTAGAATTGCGCCGCCGCCACTGTCAGTTTTTGCTGAAATGGCAAAAAAGAACCGAAAAAGGTGTGAAAATCACATTTTTGTCTTTCTTTAGATCAAAGGACGCAACTATGATCGATTTGATTGTTTCATTTTGTGAATACTGACACATTCTAATGGTTGTCTTCAGAATTGCGCCGCCGCCACTGTCGGTTTTTGCTGAAATGGCAAAAAAAAACCGAAAAAGGTGTGAAAATCAAATTTTTGTCTATTTTTAGATCAAAGGACGCCGCTATGATCGATTTGATTGTTTCATTCTGTGAATACTGTCACACTCTGATGGTTGTCTCCAGAATTGCGCCGCTGCCACTGTCGGTTTTTGCTAAAATGGCAAAAAAACCCAAAAAAGGTGTGAATATAAAAATCTTGTCTATTTTTAGATCAAATGACGCCGCTATGATCGATTTGATTGTTTCATTATTTGAATACTGACACATTCTAATTGTTGTCTTTTGAATTGCGCCGCCGCCACTGTCGGTTTTTGCTGAAATGGCAAAAAACAACTGAAAAAGGTGTGAAAATCAAAATTTTGTCCATTTTTAGATCTAAGAACGCCGCTATGATCGATTTGATAGTTTCATTTTGTGAGTACTGACACATTCTAATGGTTGTCTTCAGAATTGCGCCGCCGCAACTGTCGGTTTTTGCTGAAAATGGCAAAAAACAACCGAAAAAGGTGTGAAAATCAAATTTTTGTCTATTTTTAGATCAAAGGACGCCGCTATGATCGATTTGATTGTTTCATTCTGTGAATACTGTCACACTCTGATGGTTGTCCTCAGAATTGCGCCGCTGCCACTGTCGGTTTTTTCTAAAATGGCCAAAAAATCGAAAAAGGTGTGAATATAAAAATCTTGTCTATTTTTAGATCAAATGACGCCGCTATGATCGATTTGATTGTTTCATTTTTTGAATACTGACACATTCTAATGGTTGTCTTTTGAATTGCGCCGCCGCCACTGTCGGTTTTTGCTGAAATGGCAAAAAACAACTGAAAAAGGTGTGAAAATCAAAATTTTGTTTATTTTTAGATCAAAGGACGCCGCTATGATCGATTTGATAGTTTCATTTTGTAAATACTGACACATTCTAATGGTTGTCTTTAGAATTGCGCCGCCTCCACTGTCGGTTTTTGCTGAAATGGCAAAAAACAACCGAAAAAGGTGTGAAAATCAAAATTTTGTCTATTTTTAGATCAAAGGACGCTGCTATGATCTATTTGATTGTTTCATTCTGTGAATACTGACACATTCTAATGGTTGTCTTTGGAATTGCTCCGCCGCCACTGTCGGTTTTTGCTGAAATGGCAAAAAACAACCGAAAAAGGTGTGAAAATCAAATTTTTGTCTGTTTTCAGATCAAAGGACGCTGCTATGATCGATTTGATTGTTTTATTTTGTGGATACTGACACATTCTAATGGTTGTCTTTAGAATTGCGCTGCCGCCACTGTCGGTTTTTGCTGAAATGGCAAAAAACAACCGAAAAAGGTATGAAAATCAAATTTTTGTCTATTTTTAGATGAAAGGACGCCGCTATGATCGATTTGATTGTTTCATTTTGTGAGTACTGACACATTCTAATGGTTGTCCTCAGAATTGCGCCGCCGCAACTGTCGGTTTTTGCTGAAATGGCAAAAAACAACCGAAAAAGGTGTGAAAATCAAATTTTTGTCAATTTTCAGATCAAAGGACGCCGCTATGATCGATTTGATTGTTTCCTTTTGTGAATACTGACACATTCTGATGGTTGTCTTCAGATTTACGCCGCTGACACTGTCGGTTTTTGCTAAAATGGCAAAAAAAAAAACCGAAAAATGTGTGAAATTAAAAATCTTGTCTATTTTTAGATCAAATGACGCCGCTATGATCGATTTCATTGTTTCATTTTTTGAATATTGACACATTCTTATGGTTGTCTTCAGAATTGCGCCGCCGCCACTGTCGGCTTTTGCTGAAATGGCAAAAAACAACCGAAAAAGGTGTGAAAATCAAAATTTTGTCTATTTGTAGATCAAAGGACGCCGCTATGATCGATTTGATAGTTTCATTTTGTAAATACTTACACATTCTAATGGTAGTCCTACGAATTGCGCCGCTGTCACTGTCGGTTTTTGCTGAAATGAAAAAAAACAACCGAAAAAGGTGTGAAAATCAAATTTTTGTCTATTTTTAGATCAAAGGACGCCGCTTTGATTGATTTGATTGTTTCATTTTGTGAATACTGACTCATTCTAATTGTTGTTTTTAGAATTGCGGCGCCGCCACTGTCGGTTTTTGCTGAAATGGCAAAAAAAAACCGAAAGAGGTGTGAAAATCAAATTTTTGTCTATTTTTAGATCAAAGGATGCCGCTATGATCGATTTGATTGCTTCATTTTGTGAATACTGACACATTCTAATGGTTGTCTTTTGAATTGCGCCGCCGCCACTGTCGGTTTTTGCTGAAATGGCAAAAAACAACTGAAAAAGGTGTGAAAATCAAAATTTTGTCCATTTTTAGATCTAAGGACGCCGCTATGATCGATTTGATAGTTTCATTTTGTAAATACTGACACATTCTAATGGTTGTCTTCAGAATTGCGCCGCCGCCACTGTCGGTTTTTGCTGAAATGGCAAAAAACAACCGAAAAAGGTGTGAAAATCAAATTTTTGTCTATTTTTAGATCAAAGGACGCCGCTATGATCGATTTGATTGTTTCATTTTGTGAGTACTGACACATTCTAATGGTTGTCTTCAGAATTGCGCCGCCGCAACTGTCGGTTTTTGCTGAAAATGGCAAAAAACAACCGAAAAAGGTGTGAAAATCAAATTTTTGTCTATTTTTAGATCAAAGGACGCCGCTATGATCGATTTGATTGTTTCATTCTGTGAATACTGTCACACTCTGATGGTTGTCCTCAGAATTGCGCCGCTGCCACTGTCGGTTTTTTCTAAAATGGCAAAAAACAACTGAAAAAGGTGTGAAAATCAAAATTTTGTTTATTTTTAGATCAAAGGACGCCGCTATGATCGATTTGATAGTTTCATTTTGTAAATACTGACACATTCTAATGGTTGTCTTTAGAATTGCGCCGCCTCCACTGTCGGTTTTTGCTGAAATGGCAAAAAACAACCGAAAAAGGTGTGAAAATCAAAATTTTGTCTATTTTTAGATCAAAGGACGCTGCTATGATCTATTTGATTGTTTCATTCTGTGAATACTGACACATTCTAATGGTTGTCTTTGGAATTGCTCCGCCGCCACTGTCGGTTTTTGCTGAAATGGCAAAAAACAACCGAAAAAGGTGTGAAAATCAAATTTTTGTCTGTTTTCAGATCAAAGGACGCTGCTATGATCGATTTGATTGTTTTATTTTGTGGATACTGACACATTCTAATGGTTGTCTTTAGAATTGCGCTGCCGCCACTGTCGGTTTTTGCTGAAATGGCAAAAAACAACCGAAAAAGGTATGAAAATCAAATTTTTGTCTATTTTTAGATGAAAGGACGCCGCTATGATCGATTTGATTGTTTCATTTTGTGAGTACTGACACATTCTAATGGTTGTCCTCAGAATTGCGCCGCCGCAACTGTCGGTTTTTGCTGAAATGGCAAAAAACAACCGAAAAAGGTGTGAAAATCAAATTTTTGTCAATTTTCAGATCAAAGGACGCCGCTATGATCGATTTGATTGTTTCCTTTTGTGAATACTGACACATTCTGATGGTTGTCTTCAGATTTACGCCGCTGACACTGTCGGTTTTTGCTAAAATGGCAAAAAAAAAAACCGAAAAATGTGTGAAATTAAAAATCTTGTCTATTTTTAGATCAAATGACGCCGCTATGATCGATTTCATTGTTTCATTTTTTGAATATTGACACATTCTTATGGTTGTCTTCAGAATTGCGCCGCCGCCACTGTCGGCTTTTGCTGAAATGGCAAAAAACAACCGAAAAAGGTGTGAAAATCAAAATTTTGTCTATTTGTAGATCAAAGGACGCCGCTATGATCGATTTGATAGTTTCATTTTGTAAATACTTACACATTCTAATGGTAGTCCTACGAATTGCGCCGCTGTCACTGTCGGTTTTTGCTGAAATGAAAAAAAACAACCGAAAAAGGTGTGAAAATCAAATTTTTGTCTATTTTTAGATCAAAGGACGCCGCTTTGATTGATTTGATTGTTTCATTTTGTGAATACTGACTCATTCTAATTGTTGTTTTTAGAATTGCGGCGCCGCCACTGTCGGTTTTTGCTGAAATGGCAAAAAAAAACCGAAAGAGGTGTGAAAATCAAATTTTTGTCTATTTTTAGATCAAAGGATGCCGCTATGATCGATTTGATTGCTTCATTTTGTGAATACTGACACATTCTAATGGTTGTCTTTTGAATTGCGCCGCCGCCACTGTCGGTTTTTGCTGAAATGGCAAAAAACAACTGAAAAAGGTGTGAAAATCAAAATTTTGTCCATTTTTAGATCTAAGGACGCCGCTATGATCGATTTGATAGTTTCATTTTGTAAATACTGACACATTCTAATGGTTGTCTTCAGAATTGCGCCGCCGCCACTGTCGGTTTTTGCTGAAATGGCAAAAAACAACCGAAAAAGGTGTGAAAATCAAATTTTTGTCTATTTTTAGATCAAAGGACGCCGCTATGATCGATTTGATTGTTTCATTTTGTGAGTACTGACACATTCTAATGGTTGTCTTCAGAATTGCGCCGCCGCAACTGTCGGTTTTTGCTGAAAATGGCAAAAAACAACCGAAAAAGGTGTGAAAATCAAATTTTTGTCTATTTTTAGATCAAAGGACGCCGCTATGATCGATTTGATTGTTTCATTCTGTGAATACTGTCACACTCTGATGGTTGTCCTCAGAATTGCGCCGCTGCCACTGTCGGTTTTTTCTAAAATGGCCAAAAAATCGAAAAAGGTGTGAATATAAAAATCTTGTCTATTTTTAGATCAAATGACGCCGCTATGATCGATTTGATTGTTTCATTTTTTGAATACTGACACATTCTAATGGTTGTCTTTTGAATTGCGCCGCCGCCACTGTCGGTTTTTGCTGAAATGGCAAAAAACAACCGAAAAAGGTGTGAAAATCACATTGGCAGACAGTGTTGGAATAGTTTTGATGTCTTGCCGAATATCTAGAGCTCCCAGTTTTTGCCAAAAAAAAAGTGGTTCAGTAGAGTTTGTTAAGTCGTGTTTTACATCCAAGTGACAAGCAAAGCGAGTTCTATTGGTGTGTAAGTTTTCATGCGAATCGTTCAAAGGTAAACGAAGTTATGAGAACTTTTGTGCTTAGTTAAGTTTCCTTAAGCTTTTAGCATACGGAGGCTAGTTCAGTGGAAATAAAACGCTATAGCAGCCCAGAGGTTTGATGGTTTTTCATGTAGTTTTTGTGACAATAGTCGAGTATTTGTGGAAATTTGAATGTGCAGTCGAAATTTTTATCCTATTACTTATGGGGCCAATATAAACCCTTTAAGTTTAAAATATTATATATGATCATATTGAGCCGGTAGTTATAATAGTGGAGTAGGAAGAAAAAACGACAGTAGCCAATTGCCTAAAAGAATCAGAGTATCAAAATGCAAGCTTGCTTTTTGATGTTCTAAATTGAACTATAGGAAGAACACTTTCTACTATCGCAAATGAATGGAGTGAATGATCAATTTTTGTTTAATAAATAGAAACTCAATATTATTCGACTTGTTAGTAAATAGACATTGATTTGATAATTATGAATATATGACTGAGTGCCTATAGGTATAGTGGATCTATTTTGCTTGCAAGCACGCACTCGCAGGGTGTTGCCACAGGGCTATAGCCGTGTTATAGTCCAGGTGGTAGGACTGTGTGAAGGGCAGCCACCCCTTTTGCTCATCTGAGTACTGGGGCAGGTTGGGTTTGTACCGGGTGCAGCTTGCCTAGTTTACAGCTTACAGAGTGGTTCTACTACATAAATGCCGCTGGTGTTATTGTTCCCAGGACATTGTTACCTCGGGCCAGGGAACCCCATTAACAACGGCGAACCTGTGGATAGTGACGATAGGATTGCTCAAACTCATGACCTAGCTTATCACTATGCTGTTTGTGCAGAGGATATCAGACAAGCTGACAGGGAGGCGATTCGTGATTTCTACAGAGACTGTGTAGCAAATAGGAATTATCATAGTGCTGTAGGTGCTGCTGGAATTGGCATTAAGTACGTAGTGGAATCGGCAGTGGGGGTTCTGTACCCTTCTGACAAACGCAGCATGTACAGAAACGAATATGTCCCTCTCAATGAAGAGGAGCAACGAGAAAGCATCGCCAGGATCATGGAACAGAACATGGAACTACCATCAGCAAGACAGGATGAAGAGGACAATTTAGTGGCAACCATGAGTGGAATAGGACTCCAGCTGATCAATGGAGGTGATGCAGAAGCAGTCAGAGAGAGGAACAAAACAGTGGAATGGAAAGAGCGTACAAAGTCAAGAGCTATGGAGTACAAGTCATATGCAAACCAACGGACAAAGAAGGCTGTAAACGAAGAGGAAAGAATTAATAAGATGTGGGCAGATATGGAGGCTCAGGAGGAACAACAGAGGAAAAGGAAGTTGCAAAAAGAAGTAGAACTGGCAAAACACCTGGAAAGTTGCAGTAATAGCAGCACAGGGACTGTGAGAAGAGATTTGAGAATGCCTGGTGCCTTTGTAATTAACACTGACAAGCTGGAAGGAGACAAGAGTGAGGCAGCTAGAGCAATACTGATGCTGTTGAAGGATCAAAAGAGGAGACAAGAGGTCTATAACAGGGAGCATGACAGGAAGTACAACACAACGGAAGTGAATGAGTTTCGACTGGTAGGAGGAGCACCTGATGATGAAGAAGAGGGAAATGCCAATGGTGATGACGAGGAGGGAAACGAAGTAAGGAAAATGTCTGAAGAGGATAAGGAAGCAGTGGAACTGAGGAAAGTAGAGCCACTGGATGCTTTGTCAGCAATCACTGCTCAATTAAAAACATGGATAGACAAGACAATCATGGATAAAGCTAAAAAGAGGGCTGTAAATCTGTTCCAAGGAGTGACTTTGGTTGACCACCTAGTGTCGACAACAAAGAGGCTGGAGGAACAACAAGGAAAGATATTCCCACAGGACATAATGGCCTCTCTAAGAAACATTGGTAGGGAGGAAGTACAAGAAGCCATGCAGACCGAGCAGAGGCCATCTACACACAAATCCTTTGCTGAAACTGTTCGAGGACCAAAACTTAATATACCTCATGTGCCAAGTGTCCATAAGATCCCAAAATCAGTGGAAAATATTGTTCTTGTCTACCCGGGGAAGAATGCAGAAGGGAAGCCAGTTTGGAATTCCAATGTGACCAAGCAGAAATTGGTAGAAGCAATCAATCCAGCAGATGAGTTCATCCAGGTTAGGAATGTCAGAAGGATTCGAAATGGAGGTGTGCTTGTAGAAACAAAAGACAGGACTTCGGCAGTGAAGGTGGCGGCGGCCCCTGGTCTGAGACAGAGTGGTCTGGTGGTAGGTAAGTTTAAGAAGAGCCTGCCTAAAGTTATGGTCTATGGTATACCGGGCGATAAGACAGACGAGGAGGTAGTAGATTGCATTTTGAAACAAAATAGAGAGGACAGAGGAGAAGATGAGGCTTTCAAGAAAGGTTTCAAGAAAGTGAAGTCCATAAAAGCAAGGAATGAGAATGAGTGTCACTGGGTAGTGGAGTGTGCTCCTGAAGTGTGGAATTGGCTAAAGAGCAAAGAACGAGTTTATATTGAGTGGAATGCATGTCGTGTAAGGGATTATGCAGATGTAGCAAGGTGCTACAAATGTCAGGCCTATGGGCATGTTGCAAAATATTGTAACGAAAAAGTTACTTGTGGCCACTGCACAGAGGAGCACGAATACAAGGAATGCACAAAAAAGGAACTGCCAGCGAAATGTGGAGCATGTAAGAGGTTTGGCCAGAAGCATGACCACTCTGTACTAGACCGTGAATGTCCTGCATACCAGAAGGCAGTGAAGAACAGTGTTAGCAAAACCGACTATGGATGTTGAAGGGAATACACCGGTTTTGGGGACATACCAAATACTAGCCCAGAGGACTGAAATAAAAAGTGATGTATTTAATGATTTTGACAACCACAGTATTGTGATTGTACAACAGAATATCCGTAGTCTAAGATCCAATTTTGATGCTTTTACTTTACAATTAGATGTCTTAGATAGGAAACCTGATGTTATAATATTAACAGAGATCTGGGTGGATGATAGTGAGATTGGGAGATATTCCTTGCCTGAGTACACAGTTCATTCCAAATGTAATAACACAAATAGAGCAGGAGGAGTAGCAGTGTTTGTATCAGATCGATTCACTTGTGTTACTCTTGATGATTGCAATATGACAACAGCAGACTGCAAGCACTTACTGTTATCACTGTCTCATAACACCAAAATAGATCTACTAGCTATTTATAGATATCATAACTTTTCTGAAGATGTTTTTACTAGAGAGTTGATGGATTCTCTTAATATTATCAAAAATCCAAATGTAATTATTAACGGTGATATAAACCTAAATATCCTTGAACAAAATCGTAATTCTGATAATTATTTGATTCAGTTAGCCAGTCTCGGAATGAAGTCTTTAATCAATACACCCACTAGAGTTACCAATGTTTCCCAAACTTGTATAGATCATATTTTCTATAGAGGTAAAATTGATAGTAAACTAGTTTACAGCTCCTGCGTCCTTCAGACTTCCATAACAGATCACTGGATGACTGTAGTTTGTATAGAAGCAGAAGATATTGAGAGCAATTCCAGAAATCTGTTTGAACATAAAAGAGTAAATGAGGCTAGATTTATATCTCTCATAAGGAATGTTGAATGGAGCGATGTATATATCTGTGACACAGTCTCTCATGCAGTTGAAAAATTTACTGCTAAAATAAAAAACTGTCTTGATGAATCATATAGAGTAGTAAGGAAGAAGAATAATGATAAAGGAATTTTAAAGCCATGGATTAACACAGAGCTTAAAAGAGAAATTGACAAGAAAAACCGATTGTATAAATTGAGTCGCCAACAGCCTGATAATATAGACCTTAAGCGTGAATATAACACGCAGAGGAACACTCTATTGAATAAATTAAGGTTTAGGAAAAAATCATACTACTCGGCTGAACTAGAAAGGAATTTAAATAAAAGCAAAAAACAGTGGGCAATAATAAAAGACTTGACAGGCGAAAAAAAGAGATTGAGCAGAATAACACTGAAGGATGAGGCAGGATCCTTGAGAACGTGTGATAATGAAGTGGCTAACATGTTTAATAAATATTTTTGCACAATAGGAGATGCGCTGAGAGGAGAAATAGTGAGGGATAACAGTCTCATTAACGATGCATACAAGGTTTATGAAAACAACTTCCAAGATATCAATATCAGAGATTCAATTTTTTTCCACCCAACATCCAGGGACGAAATAATGCACATAATATCTGACTTGAGAAATAATAAAGCACCTGGCTATGACAATATCACCCCATCCCTAGTGAAGGCTATTGCAGAGTACATCATAGATGTTTTAGTATATATGTTGGGGATTGAGCAATGAGGTGTAGAATATAGAATTTTCAAATGAGGCTGTAAAACATAGGATATAAATGGAGGACCTGCGGTAAGACGGGTAGGAAATGAGGTTGTAATAAAATAAAAAGGAATAGTTGAGTAATACCTTGTTAATGTTCCTATCACCATATGAGAAGTCGTTTCTGTAGACGCCGATGCGTGTGCACACGTTGATGAGATGAGTCACTGATGATAATGCGTAGCACTCGAAGTATTGTTATGCACTGAGGAGTGAGGTCGGTGAGGATGAATGAAGAATTATTTTAGAATAAATAGGATGGAACTAATTTCACGGCCGATATAAGATACTGGAGGTTTTGAATTAAAGAACAAGAAAAATAAAGTGGTAGTTGCGGTTATAAGCAAATGAGGCTTCAATAAACCGAATATTGAGGTTTTACAAAATAATAAATTAATAAGTAATTATTGCGGTTGTAACGAATTAATTGAGGTTAGAACGACGATTTGTTCATAGCGATGCGGTTTCAACAAGAATGCAATTGGGAATTACCATTCAAGCTGCCATTACAACTTTAGCATGCGCAGTGGCCAATAAAACTGGTTGCCATGGCAACACTATAGAAAGTCAAGTAACAGCTACACATGTTGAGCAGAGATAAAACATAAACTAACTTAAACTACATTAAATACGAAACATAGCGGGGGCCTTGAATCCACCTGGATTCAACAAGAATGATAAAAAAAAATAATAAAGTTCACAACTAGTGAATAAAGTTCATAACACTAATTACAAGGGTGCCAAGCTGGGCTATAAATTATTTGGAGTTTGCGGGTAGCGGAAACACCTTGTGGGATGGACGTATCAAGGTTCCTTGGCGAGTCTTCAAATGCACCACACGAACAATTCCATCTTGTCCCGGAGAGACACCAGTAATGCGTGCTAATGGCCAGGTAAGTGGTGGAGTTGGTTGATGGACCAAGACAAGGTCACCAATGTGGAGATTATCAACAGCCTTATTCCATTTGGCTTTCTGTTGAAGGGTATGGATATATTCCAAATGCCATCTCTTCCAAATGTGCTGGTGGAATGCTTCAATCAATTTCCAATGTTTGAGGCGATTGAGGTTGACATTTTGTATGTCTTCTTCAGGAACTGCCACCAAAGGAGATCCAATCAAGAAGTGACCTGGTGTAAGTGCTGAGACATCATTAGGATCGTTTGATAGAGGTGTGAGAGGTCTTGAATTCAATATTGCCTCTATTTGAGTGACCAGTGTCGTGAATTCAACAAGTGTTAATGTGTGTTCTCCAATGACACGTCGGAGATGGTGCTTGATGCTCTTGATTGCTGCTTCCCAAAGGCCACCCTGATGTGGAGCTGCAGGTGGGTTGAAGTGGAAAGTAATGCCTTGTGTAGCAGCAAATTCAGAGAGTAGGAGTTGCTTTGACTTGGAAAGTGCTTGGAAGGTATTGTTAGCACCAACAAAATTAGTCCCACAGTCAGAGTAGAGGTTTTTGCAGAGACCACGGCGAGAAACAAATCTTTTCAAGGCAGCAATGAAGGCCTCAGAAGACAAGTCTGTTACCACTTCAATGTGGATTGCTTTGGTGACCATGCATACGAAAGCACATATGTAGGCCTTTGTGAGTGATGTGGATCTGAGGTTGTGCACCTTGATATTGAATGGGCCAGCATAATCAATCCCAGTATTGAGGAAAGGGCGAGAAGGTGTCACACGAGCCTGAGGTAGATGCCCCATGGGTGGAATGTTGTGGCGAGGTTTGTGTCGAAAGCAAACATTGCACTTAAAAATTCGAGAGCGGATGATACTACGTGCAGAGAGTATCCAAACATGTTGTGAAAGAAGAGATTGTGTTAGTTGAGCTCCAGAATGCAAATATTGTCGGTGGTAGGAGTCAATCATGAGGTTGACCACATGATGTTGCTTTGGAAGGATGATAGGATGTTGAACATCTTGAGGTATATGACAATGCTTGAGACGTCCTCCAACTCGCAGGAGACCGTCATCATCAAGATACGGAGAGAGGCGGCAAAGTGAGTTTGATACAGTGGAGGTTTTGTCAATTTTCAGCTTGGCAATGTCTTCTCGAAAGGCTGAGTCTTGAACTTGTTTGAAGATTATACATTTGGCAGTAGCCAATTCTCGGGTGGAGAGAGGGCCAATCTTCTTTGGTGGGTGTCGAGTATTGAAGACAAAGCGGAGGATGTAAGCCATAACATGCTGAAGTTTACTGAAGTGAGAAAATTTTTGTAGGAGATCCCATTCAAGAGGTGCAGTAGCAACGAGAGTGATGGGTGACAGAGGTTTGCTCTCATCAGTATCAGCAAGTTCCACTGGAGTGAATGCAGATGTAGGCCAGAGGTTGGAAGGCTTCTGTAGCCAGGATGGACCTGTCCACCACAAGTTGTGAGCGGGTAGTTCAGCTGGAAGTATACCACGTGAAGCACAGTCTGCAGGGTTTTGTTCACCAGAAATGTGTCTCCAGCTATCAGTTGGTACCAATTCTTGGGTTTGAGCAACCCGGTTTGCTATAAAAGTTTTAAGACGATGCGGAGGAGTCTGTAACCAAGTCAAGGCCACAGTAGAGTCACACCATAATGTGATAGAAGAAAACTCCAGTTTTTTGTGAAAGGTTGAGATCACATATGAGGTCAGTTGAGCAAGCAAGTGAGCAGCACACAGTTCTAGACGTGGTAGAGTGAGTTTTTTCAAAGGGGCCACTCTGGTTTTGGAGATGAGTAACTGGACAGTGGGGGAAGTATCAGTTTGTGATGTCCTGAGATATATCACTGCGGCAAATCCACGTTCAGAAGCATCTGCAAAACCATGAAGTTCAATGAGGCTTGAGTGCAAGAACTGTAGAGCTCGTGGTATGGAGATATCTTGAAGTGTGGCTGATGTGTCAACAAAGCTTTGCCACATTGCAAGCAGTTCAGGAGGTAGAGGTTGGTCCCAATCTAGGCCCTTTGTCCAAAGAAGTTGCATGAAGCATTTAGCCCACAGAACCACTGGTGAGAGGAATCCACAAGGGTCATAGATCTTGGCTATCACACTTAGTACTTTACGCTTAGTGGTAGCATCATGAGGTAGATTGAAGTTGTAGGCAAAACAATCATTTGCTGCTGACCATTGGATACCAAGGATTTTGAAATGAGGTTGTTGATCATCCTGAAGAAATACCGGTTTCTCAAGGTGACCATCAGGAAAGCTGGAAAGAAGTGCATTAGAATTTGAAGTCCATTTACGTAATTCAAATTCACCACATTTGAGTAGAGAGATAAGTTGTTGTTGCAGTCTTAAAGCCTCTTCTTCGGAGTTGGCACCAGCAATGACATCATCAACAAAGGTTTGAGAACGCAGAAGTTCAGCTGCTTCTGGGTAGGAATTGCCTTCTTCAGTGGCAAGTTGATGAAGAGTTCTTATAGCAAGATATGGAGAACAGCTCATGCCATATGTTACTGTGGTCAATTTGAAGACAGATGCAGGCTGAATAGCATCAGTACGCCATAAAATCAATTGATAGCACTGGTCATCAGGGTGAACTTTGATTTGCCTATACATTTGACGTATATCACAAGAAAAGACAATCTTGTGCAAGCGGAATACCAGCAACAAATCACAAATATTGGTCTGCATTTTCCTTCCAGTGAGGAGAATCTGGTTCAAGGAAATACCAGTTGAGGTTTTTGCACTAGCATCGAATACAGTGCGTAGACGAGTAGTGCTGCTAGCTTCTTTGAGGACACCATGATGTGGTAGAAAATAATGAGGAGTAGATAGATCAGTGGTGCTATTCAGTTCCATATGACCTAATGTCAAATATTCTGACATGAAATCAGTATACAAAGACTGAAAATGAGGTTGCGCCTTGAATTTCCTTTCTATAGAATTTAATCTTTGTTCAGCATTGGCTTTAGACTGACCCAAAGT
Organism: Conomelus anceps; assembly: GCA_948455865.1. Taxonomy (NCBI): domain Eukaryota; kingdom Metazoa; phylum Arthropoda; class Insecta; order Hemiptera; family Delphacidae; genus Conomelus; species Conomelus anceps. Next base: position 51,992,973 of record OX418220.1, read on the forward strand.
GGGGTGGTTAGCCTTGAATGGCAGTCTGACACAAAATCGTCCAGATTCATCACGTGAATAGGTTGAGAGGAAATGTTCATCACACAATTTTTCTTCTTCAGATTTTTCAGATGCCATTGGAGGCTCTTCTTGTTCCCAAAAGCGTTGGAGAGAGTTATGCAAATCCAAATTGTTGATAGCCAAGAGGGTGGCTGATGCTTGCAGAGTGATGGAAGAATCAGCTTTAGGCTTGCATGGAGTCTCACCCATGACCATAAAACCAAGATGAGTCCCAATTAAACTCGGCAGGCCAGGACCAAGATGATGAACAATCTGGTTGAGCAGAAGAGGAAAAACAGAGCCACCAAGAAGAATGTCGATGCCTCCAGCTAGATTAAATGTAGGGTCAGCCAGAATATATGGTCGAACCTTTTCCAATACCTCTGGATCAATTTCCATGCGAGGTATATCAACACAAATTTTATCAATAATCAAGAACTCTTGATTAAGTGAAATCACTTTTCCACTCAAAGTTTCAATAGAAAGAGAGGTGAGGCCCTTAGAACGTATGGCAGTTCATATAGGAGTTCAAAAATTTCCGCATTTGAGCCGGTTGATGAGTGATATTGGGTAAATCGAGAATTTTATTGAGATGCAGTGTTATCAATCGGCGAGGTGAATTATAGCGTTCATGAAGCAAGTCATAGGCAATCTGATAATTACTCTCAGTTAGTGGTAATGATTTAATTAAATCAAGAGGTTCTCCTGAGACTGAGCTCAACAGGTATTGAAGTTTGACTACACCTGATAATGTAGTATTTGAATGAATGCTTGAATTGTATAAATTAATAAATGAGGTCCAATCGAGAGGGTTTCCAGAAAATTGTTTCAAGTCAAGCTTAGGTAAGCGAACTGGCTGTTCATTTTTTACTTTAGACTGATTCAATTTCGTTTCTAAGTTGTGTAACGTGAGATTAATAGAGTCAATCATTTCATCAGCACTATTAAGAGGTGCATAATTTGGTTTGAATTCTTTGTCTTCTTCTAACTGTAATTCATGATAACAATCCAGTGAGTCTGATAAGTCTGATCTTAATTTGTTCAGAGATTTTGAACGAGCGAGTAATTTCTGATAAATTTCCTTATCAGAGATCTTTTTTGACATATCAAATAAGATTTGAATTTGTTCAAAAGCATTATTCTTCTTAGCGGTGATCACTGCTAACGATTTAGCCATTATAACTTACTAAGTTACCTATTTGAAAACAGTAATAAATTATCACAAGTATTGAAGTTGACAATATAATAACCCGGGGTATAATAACTAAATGAGATTGCACTAATAATAGTGATAATAAGCTGATAACATGACTCCACACACTGCCGTGGTAGTAATTGAGGTAATTACGATTACAAATTGAGTGATAAGTGGCAAGCATTCACAAAAGAAATCTAATAATATTCGAAATATAAAACAAGTAATGCGTTTATCAATAAGCATGAATATTCTGAGAATTCAATTGAATTAAACAATTATCTGAATTGAATTCACTCAAGTTACGAATTGAATGCAAGATATTATACTTATTGAACATTCGAAGTATGATATGAATAAATCAAATAATATTTCAATTTTGAAATAAGTAATGTAATTTTACACAATTGAATATAATTATCAGTCAAGTACACGGAATAACAATAAGTATTTATTTCAATTAGAAATACGCCACAAGCCATAAGCAGTTATTCTCATTTGATAGCATAAGCTATTAGTGAATGAATAGTAGGTTATTTTCAAGTTCAATGTAAACAAAGTTGACCTTGACGACGCAACGCTCAGCTATAATGTCAGCCTGAATACTACAGAGCTCCGTTATAATCACGATGAAACAAAACAGTGAGTTGTTTACGACTTTAGAGCACAATAGACAAATTTTAACTTGCAAGGCATTGATAGTGAACTCGTTTGAACAATGTGCTTTGTAACTTGTAATATAACTTGTACTTGCACCAAAAATGATAGCTTTATTTAATGAGCAATGAATATGTATTTCCATAGAATGAAAATAAAAAATGATCCGATCCGGGGCCCGGATGACCAAAATGTTGGGGATTGAGCAATGAGGTGTAGAATATAGAATTTTCAAATGAGGCTGTAAAACATAGGATATAAATGGAGGACCTGCGGTAAGACGGGTAGGAAATGAGGTTGTAATAAAATAAAAAGGAATAGTTGAGTAATACCTTGTTAATGTTCCTATCACCATATGAGAAGTCGTTTCTGTAGACGCCGATGCGTGTGCACACGTTGATGAGATGAGTCACTGATGATAATGCGTAGCACTCGAAGTATTGTTATGCACTGAGGAGTGAGGTCGGTGAGGATGAATGAAGAATTATTTTAGAATAAATAGGATGGAACTAATTTCACGGCCGATATAAGATACTGGAGGTTTTGAATTAAAGAACAAGAAAAATAAAGTGGTAGTTGCGGTTATAAGCAAATGAGGCTTCAATAAACCGAATATTGAGGTTTTACAAAATAATAAATTAATAAGTAATTATTGCGGTTGTAACGAATTAATTGAGGTTAGAACGACGATTTGTTCATAGCGATGCGGTTTCAACAAGAATGCAATTGGGAATTACCATTCAAGCTGCCATTACAACTTTAGCATGCGCAGTGGCCAATAAAACTGGTTGCCATGGCAACACTATAGAAAGTCAAGTAACAGCTACACATGTTGAGCAGAGATAAAACATAAACTAACTTAAACTACATTAAATACGAAACAATATATTTATAACTTAAGTTTAAGTACTGGAGAATTTCCCTCAGGTTTTAAAAAAGCAGTAGTAATCCCTTTATTTAAGAAAAATAGTAAGATGCAGGCCACAAACTATCGACCAATATCACTGTTGTCTATATTCTCTAAAATTTTGGAGAAAATTGTTAAAATGAGGGTTAACAATTTTCTAGAGCAGCATCATTTCTTCAGTAAGAAGCAATACGGATTTCAAAGTAAACTGAATACTGGATCAGCAATTACTGAGTTCATGTCGGAAGTGTTCAATGGTGTGAATGATGGGAAGTCATGTGCTGCAATATTTGTTGACGTCATGAAAGCATTTGATATGGTTGATCACAACATATTATTGAAGAAAATGTATCTAGCAGGAATTAGAGGTGTTGCACATGAATGGTTCAAGTCCTACCTGACTGGAAGATTGCAACAAACTAAAGTAAATAACTCTCTTAGTGTTTGTGATGAACTGAAAATCGGCGTACCGCAGGGTTCTGTGTTGTCTGGTTTGCTTTTTTTAATTTACATCAATAGCTTATGTAACGGTGTGTTTAGAGGTAGCTTAGTGGCTTTTGCTGATGACACAGCGCTCTTCTACAAATTCAATACAATGGCCGAATTGCATGTTAATATGCAGAATGATGTGAATTCACTTAGATGGTGTTTCACCCGCAACATGATGGTAATGAGTCCTAAAACAAAATACGTCATATTTCAGCTTAGAAAAATAGCAAGCCTTACTGCACCTCTAAAGTATCACGGGATTGACTGCTCCCTTCAGGACGGTTGTGATTGCCAAGATCTGGAACAGGTTGAGTGCATGAAGTATCTTGGTGTATGGGTGGATAGCAAGCTGAGTTGGAAGAGTCATATAGCTTATTTGAAGGGTAAGCTAGTGAAATATATAAGGATTTTCTACCTCCTAAGGACGGTTTGCAATAAGGAGTTGATGAGAAAAATTTACTTTGCACTCATCAATTCACATTATGACTACGGATTGGAAGTTTGGGGGGGAGCATACAACTCTGTGTTGCACCCACTTACTATTCTGCAGAAGGCTTTTGTTCGAATAATTTCTCACCAAGCACGTACAGTGCATTCTGCGCCAATTTTTAAAGAACTGAGAATCCTGCCCCTTAGATATTTATATATTTACAAAGCATTGAAATTGTACTACGATAGAAGTGGGGAAATGCGACTGTTTGACGCCCGCAGAGTTGCAAGAAATCAATTGAATGTGATTGTTCCAAGGCCTCACCTGACCATTTTCAAAAGATTTTATTTATATCTGGCACCTTCGTTTTTTAATCTACTCCCAGACAGGTTGAAGGAGTGTAGGATAAAGGCTTCATTCTGTAGACAACTACGTAATCACCTTGCACAGCAAGATGATGTAACAAGATATTTTAACAGCATAACATGAATTATATTTAGTAGAAATATAGGTTACTTGTGCATGTGGAAATGTTGATGTTAAAGTCACTTATCCGAAAGAGTTTTAGTTTTTGTTCCATGTTGTCTTTGTATCTGACTGTTCAAGTATATTTTCAATGATTGGAGTTTGAATAGAGTTTGGTCCCATACATTGTCTTTTACATTTATGGGGTCTCTAATATTTGTCTCATTCATGTTTTAGATAGGGTTAATATTGGGTCAAGAAGTGGAATTCTGTTTGCGGTTAAAAGTTGTCAGCTTATTCTAGACGCGGCTTTTAAGTCTAAAATTGGGAGCCTCAGCTGATTCAGGAGTATTTCTTTGATGTTTTTATATTTAATTTTATTTCATTTTTCTTTGTTTTTTCTATTTTCTTTGTTTCCCCCCCCCCCTCTTACCCTAACAGGTTCTGTAACCTTTGGGATTTTGTTATCCAGTTAAATGTTTTTGTATTTATTTTAAATAGAATTTTATTTTAGAAGTTGGATTTTTGTAATATAATGTATAGGAATTTAGTATTTGTTGTGAATTGTTGTATTTTCTGGATAATAAAATTGGAGTTTTTGAAAAAAAAAAAAAAAAAAAAAAAAAAAATTTTTGTGAATAGTGACACATTCTAATGGCTGTCTTTAGAATTGCGCCGCCGCCACTGTCGGTTTTTGCTGAAATGGCAAAAAACAACCGGAAAAGGTTTGAAAATCAAATTTTTGTCTATTTTTAGATTAAAGGACACCGCTATGATTGATTTGATTGTTTGAATTTGTGAATACTGACACATTCTAATGGTTGTCTTCTGAATTGCGCCGCCGCCACTGTCGGCTTTTGCTGAAAAGGCAAAAAACAACCGAAAAAGGTGTGAAAATCAAATTTTTGTCTATTTTTAGATTAAAGGACGATGCTATGATCGATTTGATTGTTTAATTTTGTGAATACTGACACATTTTAATGATTGTCTTTAGATTTGCGCCGCCGCCACTGTCGGTTTTTGCTGAAATGGCAAAAAACAACCGAAAAAGGTGTGAAAATCAAACTTTTGTCTCTTCTTAGATCAAAGGACGCCGCTATGATCGATTTGATTGTCCCATTTTGTGAATAATGACACATTCCATTGGTTGTCTTTTGAATTGCGCCGCCGCCACTGTCGGTTTTTGCTGAAATGGCAAAAAACAACCGAAAAAGGTGTGAAAATCACATTCTTGTCTATTTTTAGATCAATGGACGCCGCTATGATCGATTTGATTGTTTCATTTTGTGAATACTGACACATTCTAATGGTTGACTTTAGAATTGCGCCGCCGCCACTGTCAGTTTTTGCTGAAATGGCAAAAAACAACCGAAAAAGGTGTGAAAATCACATTTTTGTCTATTTTTAGATCAAAGGACGCTGCTATGATCGATTTGATTGTTTCAGGGTGTAGATATACACACTTTTGAATGATTGTCCTCTGAAATGCGCCGCCCTACTGTCATTTCTCGCTGAAATGACAAAATACTACTAAAAAAGGTGTGAAAATCATAAAAGTTATCATTTATTTTGTTGTGGAAAGTAGATATTATCCTGTTTTTTTTATATTTTCCATGACAAAATTCTTGATTTACAATCTGATATCAAAACTGATACTTATTTCTATTGAAATAATTATGTTTCTTCCTAACTTATACTGGAGAAATGCATTTCACTTCTAAAGATCAGGGGGCAGTCTTCTCTTTAGAAATGAAATGCATACCTCCAGTGTAAAAGTGACAAGTAAAAATCATAATTTTTCAGTTAGTAGTAGACAGTCGTAGAGGTAACATCGTTAGCGTAGAAGTTGGATTGTTTCATATTGAAAGTGGAGCAAATTTCAGCAACATTTCTAGTATCAGCATTTTTTTTGTTAATTTTCATAGCCAGTGAATAGGCTCAGTTTTCAGTGAATTTCGATTTTGATTGTGCTGTGATTGAAAAGTTGGTGAATTGTAAAACTGCCAATTCAGTAATTCTTAAATTACTATTACTATCACTAGAAACTCTATTAGAAATAAAAAATATTGGGTTGATGATGTTAGGACATTGAAACTTGCAACGATGGCGTCGCCAACGAAAACATTACCCCCCTCCTTGCAACCGGAGTACGAGGAGAGTGTGATCATTGAGGAATTAAAAAAATCCCCAAAAAAAGACTTTGATGGAGAAATAATTAACTTCAAAAATGTGCACAAGCATTTGATCTCTTGGGGAAGTGATACTTTCGCGAAGAAAAAACTGTCGAGGGAGGACTATGACACTTTCGTAGGTTTCTGCAACGAACTCAACATAATCATTGAAAGAAGTGAGACGAGATTCACCATTCTTCGCAACAACAATGATATATTGAACAAGATCGAGAAGTTGGAGTCCAGTTTCGTGAAATTGGCAAGCGAGATGTCTAATAATAATAATAAAAATAACAACAACAAGCCTATTTCTTTTGCCGAAGCCGTACAGCTACCCAAAAGAAGAAGAGAAGCACCTTCGGCAACGAGCGATACCCCAGCTGCAGCCTTTAAGGAGATGTCACCGCCGCCGCGCATCAAAAAACTTGCGCCGAAAGAGAACATTATAATAGTGAAGCCGTCAACAATAATTGGTTCCGAAAAAGAGTGTAGTGACAAAATCAGAGAAACACTAAAAAAGAACATGAATCGCGAGCAAAATTTGAACGTAAAAAAAGCTGTTAATGTCAGAGGTGGTGGGGTGCTGCTTGTCCTGGACCCAAAAGCTACAAAAGAAAACATACTGGGAAACAAAGTCTTACAAGATCCTAACCTCAAGGTAAGTGAGCCGCAGTCAAAATTACCTAGAATAATATTGTACCACGCTCCGGTTGATATGGAAGATGTGGAATTAGCAAACGATATATGAGAGGAACCCTGGGTCACATTCGGAAAAGGAAAATTTTATCAAAAACTTCAAACCCTTGTTTAGATTAGGACCTAAAAATAAAGACACGGTTCACTGGGTCGTGGAATGCTCTCCTGATATAAGAAGAGAATTAATAAATAAGTCCCGAATCTGCATTGATTGGAGAGTATGCAGGGTGGGAGATTATGTGGCCGTGTCTCGTTGCTTCAAGTGCCAAAAAATTGGCCATATTAGCAAGCACTGCAAGCAAGCAGAGAGCACTTGCGCCCACTGCGCCAATGTAGGTCATGATGTAAAGGTATGCCCAAATAAAGATAAAAAACCAACTTGTTACAATTGTCGCGCTGAAAAGAGAAGTTTTAGTCACAAAGTAAGTGACAAAGATTGTCCTTGTTATCGAAGAGCGTTGGAACAAGTAATTGATAAAACCGATTATGGAATTTAAAAAAATTATTTGTAATATTTTGAGAAAAAAGAATTATAGCAGTAATGATAATGGTAATAGCAAGGGTAGACTTCAGCAGCCAAATAACCTTAAAATAATAACTCTCCATAGCATTCTAGACAAAATTAACAACCTTTATGCTACGATCAAAACACCTAAAAGTAGTTTGAGCCTTGTCTATAACTTTGGCGAATGAGTTGATTTGATGATATCCTTTGTAAAACCAAATGATAACAAAGTTCACACATCCAAGGGCCTCTCATCAGTCAGGGAAACTAGATACTACTCTCTGGAAGAATGGAATCAGCTTCCTATTCTAAAAGAGTTTAATGTTAAATTGTCATACATTGGTAGAAATAGTCCTGTTTTTATTTTAGATGGAAATGAAGTAGAAACTTTTTGTAAACTTTTGAATTGCATAAATGATTGGAGTAGAACTAACTATCCCTTAATCGTAGGAATTGATGCGTTCAATAACCTTAATAAAAATTATTTTGATATTCCAGCAACTAAGCTGTTAAGTACCGTTTTGGAGGCGGAAAGTTTGAGGTTTGTTTACTATTACCGTGGTTACTGTAATATCAAATTTTTAAGTATACCTGCGCAGCCTTGCACGGAAACAGCTTGCCCTACAGGATTTTTTGAAGGTAACAATAAACATGAGGCTTATCTAAATTCCATGATTGAACTTCGCAGCCTTATCCAAAATACTGATTCTGAAAATGGTATAATTTATAGAGAAATACTTACTGAAGCTACTTTTGAAGATATCTCAATAAATTTCAGGTAGAGCATTATCCAACATTTTAAATAACAATATGAATATCTATGACAATATTTTAAAAACGTTCTTATTCGATACTAACATAAAGTACAGGATGGGGTATTGTTTGGAAAAGGGAGGAACTTATGTTGTTTTTCAAGAGGATAAACTCAAGTTTTCAACTACTGAAAGATATGTTCTAGTTACTCGTGATACCACCCTTATGCTAAATGGTGAATTAATAGAAACTTTAAATAAAATTGATATACATAAATGTAAGTTACCTGAAATTAAATGGTATAATGGTGTCCCGGGTTGTGGCAAATCTCATTTCATAGTTTCTCAACATAAGCCTGGTGAGGATCTTATTCTTAGTCAAACACGAGCTGGCATTAATTCTATTAGGGAAACCGTGATTGAAATGTATGGAGATGAGGTACTTAATAGTAGTTTGAAATTGGATTATAGAACAGTAGGTTCATTCATAATAAATCAAAGTAAGAGTAAAACGTACAATAAAGTGTTCATAGACGAAGCTTTGTTGATGCATGCAGGCTATATAGGGTTCATCGCAAATTTGAGTGAAGCCTCTGAAATAATTCTAGTAGGAGACTCTCAACAAATACCCTACATAGAAAGGAGTTCTATAATAACTAAATGGCATAGAATCTCCGCTTTTTGTGAACCTTTTACTAATTTATCTGTAACACGTAGATGTCCTGTAGACGTTTGTTTTGTCCTTTCCTCCATATACGAAGAAATTACTACACTCAACAACAGAATATTATCAATACTGCCCACTCATAGACATGGAGAATATCATCAGATTGAACCGGAAACACTGATATTAACATTTACAAAAAATGAAAAGCGTAGAGTGGGTGACACTATTCAATGGAGAAGCGACATAAAACTTCATAAAATTCACGAAGCTCAAGGCTTGACTTCAAAAAACGTAGTGTTAATTAGAATTGACTACTCGGATAATGAAATTTATAATAGTTTGCCCCATGCTATTGTAGCTCTGTCACGTCACACTGCCACTTTCAGGTATTTAACCAATAGTTTTATTGAAGACGCTGTGGAAAAACTAATCAAAAAACTTAAATTCAATAATAAGATAGAGTTAGAAAAATGGAACTTAAAAAACACTTTTGAATGGAAATTGACTCACGTTATGGCGTGACGGCCGTTTCGCTCTGCTTTTGTGGAAACAAGATGGGTCTTCAACATCATATAAAATGTATTCAACAGAAAGTCAGAATATTTTCCATATTGTCACTTTTTATTTTAAGCACCTCTTCTCTACGAGAGGATAATTTCTTGATAAAACTTCACATACATATTTTGCTCACTTTTCAATGCCTTTTGCCAATATTATTTATTTATCCTCTACAAAATAATTTAAAAATAAAAAACATTTCTTAAAGTTTTCGAAATTTTCTCCAACCCCTTTGACTTTTCTAGCGGTAACAAGGCATATTGAACTTCTGCACCTACTTACCTTACACTTCCAATCAAAAAAGCTAAAATTACTCACAAACAAAAAGTTTAAAATTTATTTGCCCCCCCCCCCACGTTTTTCAACAAAATTTTGTTTTTCACCTCCCCCCCAAACACTAGTGAATTACGGTATCAAAAAGCGTTCAAATTACATTTAGTACAAATTTGTCGGTTTCTATCTGATAGAAAAAAGAATTTTCCAAAACTATTAACATTTAAAAAAATGAAAATGTTGACCCTGTTGAAATAGAAAAAAACTAAAATTTCCCCCCAAAAAATGTGGAAATCGGGGGGAAAAAATCTCGATTTTTGCTCGCGAACTGCTCGCCTACGAGAACAGTTGGGCACCCCAGTACTAGTGGCTTGTAATTCAGTTTTTAGTAATCCGCCAATGTTAACTGTCACCGGTCAAAACTACTCGGTATATAGTAAATTGATACAAACTAGATTTTTCCACACTTTTGTCTGAATTCAAGATTTTCTCAATTCGAATTAATGCTTTTTAATAGAGAATAAATTGGGTGGAAGAAGGTTCATGTTGAATACATATTAGGTTATACATTTTATTTGTCTCTGGTTCGCAAGCCATCCCTATGAGGTTCAAAGACCAATAAACCCCTCCTCCACCTCTTATGAGATATAGGCTAACTACAATATTCTTTAAAATAGTAGGTACTATATCAGTAATTATCTTAAGACAATTGGCGACCCCAAGCAAAACGCATTTGGCGGCCCTTCCGTTTGTAATATTGTGAATTTAATAATGGTGTAAGCCTGTCAAAATATCACAACAGGCTTTTCTTACATTGAATAATAAAAACAAATTCTAGTATGAAATGTTTTACAATGAAATATCAATGAATAAATAATTCAATTGAATTATAAAATAATATAATAAATTGTCATAGTATTCAGTAGGCTATATATTCGAAGCAACTGTGATTTAGTAACAATTTATTTATTTATTTGATTAATATGTTTCAATACAAATAATACTGACCTTAATGATATTGATACAAATTATACTGATCAAAAGAAACATTGATTAATGATTACACCATCACATCATATCAAAATAATATGAAGTGAAATATAACTTTTATTTTTAGTAGCAAAATCGTTGGTAAGTTTGGAGAAGTTAAGACGGGCAATGCTGTTTTTGATGAAAATAATTTTTTTTATTTTATTTTGTTGTGCAAAAACATCGTAACTGTGCAGTGACTTTTGTATTTCTATCGGTCACCGCTACAGATTCTGTCAACGAGCGCCGTGACTTATCTTATCTGAGTTACAGATAGCGGCGCTAACCGTTCGGACGTATCACTTCCCATAGTTATTTATGATGTATGTATTTTCCCCCTTGGAAAATACTTTATCCGCCATTGATTTTACACAAATGTTTTTTTTTTTCTTGCTTGTAGGGTATTCCATATTCCCACGTTTCAGCCCCCCCCCCCTTGGAGAGATCATGGTTCCACCACAGGGTGATAGCGTAGGTTTATGAAATCTATTATCTTATATTATTATGATTATTTCTAATGTTTTTGTGAGTTATTTGAGAGTTGATCAATAATAATCTTATAATGTAATAACTTGGCAGCCCCAGGAGCCAGCCTTATTCGCAAGCCTATAAAGCCGGCCCTGACTATATATCAAAACCTGATGAAGAAAAATCTTACGTCTGTGGAAGCATATTTTAAACATATATATACATACTGTTAAATATAACTAATATAAATATAATATTAGTTAAATATAACTAACTTACTGCTGAAAATAACTAATCAAGCTCTGCCAGCTTAAGCTTTCTGTTTCTTTTTTATTCTGTACTTCAACTCAAAATGGGGTGATTTTTTCAACAAGAGTTGAATACGCCTTTTGCTCAACTGTTCAAAGTTATGCCTATATCTCAGAAAGGGGTTATTTATTCAAACAGCGTTGAATACGCCTTTTGAAGTTTTAAAAGGCTCAAACAAATTTCCGCCAAAAATCCCAACTTTCAATTTTTCCCTAAATTTTGCACCCCTACAATAATAGCCCTCGCATTCAAATCAAGGGGTGGCATAGCATTGTTCGTAATGTGTACTCAACTTACCTTTAACCTCCAATTACAAAACCCTTGAAAAATCATTTAACAAAAAAAAAATCATTTTTTCAACATGTTCCATTTCAAGCGACCCTCTTTTTCTAGGGGATTATTTCACAAATGCATGTTCTGCTGACTTTCTAATGCCTTAGGGGTGACTTTTAAAAATTATTCCACATCGCATTTAATACAGATTTTTTCATTATATATGATACAAGAAACAAATTTTCAAACATATTAATATTTAAGAAGTCCACAATTTCAACCCCTTCATTTCTTTTGAAGAGAATCCATTTGTGACGCACACATCCCAATAGATTGTCTTGCGCTTAAAAATAAAAAATCAAGAAGCTTTTCATTAAAAAAAATTAACAAATTTGTACAAATTTCCAGTTTTAAACCACTTTCATCCCCTTAAACGATATATTTTTCCAAATCGCACACATATCATTTCGTTTAACACAAAAATCACTATAGAATAAAAAAAAAAAATTTCAAAAATATCAATGTCCAGCTTTTTCAAAAAGTTTTATCCCAACCTAAACCCCCCAAAAACCAAATTTTCCAAAAACGTTTCACAACAACTTATAAACAATCACCCAATTCTGATTTAAAACTATTTTCAAAAAAAACATTTATCAAATTTTCAACCCCCCCTTTACCTGGTAACTTGGGGCACTTTTTGGAAATGTCAGATTCCTCCCTATGGTTTTGAGCCCAACCGAGAATAAACCACTCACCTACAATCGAACCCCCATCATTGAATCTTCAATATCAATAAGTGAATGAGTAATTCCAGAGTTGCTAATTTAATTACTTTGAAGAACTTTTACATGAAGTAGCGATAACTCAAATATTCCCGCATTGCAACATGTGCTGCTCCTCGTGGACGAGTTTTCTATCCGTAGAGTGCCGACAATTCAAGTATTCCCGCACTGCAACAGTGCTGCTCCCCGTGTTGAAATCATTGACGCGTGGCGCTATCTCTGAATTAAATCATTAACTAGGAAATCCGCAAGTGACGTGATCGATCTGGTTCTTTAATCTGTGCTTTGGGTAATGTCAATGATATGAAACGTTATAATACAAGAATAGAAAACAAAGAAAAAACAAATGGAAGCCCCGAGAAAACCTGTGTGGAGCATGAGAAAAAAAATAATAACTTTAAACAGAACTAATGCACAATAAGATGGCAAAAAATAACTAAAAATTGTTTTTTGATTATTATCTTAATTCTACCCTTTATATTTAATTGATTCCAATCTAGCACTGCAAGAGTTACGGAGTGGCGAACAAATATAATGAATAATTGAAGTTTCTCCTTGCAATGTACCCACCAACACTGTGCCTAGCGGGATTTAATTTAGGTTATTCATAAATCATGAATATGATTCAGTTATGGGTTCTATCACTAAAATAATGCTGGCAACACTTAAAAGTAGCACTTGAAAGTTATTTATAAAATTAACTCAATACAATTAATTATCAATTATTATTATTATTATTATTATTATTATTATTATTATTATTATTATTATTATTATTATTATTATTATTATTATTATTATTGTTGTTGTTAACATTATTAATTATTTTAGTCTAATTTTTTACTAATCATTTTCCAAATTAGTCACACAAGAAAATCAATAAAGAAACAAACAGTTAAATAAGTTCAACTGATAATAAATATTACTGTAACAAGATTATCACTGTACAAATCTAAATAGTCCACTGTCAATAAGCCAATCAATAAGTTAATAATAAGTGTGCAATAATTTGTTCAATGGCTTAAGAAATGTCTAATAAACGTTTAATTCACTCGCTCATAAACTGAATACTAACGAAGCACAAATTCTGTCACGACTTCCATCAATCACAATTACAGCACTGTGTATTCTGCCACAAACAAAGAAATTCGCTCCCCGAATAACAACTGACTACCTGCTGATATGCACACGAGGAATTATGCACACCATGCATTTCAAAGTAAGTTTATAATCGGACAAAATTAGATTTCCATAAATATTTACAAAGATCGATGACACCTATCCTGCTGATCGTTAGGGATCGAGTCCCGTCTGACTCAGTCATGAGTTCATCATCATCTCATCAATCAACTCGCATCATTACCGAACTTTTAGAGCTTTGCAATCATTGGATCAATATCATCAGGCTCAGATCAAGATTTGACTAGAATCAAGCTTTAAAACTGTTTCTTTCTTCTGAGGCTCTCAATTAACCAGTTAACCCTATTGAAAAATCCATTTAGAACCATGTACGGAATCTGATATGGATGTTGGTGCATAACTTATAAGGAACAACTAGAATGGAAAGCCGAAAACGACGAGAAAAATCGGCCAAAGAGCACAAGCTTTTCAGTGCAGCGAAGTTCCAATATATCTTATATTGAATGCTGAGTTGGTTGCTGCCCAACGGGAAGGGAGATTACAGTTGACTCGACGGGAAGACAAATGGTAAACAGGGCACAAAGAACTCATTGTGCCCTCGGCCCATTAACGCTCCCTCCTCTTTCCAAATAGCTAAAGGCCCCAGAAAGAGCGAGAGGGTCTCCGAATAGGCTTTAACTGTGATAAAATGTAGTCAATCTTCCATCTTTAACCTCACCAGTCTTTTGAAGCAGTGGAACGGGTTAAATATCGAAGCTGGGCCACACACCATCGACACCATATTTTTTGTCTATGCCAAGTCTAGTGATTGATGCAAACTATTTATTCAATCGTAATTACCAAGCGTATCTCTCAGATGCATGTTCAGGTTAAGTTAGGTTAGGCTAGGTTGGGTTACGTAAGGTTAGATTAGATTAGGTATTGCAATTATTGTTATCCAAGTACCATACTACACTTTTTAGATCTTATTTTGCTACTCGAGTTCGAGTGAAGTCAAGAATGAGAATGTGTGAAGAAAAAGAAATAATTGTATTTTCTTGAATCCTTCATCGATTTTCTATTATTTCTGAAAGATGTAGGAACGCTTCATCAATTCAAATTGTGTAAATTAAGCTAAATGAGATAGCGTTGTAATTATTGTGTTGGAAAATTCGATTTCAACTGGAGATATCTTGCAGCAAAACATGCTGATAAGAATATTAAAAAGAAATTCTGGAGTTTTATTAAGGATAAAGCCAACTCTATATCACCTTCTACTACGGATTCCGTGAATGACTACTTTTATATCTTGTTTAAACAGGATGAAAGACGTAGAAGCATTTCCATAGAAATTACTATGGTAATTTCGATATTAAAAGTTAATATTAATGACCCAGCATTCCTCGTTTTATGGTACAGATTTCTCAGATATTCTGAAAACATCCTATCAAGCTTGATAGACTTTTTTAAAAACATCAAGCATGTTAGTGTGCAAATGATTTTCTTGATACACGATTTTGAATCCAAGGATTTGAGTTTCGAAGCTCTAAAGTTTGTGCTGCCAACAAAAATATATCTACACAATGCGGACCAACATAAGTAAATTATCTACTAGAAAAAAGCTGTTTACAATGTGGCGAACGCTGAATCATCATTGTTAGGTTTTATGAACTTTGTTCCCAAGTTTTATATATTGTATTCTGTGATACAATTATGCACGTATCTGAGTTGATGCATTCAATATTGTTACAAAAGCAAACAAGCAGTTAATCACGCACTTTTTCTATTTATATCATTACATTGTTTTTATGGACAGACGGAGCTGCAATTTGATTCCTTTCGTTCTCACTAGTTAAATTTCTTTCTCACTCCTATTCTTCAAGTCTGCAACTCTCTCACTCAATTGATCTTCTCGTCAATTCTACATTTTTCTAGAACAATCGAGGTCTAGTCCAAGCCTTCTTGAAGATTCTCGAAGTGTCTGGTGACCTCCAATTCTTGGAATTATACAACTACAACAGCTATATAAAGGAATCCACCTGAACCAGTGAATCAGTTTTCTACAAACCTGCGTGACAGATTGTATTACAGATCTCGTGCCAGTGGAGTAAACAGTGTTTTAATCAGACTTTAGACAGTGTCAAGTGCAGAGACAAGTGTTCACTGTTTATGCAGCTTACTAATAGTTTAAAAACGTTGTGTTAAGTGATATTATTTGGGACTGTCAAATAACGAATTGGACTGTGTTTTTTAAGTGATTAGTTGCTTTTTTTATGATTTCTTTCTGCATTATTGTACAGTTTATTGTATTCTTGTTTCTTTTATTATTGATCAGCCTGTAATTACTTATTCATTAAATCTTGTAAATAATTACTGAAAATAAGTATTAGCTTGTCATTTGTTGATTTGCTTTTCTTTATTGAACTTACAATTAATTTGTGTAAATAGACTAATTTTGTATAAAGTGCAAGTGTGAACTTTAGTGTTGCCAGCCTTATTTTAGCTATTAGAACCCGTAAAGATATGTTAGAAACGAATCAAGTCAATTCAAATATAAAAAAAAAGCGTTTAACTCACTTGATAGATAAATATAATTATATATTTCTAATTAGTGAATAGTATTCCAGTATCAATTTTTCCTTATTCTGTTTTTTGGAAGAAACTGATCCTTTTCAACGTAAGTGAGACTGGATTTAAAATTTGAATCTTATTTCAGACAAATACTTTGATCCCAAATTTTTTTCTGAGAATGAAGCCCATATAGGTCTCAGATCTGTGCGTGGCTAATGAATTGGATGATGGTGATTGATGAGTTGGACCTACAGTTTTAGGTGGATTCCGAACCACCAGGAAGTGATTTCACAGCAGAGAACAGAGTCTCACAAATTCACAGGAGTGACTGAAAGTTCAGCTGAACTCATGAGAAATTCTAAAAGTTATATAATTGAAGTTTCCAAGGAGAAATGTAAATGCAAGACATTCAAAGAGCAGCTTTCTCTGGAAGAGAAAAGTAATTAATTAAGCAACCAATAGGCTTTTCCCTGCTCAGATTCTTTGATCCCAGTTTTCCTATTTCAATACTGGAGACAGAAAGAAAGAAATCTTCTCATTATTGCTCGTATTGCATAGAGCGATTCCTTCTGATTCATTATACACTGTTTAATCAGAATTCTCTTGTGAAATTGCATTTGCAGGCTTTACTATCACAAAAGAGCTTTTAGAGAAAATCAGGTTGAACTTGCAGGTGTTTTTAAATAATTTATCGCATTATGAAAAATTGATATTATAACTAATTAGCTATAAAACTAATTATTAGTTGATTATTTGACTCACCATTTGACTATAACTACCACCTGTTTAGCTTCGCACCTTTGCCATCATTCATTTCATTACTAACGCACAAGAGTATTGGACTCACGTAGGTAACATCAGCAAGAAATAAATTAATTTATTCAAATTCCTCTTCTGCACTGGAATTAATTTTCTATTATCAATTTATTTTGTGTTATCCATAATTTTATGAACAGGATATTATATTTCTATGTGAGTATTATTTAACAGTATTGCAATGTTGCTCAAGATTATTTTCTGCTATGAAGTGTTTTTTTTTTCGAAGGATGAAGCCCACATAGGTCTGAGACCTGTGCGTGGGTAATGATAGTGATTGATGAGTTGGACCTACAGTTTAAGGTGAGTTCCGAACCACCGGGAAGTGATTTGAAACAACAATCAATATTATTCTATTGAAATGTTCTGAAAATTAAGAAAAAATGTATTCAATATATATATTTGGAAAAAATTCTGGATAGTAACATGATAATTTTGATGTGGAATTTTTGGAAGAATAGTCCGAAATAGTGTTCAAGCCTAACTTGTCTTGAGGATATTATTCACAGTTAACGATCAGTAATCAACGATGTAAGGAATAGGGCTAAAAATATCCACGCGTCATTGGAAAATTGTTTCTTCTCTTTTTTCTTTTTTGCTCTCACCTTTTTTCAAGTCAAGTGGGATGGGGATCAAATCCAATGCGAATGATTTGACTGTAAAAACATGGTAATTACCATGTACAACATTCTCAGGGTTTTATGAGAGAACTTTATGAATTTTTCTTGAAATTAAATGAGAAAAAAGTTCTTTGATGAACTGTAAATTGAACAAAAAAAAAGACTCATAATTTAATATTGGAGACTGCTCACACTACCTGAGAATTCATATTTTGCAGCCTTCAGCTTCTTTTTACCTGTCCAAGATAAGATGATAGATTCTCGTAAAATGGGAAAATAGAGTCGCGAATGAACCAGCACCGTTCTGCGAGCAGGCTCAAAGTGAAAACCACTTTCAAAGTTGAGTCGTCGCTCTCGAAAAGCGTGAGAGATCGCCGTAATAATGTTCCGAAAGAGTTCAAAGTATTGCTTTGAATATGGAATTTAAAATGAATGGGAGAGTTCGCCTGCTGGAGCAATTCATGCACTACTTGGCGAAGCTAACGTTCCATGAATAACATAATCTGAAAATTCAAATCCATACTTACGATACATCAGCCGTTCTTTTCATCATCTCAATCTCAATCATCCAGCTTGAAAGAGGGTCTCTTAGAAAAATCTGCATTTTATTTACTTTTGTAATTTTCTTGCGTCAATCTCTCCAGTCTCCAATCTCTTCTTGGAAATTATTGAAATTTTATCTTTGTAAAATTGTAATTGGTTTTGAAACTGCTCTCTTATTTTTCACGAGAATTATTTTTCTCCTGGGAAATATAGAGCTTTCAATGGAATGTATGCATTTGAACCAATACTGTAAATAGAAAATAGTTATACTGGAATCATAACTAAAATTAAATTAGTTGGTAGCTTTCTGATGTACTTAATTCAATTATGACTGGTTATGTATGAATATTTACATATGTCTTGTATATTATTATTATTATATTTTGGCCTACCAGCATGTTAGGACATAATCTATTTTTCTCAAATATTAGAAGAAGATCAGCTATATCTATATTTTGTAACAGAGTAAGTGTGACTTATGTAAGTTAATGAATTGCCACAAATATGAAGTGACTCCGAGGCAATTGTAGAATATCATAAATGGACAATCAAAATAATTGTTAAATTGATTGTATTATCGATGTACATCTACAGCCCAGAGTTATGTTTGACCATGGTTATTTAATGTGTTTTTGTTCTATATTCAATATTTTCGAGTAATTTCATCAAGTTGAGTACCTTATATCATCTCTATTATTCCAATAAAATTATATATTATAGGCAGTAAGCATTAACCCCTAGGTATTTGATCTATGGTTTTCCTAATAAATTCCATTGAAGACGAGTTGTCTGATGAACGATTTTTTGGAATCTGTTTTTAGTAACTGTGATTTATAAGCCTAATTCACTGATTGTTTAATAGCATTGAAATAAACGTATTGTCGAGGGAGTTCAGTCAGAAAGGTGATTGAGTGGCCTAAAAGCTTTGATGTTCTCATTGTCATTGTTCAGGTATAATAATATGTAATAACATTTACATTTGTGACGCTTGTATTGTTTCCTCTCTGTCAGCGCTCTTAAGCCCCGTTTCCACTGAAGCAAATTTTGATGAAAACATGTTGCAACAATTCTGCTGCGAGTGGAAAAGCTCAACATTTTTGCAACAAGTTTACAAAACTTGTATCCAGTGACACTTCATACGGACAGTTTGGTATCCAGTGCCGGTTTATTGAGTGTATAAAGACATTTATTGTGTTTAATTGTGTTTACGCATATCAAGTGCTCGTGATCAGGATGTTCTTTTTGTTTCATTTATTGAGTATTTAACTGTTCTCAGACATTTCTTCTTACTTCATTGAACAGTTCATTGGATAGCTGTTTATTTAATTATCGAACGGCCTATTCATAATTAGTAATTAATTTTTGTACAGAGATACCGAAAATTCATTATTATCTAAACGTTATTGATTTGCTTCCCCTTCTTGGGTTTTCTTGTGATTAGTGCGTGTTGTAAGAGTAATTTGTGTAAATAAAGTGCGAGTGTTGGAGAGTCAATTTCAAGTGTTGCCAGTATTATTTTAGTCATAGAACCTGTCAAAATATTTTGGTGAACTTTAATAAAAGGATGGAGAGAGAAAGGCATTTCAATAAACAGTTTCCCCTCTCCAAGTACGTTGAGAAGAGTGTTCAAATTTCCAAATGCCAAAGTGACTGAAAATTGAATATTATATTATTTGTTCGGTAGTTTGAATAGGGAAGGAAGGTTTTACGTGAAATGTACTCGAGTGTGGGTGCATCCAAGCGTGGCAGTTGTAGTTAGTTGGTGAGTGAGAAGTTTCATTCAATCAGGCTTAGTTTTTCAATAGGGTCGGGTCCCACTTGTAGTGCAGACAACAAAGGCTGACAATTGAAATTCCAACTTGTTAGCGACGTTGTCCCAGGCGTGTGTATTTACACATTGCTGGTGCTGGACTCACCTAAATTATTGTTAGCTGAGCTTCACTGTCGCGGGGTGCTGAAAGTTTCAATTATATCAAGCCCCAACTGCGTCCCCATCTCCAATTCTCACGAGGAGTGAGCGACGTTCACAACATTTAATTACAAATTTGAACGAGTTTCCATCCCCGGCCCTTTCACCATCGGGTTCAAGTGTCAACTCGACGTGTCCCTTCGCAGGGCCGACATCCCAACTCAAAATTCGAGTGTCTGCAAAGTGTCTGTTGCCTTCTTTCTTCATCATCTGCATTCGAAATTATTATCATCTCTGGCGTCATCAAGCTAGTAGAAGTACCGGTGCGAAGTGTAATGAAATGTTATTAGAACGATGAGAGCCGTTTTTGGTGTCGAACCCTTGGAAAGCTTGCAAGAGTTCTTGTTAGTAAGGATGAAGCCTTGGCCACATATGTGTGTGATTGAAAACAGGTTTATAGTGAGATTAAGATTCTTTGTTCCTAAGTGTAAAGTCGATACTACCCTAATAATGAAACTTCCTGTTTTGAACTAAATTGATTACGTAACCATTTATTATTTATTTAATATTAAATTATTTATGACGAAATATCATTCTCAATATAACGTGTCATTCTTGACACGTTGACAGATATGTGACCCATTTTCGATGCACACGCATCTCCACACATTTCAGGGCGTGTGACACGGCAATGATTCACCCTACAATGCTTCACCAAGCCATGGTTATTAAAAACTTTGTTCCCATTTGGGCATACTTTGGGCATACCAAGGTTTTATGTTAACCTTGACTTTCAGACATACGCGTGAGATTCAATAGCTATCAAGGTTATTGAAAACAATTTTTGAGAACTGGAAAAGTAGTAGGGTGTGATGTTTTTTAGTTCAGTCGCATTAAATGCCCAATATCATTGCAAGTTCATCGAAATAAATTAAGTAGAATCTATGATATGAAAAAAAATTAAATTTTGTACTGAAAAAATGTAAAAATAGAGCTGAAATGGGCATAATAAGAATGATTTTGAATAGAGCGACGTCAAGATTTCCATATTTTGAGTTAGTTATAAAACAGCCTTGTTCTTATTACCCTATGACCTCATAGTACTGCATGGTAATCATACGGTTATTCCCATCAGCCTTCATAAATGAAAAATAAATGAAATAGAGTGATTGAATGAATCCCTTGGGATTTAGCTATCATTCATAATTTTATTCTTGCATTGAACTGAAATTATTATAATCAACTGGATATTTGAAAAAAAAATCAATATGGCTGTGAGCTTCTTTTTGAGACAAGCTATTGCTTGTTCGCAAAGCAACTTTATGGCTCTTTACATTTTGTTTTGAAGGTCAGTCCATTCTTGTTTGCAATCATTTCTCAGTTTTCTATCACATCTCTTATACGCTACGAAGCATGGTTCTACATTTTGTGACTAACATTAATATTCAGGCTGTATTTACTGTAGATCTTCTGAAAAAAACTAACTTTGGGGTTTACCTGACCCTAGAAAGAAATAACGTTCAGCCAGACCACGTTAGACATGAACTTGTCATACTTTTCCAGTGAAAATTCTAGAAAAAATACATTATCAGTTCATTACGTATGCATATAAGTTACCGAAGAATAAATCATTCCCATATTGAGAACAAAATTACTGTTGCCTGGTAAGAAATTTCTTAAGCATGGGCATGGCAGCCCACTTATTATGACAGGGTTATAAATATGAATAATACCTAATGATACTGCTATAAATTGCTTGTGAGAATTAAAGATATTTCTCCAGTGACTAACAACCTAGTTATGTCACGAATAACCAACCAAAATACTGAAACCAAATACTATGGATCAATCCATGTCATGAAAGCAGGTGGTGACACTAAATCCATATCTTGCCCATTAAGAACAAGCTATAAACATTTCACTCCACCAAAATGTGGTCTTTGATTTGCTGCTACAGTCAAATAGAAATTATATATAGATATTATATAGCATACGAAGCAATAAATATGCAATATTCCAGCGACTTTAAATAGGGAAGTAGAATTGATTACAGAACTAACTTATAGAGTAGGGAAATCTGAGAGCATGAGAAATTGGTTGAAATGGAGGGAAAATATTCTGTATGAGGAAAAATGGAAGTATGTCAAAATAAAATGGGAAATTGTAAGCATGAAAAATATATTATTATGAGAAATTTGATAATAGGTTGACTAGCAATCGGCCGATGAACAAGAAAAGTGACAAAGTCCTCTCAACAATTTTCTTCCAGGAGCAGCTCAAAGTTGATCCGTGACTGTGCCAAACTGCAACGTTATCGAAGCCTGGAAAGGTTGCTAGAGGAATGGCAGCAAGTATTGCTAGCTGCTTCACCCAGCAAATATCCAATATTTCCTCATTCAAAATGGATCCGTTCTCTCGCTTGTTGTGTATACACAAGGACCGCCCCTCCTCCACACCAAGCACGCCGCATAAGGAGAACGCCGCTCCAGAATCCGATTCTCATCCGTTCTCCCGGTGGAATAGATGTGTTTTTTATTCTGAAAAGAACTTTCTCCACGCTGAATCTCTTCAAATAGCGATTCAATGGGAAGTATATCTACGTGCCACCTCCATCTATGAATCAGAATTATTGTTCAGGATACTCTCAATTCGAATTGAGAGAAGCCTGAGCTGGAAAACTCATAATAATTATTGCAGTATTTGGTTGACGTTGGAAATCATTGGATAATCATTGTCTTATCACTTGCGATATTATCAGGATCTCTTTCCCCTGTCAGTTTAGTTTATACCGGCGTTAGGTGTTAGATATTGCGGGACAAATTTAAAAGATTCAATGGCGGCTGTGGATGAAGTGTTTATCACTGACAGACTGCTATTCCTGCGGCCATGTGACTTATTCTAGTTCAGCATGGCATATTTTGAGTAACAGTTCACCTCAGAGTCTCAAGTAATGTTTCCAAAGTCTAGAAGTCATGTGCGCATCATCAGCAAAAAACATATTGAAGAACCGTTCGATTACTAAAATTAATTAGGACGTTCGCAACTAGCCCCAAGTTGGATAGTATAAATAATTATCGGAAAGAAACCAATCATGAGTCCAGAATCTGACCCTACGCTAACCCAAACAGTAATTTCTCCCAAGTTTGAAAATAACAAAAGTTCTATCCAAGCAAAGATCATGAAAAAATGAATTTTTTCACATTATTACGTTAAAGCTGACAAATCTACAATGAAATTTCTCAAATTACAATCTAAATTAATCTTCAACTCCTTGAAACTAGTCAGCAATGAATTTAAAAGTTCAATAATAACTTTAGCTCACACTCACCACTCAGTAAAAATCCTATCAACAGCAAAGTGCAACAGAATCCCAAACAAATAAGCAAAGCAGAGTCACGGCAAGATTATAACAGCAATAACATCACAATACATATTTAAATCTACTTATTTGTATAAGAGTGGTGTCAAAGTAAAATATCCAACATGTTACAAACTTTGCAGGCTAACGAATAAAAGTGATAATATACGCCCTTCTGAATACACTAACTGATTATTAGATCACACTACATTACATTAGAAGCAAAATAAAATTATCCTAAGATAAGGATATAAAGATGTGAGTCAACATAACCTCACTCACGCTTCGCACACTAACAATACAACAATATTTATTTTGAAGCAGACCAGCGCAGAACCTCTGTCAATAATCGAACAGAGGCTGAAAACTGAAATGTTGTAGCCAAAGGGAGCTTACGGCTCCCATCTACAGATTCATGAGAAGAAGGGGTGATTCTATTGATGAAATAAAACATTCATCATTCATAAAATCAATTGATGCATGTGTAATGAGAGCTAACGACGATGATGTCCAACCAAGCAACAGGCTATGACCCAAAAGGATGAAGCAAGTTACCAACATCCAAAACTCATTTCAGTATACTCCCTCTTTCTGTTTATTGATCAAAGACCAAGTCAGATAAGAAGATTACATATATACATCTGATATATCGGTATAAAAAACAGTGCTAAATACTTCAAAGACAGCTAAACCTTCCAAATTACCCGATCTACTTAGAAATTAGTACTGGATCCCATGTAAAAAATATAAAAGCAACTTCATAACTTCATAATACTTCAACTAGGATAAATGAGAATCACAGAACAGTTAGGACAAAACAACAGTAGGCATCAAATAAAACAAGCTAAAATGAAAATAATATCCAAAAGTTGTACAGAATCATGAATGGTTAGAAAAATCAGAATTCCACTAGGATAGTGGATAACAATAAATGGTAAAAAAAAAATATTTTGTCCTCAGAGAAGAGAAAAGAGAGAATAGAAAATAAGCTATCTTGAAATGTTTACTTGCATC
Source organism: Conomelus anceps (assembly GCA_948455865.1). Taxonomy (NCBI): domain Eukaryota; kingdom Metazoa; phylum Arthropoda; class Insecta; order Hemiptera; family Delphacidae; genus Conomelus; species Conomelus anceps. The sequence continues at coordinate 52,017,588 of OX418220.1, forward strand.
CAAACAATTCTCCAATTATGACTCAAGAGCAATCAACACTGTCATTACCTCGTTATGGTGTAGCTAAGTTATTGAATTCATATGATTGATGGAAGCTCAATCTGCTGAACATGATGCAAAGTTGGAAGCCGAGGAAATTTATTCAAAAAATATTATTTTGGACGCATCATTTTTGGAGCTTTTAAAATAATACTAAACTCCTGTTCCCATTCTTTCTCATGGTCAATCAAGCCAGTTGCCTATTCAGCCCCGTTAGATGTATCTATGCTACTCTAGTAACCAAGTCTTCATCAAACTTTTAGCCGAACCAGCTCCGTTTTTATTTCCACTGATCAATCTAAAGGCTTTGAACTTTTTAATTAGATTTCGAAAACGATTATCCAGTTTGATTTGCATTGGAGAATATGTGATTGTTTGTTCTACCAGATTATTTCCTATTTTCAAGTTCATCAGTTTAACAAAAGTTGCATAAGAAACTGGATGTAAAAGAAGATAGAGGCTTTGGCTTCTATCTATTCCATCTATTAGCTCACAAACTACAAGTTATTATGATTATTCCAATCTCAATCAGTATATAGAAAATTAGAACAATAAATTATTGTAATTTGTATGATTTGTGTCTCAAATTATGGCTTTTCAATATTGGAAATACCCTTATATAAAGATACTTATTCCAACTTCCTGACTTACAAAACCAATTTTTAATAGTATTTCTCAAGTGTATGAATCAACAGAATATATTTAATTGATGTACTTTTGTATGAGTAGTCTGGTTACGGTAATCTATACTAAATTGTGTACGAGTCGGATTCCATTAAAAAATACGGAGTTGATTCAGTTTTCGTGAGTTGAAAAATGTTCGTACACACAATTCCAACTTCATACGACCTGCTGTACTGGGTGAAAGAGGATGTAGCAGTCATCAATATCAGGGCTCAATAAAATAGTTAGACTCAGACGCATATCGAAGCATGGGAATCTTTGCCTGCTTGAATTGCACGTAATTAATGCTGATCAGTATGGTGATTCAATTGTCTGTCAGCTGCATTTTGCATGAGTCGATTCGCATTCAACGGGCAAAGCACGCCGATACGCTATTCCCCTGTCACAGTTCACCTGCCACAGAAAATTTCCAGAGCTCTAACGCATTTGAATAGCTGTCAACATGAAGAATCCTGTATGTCCACTCTAAATCTAGTCTCATCGCAGTGAATATTTCAGAGATACAGTACAACGAATCGCTGATTCCAGGAAGCATACTGAACGTAATGGAGGTGTAGAATTTACCCGAGGTGTCTCATGGCTAAATATCTGACTGTTCAAGACTATTAGAATCTATCTATTTTCTAATGGTTTCCATTGAAATAAAAGTATTAAATTGCTATAGATAACTTAATGGAAAAATATTCATTGTAATGGAATGAAGAGAGAAACCTGCTTACCTTACACTTCACAATGAGTGACTTACTCCACTGCCAAAAATAGTGTCTTGTTCTTACATAAAAATACTTCTTTAATGCAATATAAATATGTAATTCGACTGCAAATAGTTATGATCTCACTCAAGAAAATGTATATTATGAGACTCTAGTGAGGTGAAATGAAATTAAAAATTCATTCAGCTACAAGAACATTGAGTTGTACAATAGACAGAAAACATTCTCTTGTTATAAGGTTTCCCCAAGTATTTTTCACTATTAAACTTGCAAAACTCTTACGAAGAGACAATTCTAACAAAACATTCTACGAAAGAGGTATTTTTTATCAAAAACTACAACACAATAAAAATAAACTTATATTTTTTGCACTATTTTTAAGCCAAAAAAAATTAATCATGGAAAATGGCTACGTCATTAGCATTATGATGGAGAGAAGAGATACGAACAGCTTTTAGAAGCCTGCTGAATAAGCATCGTAATTATGCAGGTCTGCATCTATTTGGCACACTGATCATTCATTTATTTTTTGGAGTACTCCAGTGCTTTTAATTCTACATTGCATATTTCACAAAACCGCTAACGCAGTCGCTCCTAATGGCCAAGTGAATTTTGTTCCAATACCATATTATCCCTACACAGCTCAATGTGTTATGTTACTATCCGGAATGTCTATATGGCTCAGAAGAGAAAAGGCAATAACTCATTCTCATACAATGTGAACAAATTATTCATCACCTTTTTAGATTGAATCACTATCAGTCACGATATTTAGCATGGGATTAATAACATAATAAATAATTCGTTTTCTGTATATTTGCCAGTTTGTTAAACTGTCAGTTACTTCAAACTAACCTGTGAGATGGTATTAATCTGTTCAAAAAACAAACATTTTCAAGCACATTAATTGTCTTTTTTCTAAAGAACTCAGGCATTTGAAAGAATTACAACAATCCAACATGTTGATGGATTGACACAATAGCCCGAATGAGAAATATGTTATATCACATAACACAATGCGTGGCATCAGTAGATGCCAAAGATTTGGGGGGCCCCCGGGGGGTCTGGCGGGTATGGAATACCCCCCAGGGCGAGGGGGGTCCGGTAGTCCTCCCCCGTAAAAATGTTGATAAATAGTCCCCTAAAGTCGTATTCCAAGAGATTCTAGACCCATGTCTAGAAAAGCTTAAATCCATTCATTTTAGTCCACATTAAGGGAAATTTTTTAATTTTCAATGTTGGGAGCTTGATTTGAGATTTAAAAACAGTAACTTTATAAAAGTATTTACTAAAATGAAATTTATGAATTGGGTAAAGTGAGCTTAAATTCAATAAATCATTGCTTTTATGAATCGTTTGTCTAAGAGATTGAACTCACTTTTCGTATATACAGTTAGTTCATTAATGATTTTTGAACAAATTTTAATGTATAAAATCCAAAAAATACTACTTTTATAAAGCTAATTTAACAATCTATAGTGGTTTAAAATTATTATTCTACAATCAGGACCACCCAGAGACATTTTAGTAGCCCAGGGCAGAGGTGTGGCTGGAGGCTCACTTACACCAGAAGGTGAGGCTCCCTCAGCCTGAACACCAATTTTCAATAATTGAAAATTACTAAATAATTTAATTAATAATGAATCGATTTCCCAACTAGCATTGAATATGTATTCCAGCTATGCCTAGTTGCCTACTGTACTCGAAAGAATGTGTAACTAATTTGAATTGTTTTTTTAATTTAAAGATAAAATTCGAGTGAAGCCAACTGAAAACCATTCCTTGAAAAAGTTGTGGAAGCAAGGGAAAAGGGCAATGAGTGGCACCAGAGAGAGCAATAAACTTTTCTTCTATTTTTGTGTAATCTCTTGAATTTGAATTGAACTAATACTGGAATATGTATAATGTCTAGAAATATAAAATTTATCAAAGGAACTTGATTCAACTTGCAAAGAGAGAATACATTAATATCCAATTCCAAACTTTAACTTATAGTAATTTTGCATTTACATATAGAGTGACGAAACCCCAAAACATTGGGGATTCTAAGAGTTCTCCACCAGAGAAAAAAATTGTTTTCCTGGTCTTGAAAGTGCAACTCTAAGTTGTTTTGTGGCTATCAACTCTTCTCTCATATTATTTGTTGATTGATTCATGGACTGACAAATTTCACGATCACAATACAATATATGGGGTATCAGATCTGAACAGTAACAGAAATGAGCATTTGAAGCCCGTCTGAAAAAAATATTAAGAGACCTTTTCTCCTTTCAAGCCTACTGTGTCAACTTGATTCAATTGGTCTGGGGTACCTTCAAACCCATGTTTGGGGGCTCCGAAAATACTGGGATCCACCAGCATCGTGAGGCCTTTGATGGCCCAAAGCCGAGGCAATTAGGAGACCCTTGTTTATAAACGTTGAAATTTGAAATATTCTAGATGCAGCCTACTTGAATCTCTACCTCACATGTCTAAACTGGCAAAAAAAACAGGCCCGAAGGGCCCGCGGCATCAGATGCCTCTAGGGTCTGTTAGGCTTCTAAGGGGCCTCTAGAGGTCTAAACTGGAGAAAAAAAGGGCCCAGGAGGGCCCTAGTTGGACAATTTGGGGCCCCTTATTTTATTTTTGTTTTGCCACTTGCTTACATTTGTAAAATAATGTGGCCCCTTGACGTTGAGGTCCAAGAAAACTTGCCTTGCTCGCCTCATACCCTCTGTTACCTTAATGGATTTATTATCCACAGTTGATTGAAGTATTTAAAATATTGAAATTATAGTATTTTTTCTAGCTGTAACTCTTCATGTATGGAACATTTTTACCTCCAGTAACCGATATTATCGTATTACTATTTATGCCTCCCAACTCTTTTTTGGGGCCACTCTTTTACAGGCTCAAGGGGGGGTTGTAACCCGGAAATCCCCCCAGTCGCTACGCCACTGCGTGGCATACAGGTTTACACTAGCATTGTGCTGTACGTACTTGTAATCTTACTCAACAGTATAACCCATAACTCATAATATTAAATATTGCATTGCATAGCACGATTCATGGCATATGGGTTAACATCAGCATTGTGCTGCACATAATGAATAAATAAATAATTATATCTGAACTCTACATTATAAGACATAACTCATGATATTAAATTAAATTGCTTTTTCAACGCACAAATTTATAAAATCCCTAACATGTACTGAATATACAATAGATTAATTATTTGTTGCGATGGAAAGGAATTATCAAAATATAATTATTAATCAATATTTTGGTATAAACTAACAAGAAAAATATTCACACAGTGTATAATCTCAACATTAAGGAAGACTTGACAAATTTTTTGAATTATGAAATCCTATAAAATAACTCAAGCTTAATCCATTTAATGCAGAATTTTACATTCTATGGAATAGCTCAAATAACTTTCTAACAGCATTCGTAGCTCACAATGTGGAGTTAATAAAAACTAAGCTACATAATATTTTTCAATCCTAGAAGTTAAATTGTTGACCATGAATAGGTTACAAGAAATCTCAAAAACTGAACATCGACACATTTGCAATTATTATCAAAATGCGATCGATACAGCCAGTTTTAAAGTAACTCAATCAATGGATGATTTAATGCTCAACAAATTGAATGAATTTGTAAGCTTAATAACTTGTGGGAGGATTTCTAAGTTCTAGAGATTCCACCATAAAGAAAAAACTTTATGACTTCTCAACGCAGTGAATCGAAGTAATTAGAGCAATCAGCATTGGGATGGCGAACGTCAGAATAAATCAGTGGTATTGAACTTCATTCTACTATTTTGTTACCATCACATCAGCCGATTCGATTCTAAACGTTGTCAATAGAGCTAGCGCTTTTTTATTGCTTCAATCTACTGACGACTGAAAAAGAAGTTTAGTTGATAATTTTAAAAGTTCATTCCGTGGCTGAGAGTGCCATCTATTTTCAATTGGAATCTAAATGGACAAGAAACTTAATTAGTTTCCGTTAAAAACGAATGAGGGAGAAAAGTTCCATTGCGCCATTCACGAATCAATACCACCCACCAAAATCGTATTTTAATTGATTCATGGGGGGGGGGGGGACACCCGGGGAAGAAAGCTTTCAACTAAGAGAGCATATTTTCAACAGGTTAATGAAATAGTAATAGCAACAACATAGAAGATGGTTTCAGACTGAGCTAGGTCACACGAGTGAATTGAAACAGCTGACTTTATCATTCTGTATTGGCCATCTTTATTTCTAGTAAATTATATAACTGTGCTACACTATATTGAGTGATTATGTTCTACAGATGATTGAATGCAGTCTATTTCTGGATGAGAGGCTATTGTGAACTAGTAGTTCTGTGAACAGTAGAACTCACGCCCAAGAATGAGGGGGCTTGCGCAGAGGGACATACTCTATAATACTTGGTGATAATCATCATCATCGCAAAATTGAACACAATCATCACATTCAGTGAAATTTTTCAGATCTAAAGCCTGGCACGAACGGATTGACGTGGATTGCAGTTGAACTGCCGCCAAGTTGCCGTCGAAACCGACTGCAGATTGACATCGGGCTGACGTTGGCTTGCAGCTCTGTTGCCGTCGCTTGTGCATTAACACGACTATAAACCGACGGCAGTACAGCGTCAACTAGGCAGCACTAGAAGCGCTGAAGATAAAGTTGCTGGCTTACAATCCGGTTGCCGCCGTATGTCGTTTAGCAGTCGGCTCGCTGATAATACCGACGGCAACCGGCAGCAGTCGCAAGTTGCCACTCTGTTGACGTCACCCGTGTGTGCGCTCTATAAAATTTCGTATCTAATCCCATTGAATTATGTTACTGTCAGCAACCGACAGCAATTTTGCAGTTTAGTCGCCGCTGGATTGCTGTTCGTGTGTGTTGAGCTTCACACAATTTATTGGACACCCTTGTCTGAAACGAACCCTTCAGGAGTTTTGGAGGTACAAAACTTGAAGAAAAATGTAAGGGAGAGAGGTGATCACCTGAAAAACGCTTCTCGTCTCCATTAAAAGTGTCACAATAGAAACTGTCTTCAGCTGTTATTTCTAATATTGCTTGAAAAATATTATTCAGCCTTTCACTTTCTATAGCAAGTTTGGGGGGGGGGGCGCATATATATGAGATGCACAATCAGCATAAAAAAATTATAATTTTTTTATCAATTTTGGCTATAGAAACAAACTATAAATGAATATTCCTTTTCAAGTTACAGAATAGCACAACTCAATGTAACTCACAACCCACAATATAACGTTGAATTGATATCGACTAAAACACGGAGATGAATAAGACCTAACCATTGATTCAAATTGCAGTCTATTTCATGTCTATATTTCACAAAACGCCATTCTGTATCTCGTGTCCAAGGCTACGATTCTATTTTCATCCAGTCAATCATCTGCACTTATGTTGCTCCAGGCAGCTGATTTCTAAAATTAGTTTAGATTTCGCATGTCTGATGAATGAATTTATAGAACAAAACTAATTAAATTTGTATAATTATCATTCACTTGATATTTATTATACTTATTAAAAATATTATAAATGATTTGTTTCTCTTTAACAAATATGAAATTCTAATGAATTATAACTTAATTCATATAAATGAGGCTCAACCAGATAAATTACGAGGGCTATCTATGAATCCAATTCCAATTTCATAATGATAGAGAAGCTAATTTGAAAAATCATATGTTTCTATAGAAGTAGGCCTAATAGCCTTACTTTTTAGCCTTTTAAATATCCTTCAAATGCAAGCAAATTTCGAAAATCCTTACTCATACATCGCTGGGCATTCCTTGAAGAAAAATTTATTTAAAGTTTCATTGAATTTGGTCCACGCGTTTAGCAGTAAATACGTTACAGACAGACCAATGCGAAGCGGTCGACTTGAAACAGTGTCCTCTCTTCGTTCGGTCAAAAAATCTTTTAACATTTTGTCACGTAGCACTAAGGATCTCCATGTCGCACAAATAGAAATATCGGGTGACCGAGCCCCGCTCGGTTTGTTTGGTGGGGGGGGGGGGGGGGCTGAGTGAATTCTTGGGGTAATGATGTGTATCCTGAAGATCGATGCTGTGTTCATTCATTCGTTTGGTTTTTGTATGATGCTTGGCTCAGCCTAGTCTTTTGAGAATCAGGTCTCAGACCCTTGTCTATAAAACATAAAATATTAAGAATAAACTTTAAATAACATATAAACATATAAAATTAAAACATACTGTGAAATAGTATGTATAGATTAGCGAAAATTTCAGTTAATCAACAAGAGACCCTATCACAAATCTATTCTCAGCTGTCTCAACCAATCAGCTGCTGCATCTGTGGCTTCATGTAGCTCTTTGAGGTCCCCCTCGAAGGAATGAATGGGGCACTCCTGGGTTATGTGGCGCATAGTTTGTATTGATCCACAGTCACACAAATCTGACTCCTGAAGGCCCCATCTCTTTTTCCCATAGGCACAACGTCCTTTGCCAACACGAATCCTATTGAGAGCACACCACTCCCTCCTTTTGAGATCAAATCCATGCACCCGTTTTGTTGGATCTGTAATAAGATAGTTATTTGTGGGCACATCTTGTGCCCACCTAGCTCTCCATCTCTCTCCTATGTTGCCATGTTCTATTAGCTCAGGGTACTTTTTCCATGGAGGATTTCTTGATCTGAGCGTACTAGGAGGAAATAGTGGGATGTCATCGTGCAGAGTTGTTTTTGGGTTGTGTAGACACTTCTCCCATTCTCTTTTCAAATGCTCTTCTCTACGGAGCTGAGCTGGCGCTATGTTTGCTAAAACTGGAAGCCATGGAAGAGGAGTTGACTTTAAAGTTCCTGAAATTATTCTTAGAGCACTATTGATCTGGGAGTCCAGTTTCTTTGTATGTGAGCTGTAGAGCCAAACTGGTGAGCAATATTCAGCTGTTGAAAAAATTAGTGCCAGGGATGATATTCTAAGGCACTCAGCTCCAGCTCCCCAACTAGTGCCGGCCAGCTTTTGTATCAGGTTGACTCTGCTGCGCACCTTGCAACATACCCTTTGGATATGGGTTTTGTATGACAGTGTTCTATCCAGGACTACTCCCAAGTACTTTGGGTTACATTTGAAGGGTACTGCTTGCCCACAGAAGTCAACCTTAATCTGGGCTTGTGCCATATGGGTGTTGAGATGGAAGAGGGCACATTCAGTTTTGTTGGGATTTGGTACCAGCCTCCATTTCCTAAAATATACTTCCAATGCAGCCAGATCCCCATTGATGACACCTTCACAGTTATCAAGGTTCTTGCTCTGACATGCTATGGCAATGTCATCTGCATACTGGAAAATGCGACTTTCTAATGGGGTTATGTCATGGACATACACATTGAAAAGCAATGGGGCTAATACTGATCCCTGTGGGAGGCCATTATGTACAGTCTGCCAACGGCTATGTTTCCCGTTAATGTGTACTCTGAACCTTCTGTCAGATAATATTGAGTCAAAGAGAACCAGCCTTTTGCAGGGGATCACTTGTGACAGTTTAAGCAATAGTCCCTCTCTCCAAACTGTATCATAGGCTGATGATAAATCTAAAAATACAGCAGCTGTTTTCTGACATTTTTGAAATCCACATTCAATGTAAGATGTCAGAGCCATTACTTGGTCACAGCATGATCGGTCAGGTCTGAACCCAGCTTGCTCCTTGGGTAGTATATCCTCAACCAATGGCGAAATACGGTTGTACAGAAGCCGCTCAAAGAGTTTGTAGGTCACACTGAGGAGGGATATTGGCCTGAAGTCTGAAGCATCATTTCCAGACTTCCCTGGCTTCTTTATGCCAACAACCTTGGCCTGTTTAAACTCTTTTGGGAGGTGGCCAGTACATAAAATATTGTTGAATAGTCGCAACAGGTAGGCTTTAGCATTCCTCCCAAGGTTTACCAAGAACTCAGGGTATACTCCATCATATCCAGCTGCTTTTCCCATTTTAAGGGCACTAATCCCACACTCTAGTTCAAGCAAGGTGAATGGGCCTGAGATGTCATTATCTGGTTGCAATCTGGATGCTGTGTGAGGGAGATTAGCGTTATGCTGTGAAGCAGTCCCCCTCAACATTACTTCTTCATAAACTATTGATCAAAGAAATCGATATTAATTAAAAAGTGTTCTTTTTGGTACAATGTACAATGTATTTTGACTTACTGAATAGAATGTAATTGTTCAAGATAGCTGGTGTTGGGTAGAGAAGAAACCCCTTTGACTCAAGACTCTACACTTCATCTCAATGGAACGTTCCAAATCCATATAACATGTCACACATTAAGCTCATAATTTTTCAATTCCACTTTAAAGTGTAATATATCTTTTTCTACACCGTGCGTGGAAAATAACGTCTTTTCGTTATCAATAGTCTCAACTCAGTAACTATACAAGATAAAAATGCAAAGTTTGTCTCAAATTGTAGGGAACACCTTTCTCTTTCACATCATTGACATCACAAAAAAACATGTTTTAAATTGAGCTGAACCATATTATAAGTAACCAATTTTTCACAAGTTTAGGAAATTTTTCTGAACTTACAGCCAACAAACTATGTGTCGGAAAAGAAATTGATTTGAAAATCTTATTAGAGACTATCCATGCAATTTCCTATAGTCTAGCACAAACTGCATCTTCCTAGCTAGCAATTTATATTTTTAAAATAAAACATATTTTAAAACAAAAAAATAACTGACATGAATGAAATGATACCCTGACTAACAACTTGAACAACTAACTAACAAACTGATCCACTATCAGTAGAGGCTTAATAATAATACTTTTTGTGAAAGATGACAAGAGAATTTTGGGGGTGGGGGATGTATCACGATATACCCCCTCGCTACGCCCCCACATTTAAAAATCAAGCAATTATCCCTCTTCATTGTTCTCAGCTTCTTATCTCTCAAGCTCCATATCAAATTGTTATTTCGTGCTTTAAGTTCTTGCAATCTTCTTTTCTTTCGCATGCTATCTTGCTTCCTTGTCTCCATGAACTTTATTATTGATTGGATTCAGAAATTACTGATGTTTTTAACGGTACAAGAGAGCACGTCACTGATGTTTTTAACGGTACAAGAGAGCACGTCATCGAGAAGATTCGAGAAATAGAAGAGAGAAATTCCATTACGCAAATTAAATTCCTCGTCTGACGCAAAAAGATCAAGCAGCATGCTGACAGACCTTGATTACAGTTAGCTCTTCAAGACTGTTGATGTAGCCAAGCATTGATGAGGTGTAGGGATGATAGGCGGGCAATGGATTGAAAAGGTCTCAGATTTCTTATTGAAAGATTCATTCTAACTCTTCCTGTTGTTACAATGTGAAATCTGTGGAGTTTAATGGGAGATCTAAGGATTGGGAGATAGTAAATCTGTAAGGATATTGGTATGGCACACTAGTGTGGCCGGCAGGGGTTCAATCCAGCACTGATTTATTTACGACTGTCTATCTTATCTCGGCAGCAAGCGACTCAGAGCTTCGATTCAATTCCTTTTCCAGTCAGTCACCCGATATCCGGTTTCTATAGGCAAGACTTTCGAAGAGATATTTTCGACGCCGAATCCAAGACAATCCCGATTGCTTCAACTGGAGTCCTCGGTTACGCATACGCTTCCAAACATGTTGAAACAGTTCAAGCAGTAAGATTGCCTACATCAGAATTACAATGAATGAGTCAGTATTTAGTTGATAGACGTAGAACAAGATGAGAATATGTGTTGCGTTTAGAATTGTTCTCTAAGGAAAAACATTGTTTTCAACTCTGATAAAATACAAAATAGAATATGATGGAATTATGATTTTTAAAATTGAAATTGTAATTTGGTTGAAATAGAATGTGTCGGATTTTTCAATTTCTGTTATAATTCTGATCTGGTGAAAACAACTATTTGTCAGTTTATGTTCTCAGACAGTAACGTAGCCAGGATTTTGAGATGGGGGTATTGGATATTTTGGGGCCCTTCCCCCGGGGTCACCAATACCTTCAAGGACCAGGTGGGTCTTGAGGTCCTCTGGTTTTTATCAAAATAGGTTAAATTAAAAGCTTGAATTCAATAACTCATTGCTTTTACGAATCGCTGGATCGTTCGCTTTATGAGAACGTAAAACCACTTTTCGTATATTGCTAGTTCATTAGTTAGTTGTATACAAATTTCAAGGTATGATATTTGAAAATACTAGTTTTATAGTGCCAGTTCAACAAGTAATAGTGAATTTAAATTATTATTATAGAATCTGAGCCTCCAAGAGACCTTCTGTGACCCGGGGCCGAGTTTGAGCTGAAGCTCCTTTCAAGTTAAATCCATGTTAGGGAGCTCCGAAAATACTGGGACCCACCAGCATTGTTTGCCTTCATTGATACTGAATATATTTCTAGTGAAGTTCCGTTGAATTTGGAATATTCTAATAGATACGGAGCCTGAGGAACTCCAATATCTGTTGACATTCCGAGGGGCCCCCAAGACGTTTCAAACAAGGACAATTAGAGGCTCCTGAAGGCCTGAAGCCGAGGTAATAAATGAACCCTGGCATAGAAACCTTCAAATTTGAAATGTTCTAGATGCAGCTTACTTCACTTTACATGACTGCAAAAGCATCAAAAACGGGCCCAATAGGCCCGCACCTTCAGAAAGTCTCTAGTTTCTTAGACTTTTAAAAGGCATTTATAGACCTAAACTTGTACAATCAGGAGCCTCTAGTAACCGATAATATCGTTTTATTTATTGAGGCTTCCTTCCTTGTTGTTTTTGTGGCCTCTTCTACATCCTCAATGGAAGAGTTATGAGCCGGACCCCCCCCCCCCCCCTAAAGGCTACGCCAATATTTTAGACATGATACATTTAAGATGAGAGTAAACGTTTTGCAATTACGTCCTGAGAACTGTGCTTTGCTCTGATTGGAATATGATGTGTGCTGATATCAATTTTCAGAGGCTTGAATGTAGCAACTGAATGCTAGTGTCGATATAGACTACATTAGTATCATAGTTTCAAATAATCATGTACTCTTATAATAGTATTCATATTTCTATGATATAGTTATCTCACTCCTTTCAAACTCCACATTAGTAGAACGTAGATAGTCACATGAGTCAAGCTTTGAAGTGATCAAATCAATGTATCTCAATCCCAGAGAAAGTACTACATGAATTTATTCACGAGGGAAATGAAAAGGTGGAAGGGAAATCTATATAAATAAAATTAGAGTTTTGTCTGTAAATTTATCAGAATTATATATTTTTTGGTTATTTTTACGTTTTATACATTAAAGAAGCCGAAACAAGTCTTATCTCAATTTCTGTCTGTCTGTCTGTCTGTCACGGCCCCGAAGGCATTTTACGCAGCCTTCTCCTGAAAAACGAGAGCATCGATCGGGATTTAAGTTATTTATCAGTATTGAAAACCTTTTTGACAATGTCTTCAGCTATAAAAAACGAAATTAACTTTTTTTTAACAGAATAATAAACGTATAAAAACCAAGTATTGTGCGATTTTGGATACATTTTTTCTAAGTTTTATTACCACATACGAACAAATCACGTAATTTATCATGCTGTTCTCAAATATTCTCTCTGATAACTGTCACTGAATTGTTTATGTTCCAAGTTGTTTACTAAGCTGCTAACAACTTCATGATCGTTGCTATCAAAAAAGCCGAAACAGATTTAGTCTTATATCTAAGCATATATATAAGCGTATGGCTTTTAATGGTGGGGAGACCCTTACGGGTAGTTCCACCTCGCCGTTTGTGCCATTTTACGGGGAACATGGTGGACCTACTATTTTAGGTGGGTTCCGAACCACCGGGTAAGTGATAATAAAGCTTGTAGCATCAAGTCATTGAAGCACGGTCACCCATCCAAGCGCAGTCTTGAGCGGTCGTGACTGAACATCACGACCACTTGAACACCACGCTCACCGCATGACCAATCACCACCCAATAAAACATAATCCGTACGAAGGACGGACGCAATAGCTAGTGATTGATAAAATCAAAGAATTAGGTCTGTTGTATTTATGAATTATTGAGGAAAGGCTACCTCAACCTTTCCTTCTCCCAATGGAGACTTCAGAAGTTGGTAGGTTGATGAATAAGGGCCTTTCATTATTCTATTCCTTCCATTATCCATTCTATTATTCTAGGATTTTACTGTCGAATTTGTTTAATAAGTTCTATGCTAAGTTGTTATTGATCAGGTTTTAGTACTCATCTACTTCATGTGCTGTGGGCATGTGCTATTTCATCTACAATGGATTGAATGGAATGATGCAAGAGAAGTGAAATTTATAAGAAAAGTATTTTTGACGTAATAAAATTGTGGGAGGAAGAAAGGAAAAACTTGAAAGAAGTAAAGTGGATAGCTGGGTAATATTCGTTCTGCCAGCAAACGATCTGCCACTTTCTTGGGAAACGGAACTCCCCTTGTCCGTTGAAGGTTTGCTCCAATTTATGAATTCAACTTCACGAAGGCAACTACGTTGAGATATCCAATAGGAATGTATGCGTATGGAGGTTTTTGAAAAAACAAGTCTGATTCCCATTGATATGGAAAGAGGTTGGGAATTCGGTTTCAAAGGGAGATTCAAAGCAATGGGAGTTCGAGATCGAGTAAAAACAGAGAGAGTAGAGTGGTAATGTGAAAAGCAGATTCTGAGAAATATTTGTATCATTCGCGTTGAATATATAGGAAAGAACTCTTTTGAGAAGAAAAACTAAAGCCCAATATATGAGCTTTCGATCAATTTGCATCTGTACTCCCATTTTCACTAATGAAAGCTGTTATCGAAAGAACTGACTTGGATTGAAGATAATCTGTAATAGATTATCATCTAAAGAGTTGCCAAAAGAGTTTAAATAACTTTATTAGTGAGTAACAACGAATTGATCATCACAATATCATAATTAATATTTGAGTTTATATCACTCTTTTGTATATACAACGTTACAAATTCATAAACATACAGGCAGGGTACAGTTGGGAGACCAAGTCTCTTGAACGATGACCTACATGAATCTAACCTATTGGCTCTTTCAATATACCTGACAACTTTTTAACCGACTTCCAAACAGAAGGAGGTGCTCAGTTCGACCTTTTTTTTTTGTTTGTAAATCAATTATTTGAACACCGATTTCGATGATGTTTTGTTTAAATGGAAGAGCATCATTCAGTGTTTCAACCAAGTTTCGCAAGGATCGGCCCATTACTTGACCCAATATTAATCAAAAAAGAGCATTTATCGATGTCTTCATTTCGATTTTGTTCGAACAGTATCACACATAACCGCCAGTCGAAAAATCGGTGTCGTTTACCAGGCCGGTCATTGTATAATTTGGAGCGCTTCACACATACCCGATTTTCGAAATCAAATGATGGAATGTAATTATGTTGGGTGAGTGCGACAGACCGTCCTTGAGAGAGAAGCCCAACAATGTTTCCCCCTATATAATGAAAAAAACCAGTTGATAGAAATCTCTTTTTGAGATATTTAAATTTGCACGATAGTTTTTCTATAAGAGAAACTATCAGGTTTACCGGCAAAATGAACAGGACATTTATTGCAGGACATTTATTATCTGAGAAGAATCAACTTTGCTCGATGGTTAGTTACTGAGATATCAAATTTCCAATAATTAGAAAAATTTTGAACTTCGGTGGGATTCTTGGGGACTTTTCGGAAAATGTACATATAAACGTGTACTATTAATTGGCATATAGTCTAACCTGTCTCTAATTTGTTCTGAAAATATTTCTTTGTTGGACTGGGCTGGATAGCCAAGCGCCATGCAATGTACAGTGCTGTAGGGTTCAGCGACGAGGTGTCCGCTACTATTTTAACCCTCACTATTACGCCATAACTTGAACAATAATAATCGATGGTCACATAATTTTGAAGAAAATTGAATTATCTATAAGTTTTGTAGAAAAAACACCACAAGCAATAACTCAATGAAAAAAATATATGATCAGTTGAAGTTGATTTTTGTGGTTTGTGGTGACATTTTTTGTATAAATTAAATTATTACTGAAAAACTAGACCATCTACATAGAAAATTTATAGAACTTGTTTTACAGAGAATAGTTTTGAGCATCAAATTAGATGAAAATCATAAGGATACCTTGATTAGTTACCGAGTTGTAAGCCTCCAACTGGAGTACTGCTCTTGCAATGATGAGTAGGGGGTGTTGTGGGAAGCAACCGTGGTGGGTGTCAGGGTTTTGGTTTTTTGAGTAAGTACTTTTTATACTAGCATTTTGCGAAAATTCAGCTTTCCCCTAATATGTTCAGACAATGACTATTTTTTGCATTCATTGCCTAGACGGACAACGGCATGATTTCAATTAGATCCTGTCGGGTCCTTAGTAATCGAACTGTGTTATATATTTGTCAATATAATACTTGTGCCGACTGGAATTCTGAAAGAGCACGAATGCTTAGACTATTCATTTGCATAAATACATATTTATGAAATGTATTGAATAGTGCAGCAGAAGATAAAGCCAGCGATTCCAAACAATCAAA
This sequence comes from Conomelus anceps, assembly GCA_948455865.1. Classification (NCBI taxonomy): domain Eukaryota; kingdom Metazoa; phylum Arthropoda; class Insecta; order Hemiptera; family Delphacidae; genus Conomelus; species Conomelus anceps. The sequence continues at coordinate 52,033,580 of OX418220.1, forward strand.
TTATTTCTCCTCGAGAGAAAGTCTTGTTATTGAATCTTTCCACTTATTTTGGCGGGTATTCTCTACTCAGGAAGGCGGGAAAATGAAAATGTAGAAGACGGGAACTCGTTTGCTCGTGTTTAACGGCGCGTGACCGCGATGCGATCGGTCTTGAAGGGGGGGGGGGGGGTATTGTTGGTTGTGGTTTTGGGTGAGGAAGAAAGTTCGGTGTGGGAGGAGGATATCCCACGTGGGTAAACCCAATCTTTCCAGCAAATGCGGCTGAATTATAATTAAATTTCAAAACCGCATTGTGTTGCGCCACCTGAGCGGACTCATTTCGGGAATAACTTGGCCTGTATCCCTCCTCTTGGCTTTGCTGATTTTGTTGTGCACTAGTCTCTTATCTTCAATTAGCTGGAGAGCTGCTGTTGGAGTTTGACGCCGCGCTGGGACAATAACGCACACATCTCAAACTCTTCTGACGTCAGTTCACAATACTCGCTACTATTCGAATTTTATCGGTCAAAGTGGAGCTGCTGAGAATATGGGTGCTTGATACATTTACAAGGATTGTTCATCCATTTCAAATTTTTTTGTAATATCAATATCTCGTTGCAAACATAAAAATTTCCAGCTTCATCATAAGATATTATGTATGAATACGACTTTTAATTCGCAACTTTCATACGATACAACGAGAGTGTACACTTGAAAGAAAAAATGGTACTTAAAGATCGCATATAATGTAGATAGTGAATACATAGGTGCAGGCAATATAATATTATATTAATCACAATATTTTAGGTTTGATGCGTACATAAATGTTATTTCTAGCCCATGGACTCAAATGAGTGTGCAGCATATAGCGTCCATAGTATCTCATTAATATTGCATGTTGATTAGAATCGTCAACATCACCCGTGTTAGCAAGAAAACTACACAGTGAGATAACATTTTCATATCCATAAGAGAATATTTGTGAAAATTGAGAACGAAACTCACATTTGAATAATAAAGCATACGGCTGATATCAGACAGGATTGATGAGAGTGAAGTAGCATCCTTCTAGTGGTATTATTAACATTATTCTCAAAGCTTTTCAACCTAATGGAATCTGATATTATTTCAGAATATGAGTTTTAGGCTTTAACATGAGGGTGATCAGTGTAATGCTCTATATTGAGTTACAAACTACGTCGGTTGAAGGTGAATCTTAGCTAGTAAGCTTAAAGATCTCAAGTTTGAGGTGCCTGAAATGGTAAAGAATAGCAAATCTCTTCCTTTCTAATAAATAAATGAATAAATTTAATCACGATGTTTGTGCTGCCACTTTTCAACCATGTGGACTCGAAAAGAGAAAATGCAATCGATATAGCAGACTTTTAATTCTATGAGTGAACAGAAATTGTTTTCCTTTTTTCTCTTTCTGCTTCTTCACCATCCTCTCGTTCATCTTCCCCTTCTTCATTTTATTTCAGTACGTTCCCTATTAGGCCCTCAGCTACACCCCTATTCTAGGGGTATTTACTCATAATTACATATAAAAAATATATATTTACTATTAAAACCGTACATGTTAAAGAAACTGTTATATACATATTACTGTACAGTATGATTCATATGCTAATAAATCATATAATTTTATTGCCCGAGAACCTGTTTCGAAGTATCTCCGGCCGAGCTGAATGAACTAATGAACAATATTTAATTCCTTTCTCAACTCTATGGATCAATATTTCAAGATGGATGTAAAGCGTTAAAAGGTACACTTGGCACTCAAAGTTATCTACTTATCTTCATAATAGATAATATTCTCTATGAATCACTAAGAACTATAGTACGAGGAACCATAGACTAAAAAGATGGCAAATCTACGGAGTGCATAATCTATATTTTTCATTTGCATAGATCGGCATTTACATAGTATTCCGAAGTGATAGCCGCGAGGCTGAGCAGCTGCGTTCTCGTAGGTCCTGTTTGTAACAGTGACCGATTAGATTGGCCGGCAAAAAAGACACTGTTCTCTGCTGTAAAATCACTTACCGGTGGTTCGGAACCCACCTAAAACTGTAGGTCCAACTCATAAATCACCATCATCCAACTCATTACCCACGCACAGGTCTCAGACCTATGTGGGCTTCATCCTCAGAAAAAAAAGTTAGATGGAACAGTCTACTTACTAGTCAGCAAACCAGTTCGTGATTACTGATTATTAAACGTGTTTTTAACTTTGTTAATGTGATACGCCGTCCGTCTCTACAACCGTCTCATCTCCAGTATATTTTATCACGCATTTCTTCCCTTGCCCACCATCATATTGCATTCAATATTGCAATTCTAGGAGTTTTGTTGGATAGGCGATTGACCTTGGCTCCATACATTGAGAAAATATATTGTAAAATTTCATCTGGGATATCCTGCGACAGCTCGCTAGATTAAATGACAAATTGTTACTTTTTACGGCTTACCTTAGTATGCTATCTTAGTATGGAGTATATCATCAAAACAAAACCTTGATAGGGTGTTTAAGATCCAAAAGAAAGCTGTTAGGTGTATGGGAAGAGTAAATAGATTATATGCATGTAAGACGTTGCTCAAGAGACTTGGTCTGCCAACTGTACCCTGCTTATATGTATATGAAGCTACTTTATTTAAAAAAAAAATTATATTAACCAAAATCTTGACATACAAGATTATAATACAAGAAATAGAGGAGATTATTAGTTGGTGAGTCACAATAGTAGCTTATTCAAACAAAAACCTAGTTATATTGGTAGGAAGCTCTACAACAAGCTACCGCAGTTTTTAAAGAGTCTTGAAAATATATAAATATTTAAAAAACAATTGAAGAAATATTTAGTTGATAAAGCTTTTTATGTACAAGAGTTCCTTCTACATCAAAATTAAGCCTCACTTCAACTAATCGATATAGCAAATATGGTAAACTGATGTATAAAATCGTATAATTGTTAATCTGATTTGTCTTATACTCATTACCTTGAGTCTCCAACACTTAATCTACAAAAAAATCACAATCTTCAGCTTCCTCTTTTCATTTCGTTCCGCACTTTTTGAAGACGTGTATTGTGAATTTCTTGCTGTTGACCGTAATCCGGATTCATGACAGTCCGGATTTCTCACGTTAAAATTTACAACTTTCTAGCGTTAGATTCATAGGTTTCTTGGTTTACTGATTAAAATGCTATTGGTTATATTCCCAGATTGTCAAATTTTCTAACCACTATCAACCAATATATTCTGACATTCCCTCAACACTCATGACTAGAAAATTAAATCCCTATTCATTTTTATGTTGTGAAGCATCAACATTTTCAGCCTAGCAGTCCTCGCAATGTAGATGATAGAGCACCAATAGTATTGTGGAGAGGGGGGGAAGGCTGTCAGCACATCAGCGATGAGCAGCTTCCTGTCTAGTCAAGTGCTGTCTTTGTAGGTACTTGCGTACACAGCCACAGATCCAACGGCTTTTTGTTGAAGCCTCTCAATAGATGATGCCACTCTTCCAGCATGCAGTATTGTTCCTACCCCTTCACCATTTCCGAAACACACTCTTTCTTGCTCCATCATTCTCTCCTGCTATTCTCTCTCGCTCTTTTATGTGCGCTCTTCCATGCAGGCTCAAGTGAGGCTGCACCGTTTAATATGCATGACACATTAATATGTACGTATTCAGCTCTTTATGTAAAAGTGGATGGAGGTCTACGCCCCCCCTAGCCCCCCTAGCGGGGCAGAGAATACAAATAGGCTCTCGACAGCCTCCGGGTAAACGCTGCGTTAAATTCGCTCAGTTCTGCAAATTGTTATCGGGGGCGTGTGCTATACCATGCTATCAGTCGTAAGCACTGAGCACCAACCAACCAAGCACACGGATTTATGAATAGTTGATGCAATCATCATCATTGCTAGGTTATTGCAATAGCGCCGACCGAGGATTATGTTTATTGCTTTCGCCTCTTCTTCGATTCGATGAGTACGATAATTGAGATTTGTCTGTTTCGTAACAATTCGCACATCCAATAATTCTGTTCTGTTTAATATCAACAATAGACCTACAATGAACGCTAGTAGATTTATTTCCGAATAAAACAGGAAAAGCACAGGCAAAAATAAAATAAAATTACTTACTAAAGAGCATTACCAAAGGAATCAAAATATGCTATCAGATAGATTTTGTTCACAATCGAATAGAAAGAATGAAAGACCGACAACTAAAATTTCCTAACGATGGAAATTCAACTGTACAAATTTTCTATTATTCATTATTCAATTATTTTATATTGGCGCTGGTAGTTTATCAGAAGAGGAAATCGTTCTGGAAAGTCATGTCTCCAATTATACTAATTTGCTCTTATCATGATAGCTATTTTTTCAATACATTACAGTACAAAAAATCAGAATTAAACATTAAAATATTTTACTTTTTTATTACTTCATGTATTCCACGAGAGTTATCACCTTTTTTATTTTATCTTCCCATTTTTTCATCAACGCCATCATATCTCCATTCTTCACCAACATTTTTTTCTCAAAAATCATTTCTAGGGGAACAATAAATTATATTATCTATCTTCATAACATACGTTCACAACATAAGTTTATCATCCATCTTAAAAGATCATTATAGGATCTCCATCGTTTCTTCCCCAACATTTTCTCTTGGTTACTTGCGGCAAATGTTGAGCTCTAGTGAACAGAAATCTTGGAACGTGAAATGTGAAGGATTTCTCGTTAGGGTAGGCTGGAGGTTCGACAATATTTTTTAGAAGTAATTTCTTCAAACATTTTAGTTCCGAAGTTTGGGGAAAAAGGCAAAGATAACGTGGATCATAACAGTTGAGTTGTAACTAACGAATTTTTTATTAAAGGAAGAGAGAAATTGATTTTCCAAATCACATAGAACAAAATAATTTCAAGCTTGTATGAAGAAGAGAATTTTACGCCACCCTTGAGAAGTCTGTGCGGGGTTGATCCTTTAAATAAACATCATTCCAGCAAACAGATGAAATGTGTTCTGAGATAGGTGAGATGCCAATATGGGGTTACATAAATATCGACAGAGTCCATTAGCACATTGAGGAAATTTGGGGAAACTGATTTGATTCATGTCTCACATTCGCTCATTCAAGAATATCGTAGTTCATTGCAAGTACTTAGTGTTTGTGATTCATTACACTGACAATGTAGTTGAGTCACTTTCAGTGAAGGGATAAGAGAAGAATAATAATATTACGTTACCCTGGAGTACTAGACTCTTTAAATATTTTATCGGCTATGTGAAACATCTAATAATTGAAGCCTCGTTGAATCCCAGTTGAATCATTCCAAAGGGTTGAATTCCAAATCGAAATCGCGTAGGCTACTACAGGGGTATCTTGTCATTGAAGACGTGATTGGAATGTTTTTCTACATTTGGTTCCTTCTACAGTCTGTGTAAACATATATAATATAGAACTTGTACTACACCGCTGTTGGTTGATTTACTCGGGAAATCAACTATCGTCCTTAACAGAATACTAAACAGGCTCAGACAAGCCAACTGCTTCAACTCACGAGCTTAACGCTGTCGGATTAATCAAACAAATGGTACCTAACTTCATTGTATCCTTCGCTCATCCTTTATTTCTCTATTTGGTTAGCTTTTATGGCGAGGAAGTGCTAGCTATGGGTAGGACACTCCATCATCAGTCAATGTTCGTGTTCTTCTTGTTTTTATTAGTGTGGTAAAGACCAGAAGTTGAGTAACTGTGGGAAGCATCATTCTGGATGTCTGATTGTTTTTCTTATAAAATAAGAAATCTATAACTATTATATCCATTATTATCATAATAATAATAATAATGAAGAAACGGCGTTTAAAATTTTATGGTCATATTCTCAGACTTCCGGAACACAGGTTAACTAACCGACTGTTACGATATCTACTGACGCTAACCAGTCCAGGACCTTGGGTAGAGAATGTTAAAAAGGATTTAACTCAACTTAATACAAACGAACAAGAGATCTTGAACAGACAGAGTTTCAGAAAAAAAGTAGATCATTATTATCATTATTATTATCATTATTACTATTCGTCCACTGACCACCTATAAAAGGGGTATTTGGATTTGTCAATGAATTAGTCAATAATATTGTACAAATAAGTTACACAAAACATACATAAAACTGTACAAACTAATTTTGCATCTCATAATAAGCCTGGAATTCATCAATCGAGTATGCACAAATATTTAACAATTCCCTCTTCATCAAGGATCTAAATTCACGACCTGTGGATGCTCTTAAAATGGCTGGTAGTTTGTTGTACAATCGAATCCCAGCACTTTTAACTCCTCTCTCATATAATGTAGTGCGGTGCGTATCATCTCGCAACTGTTAAGTGGGAAGTCCTCCCAGAGTTGCGCCCAAAACAGCACCGACCACGATGGAATGAAGAAAGGAAACAAAGATTTTCACAACGAATGAAAGAATACTGGGCAGAAAAGAAGAATAAACCCAAGAAATGAAATACTGCATCACGAATCATAGATTGCTCAGCGTCTTCCTCTTCGGGAGTTCTATCGCTAATAATAATAATAATAGTAGTAATAATAATATTAATAATAATAATAATAATATTATTATTATTATTTATTATTATAAATATTATTATTATTATTATTATTGTTATTATTATTTTTTTTCGAATCACCCTCTTTGGGGTACGTGGAATCAATCATTTTTTGTGGATGCTTCCTTGCGCTTCCTCCAATACTCCCGCATTCTCATCTTATTCTCATCTTTTAACAACTTTCTCAAAATTATTTTTTTTCCAATTATATTTTCAGAGATATTCAATTCATTCAAATCAAGTTCAACTTGTCCAAACCAGTTGCACTTTGTTTTCTTGTTTTTAAAAAAGTCAAAAAATATTTGGTTTTTAATCAATTCTCATTCATTCTAAATATGTAGTCGTAAAAACTTATTCTTCTTTTTCTCATTGAGACTGAAAGCTGCTCGATTATTATTATTATTATTAGCCGAAGGGCTCCCGAAGTGGAAGACGCTGAGCAAAAAGATGATCACTTATTGGACTTGGTGGTGTTCCTCCTGTTCGCCCACCAGCTTTTCATTTTCTGAGAAAATGCAGCTCTTCTTTCTTCACTCCATCTTGTTCCGACTCTTGGAGCTTTAACCTCTGGAATAATTTCCCATTTATTAATTTTTGTTTTAGAGTTATTTCGATTGGAAATGTCATTATCAGTCATTTTTGCCAAAACTAGATCTTTTTTAACATTTTGAATCCATTCTCCTACATTGGCAAGCGAAGCTACATATTTTACCATTTTTTTGTAATTCTATGATCAGGAAGCCTCATGATATGACCATAAAATTTAAGGCGTCTTTTTCTCATGTCTGTTGCTATATTTGAACGTCTTTCAACTATGGTATTTTTCTGTAATCTATAACCGTTCTCAGTTAATCTTGGACCAAGAATTTTCCTAATTATTTTCCTTTCCTCCTTCTTCAAATTTTCCAGAATGGCTTTCCTGTTGAGATTCAGGGTTTCACTGGCATATAGCATTGAAGGTTTGATTACTGTATTGTAGCATCTAATTTTTGTGTGAAGAGACAAGCATTTTTTATTATAAATAAATTGCACCAGCCCTAGGCCCTTACGAGCTTTCTGTATTCTAACCTGCTGTGAAAAACTCCCCGAAATAACTTTTCCTAAATATTAAAAAAACGGCACCCTTTTGATTATTCCATATTTGGTTTGTAGTCAAAGGCTTTTTTATAGTCTATGTAGACTAGCAGACACAGATATTCATATTGTTGCTACTATGCTGCCCTTTATCGATTTTAATTTTAAATTTTGAATGGACAGCATAAAATAAATTACCCAAATAGGAAAAATGACAAAGTAATTTTTACTATTTGCTGGACTGACCAATCACTCCAATCAAGGAACGGGATAGACAATTAAACACAGTTTCAGTAATGACTTTCCAGATTTATTACTCTTTTACCAAAATTAAATTAATTCGTCACCTAATCAAACCATTTTTAAAAACTATACAACACAATATCACAGAAATTTATCTCAACTAAATTATATCAATCAAAAAATATTTAAAAATAAAAAGTCACAATTTGTTACTAATTATTTGACCTGTGGCAAACATCTCTGATATACTTTAAACTTTTAACTATACTAAACCTTTTTCTGATATACTTTTAACTATTAAACTTTCCCCCCAAAATGTGTCCTTAAGTCAGTCCTTATAATCGATCGCACTATCGACGAGTGGGCCCACTAATTCTAGAAATTAATGTAAGGTTACCTTGATTTGGTCCACATTTCCAAATTGTTGGAAAAATTGATTAATTTCAGTGGTCCCAGTTGGAGGTACAAGCTATGGATCAATCTGGCATCACTAGATAGCAGTAGTTAGAAATTTCAACTTGGTTGTATTACTCATCCTATAGTTACCAGTCCATAACCATGTCACTGTCCTCTTCTATTTCTACTGCCCTAATTTTCTAACTACTGCTATCTAGTAATGCCAAATTGGTCCACAGCTCGTACCTCCAACTGGGACCACTGGAATTAATCAATTTTTCCTACAATTTGCTCTTTACTTTCTTGACTACAAACTAAAATCAATTTCACAAATTACAAAAAATAAAAGAATACAACAATTTACTCTATAGGTCAAATATTCGTTCTCATAAAATTTTGATTTCTAACTCAGATTTTGAAGACATAAAGCTCAGATATTAAAGAGACATAAAGTTCTTGATTACAAAATCATTCAATAAACAAATAGAGATGCATCTGCTATTTCCATTAAATAGTTCAAGTAATTTCTTGTAAAACGTTCCAGAAATAATACACTCATAGGTTTTCTCATCTACAATCTCATCTACCTAATCAGTTTAAAATCTGGACCTTTTAAAATCTTTATATTAAATAATTAATTTCTATCCAAAGTCTTAACTTCTATAATTTTTAAATCGAGTTTACCTATCATTGAATTTTAGCATTATGCCAAGAATATTTAATCACAAGTAGTCAAGGCTCAAAAGGAAAAACATTACATTCGAAATTACTAACAGAGAAACAAATTTTATGGTCCATCTACTGTATCCTTTAGATCCTTCACAAGAAAATACTTGGACAAATCTTGAAGTGTTCTTGAAAATAGAAAGCATTGAAATTGAAGTAAAGAGTGATTACAGGTTAGATCTTTGCAGAACTGACATCTTTATCTTAAAAATCAATTTTAAGATACAATGGGAATTGATAATTTACTGAACATAGAAACTTGAAAAACTTACCCAAAATTTCGTGGCGATATTTAATTCATTTACAATCACGATTACTAACGAAACTCAATTTTTTGAAACAATAAATAAAAGACTGGAAGGTCAAACTGTAAATTATACTACATATCAAACTGAAAAAATTAATAACTTCACATCTTTCTCAATAAAAAAAAATTTCCTCTTCATTGCTTGTCTTTCCTTTTCAAGCTCTAGCCACACAAAAGAAGAAAGCCAAGCCAAGCCTCCAAAGACGCTACCCGTTGAGATGCAAGTTTCAACAAAACATTGTGATTTTTTCTGGACTTGACCAATAAAAAATGAGAACTGGAGATCACGCCACATCACGTAATTCTATAGCTAGACAGCCTTCTAAATCAAAAATCTCTCATTAAGTGCAGGATTCACATTAGTTTATATTTATTTATTTTAATACACTAAGAGCAAGTCAACATTAAATGTTAATAATTATTTCTTTTTCGCAGAAATTTACATACAAAACTTCAAACGATTTCCATAAAATTTAAAATAGTGTACCTAGCAACTGCCAAAAAAGAGTGAACCTGAGCGCGAAGTTCAAAACATTGTGAATTCATCACACTACATGCTTGTCCTCACAATAACAGAGTTAATGAGTACCTGCCACTCACACCTCTGAGCAGTTTTCCATTATCCGTTTTTGTTCATCAGTCATTATATTATTGGACCTGACATGGCTCTCAATTCTAGAGCGAATTATGCTTGTGAGTATTTTATAAAGAGTAGGAAGGCAAGCGATTAACCTGTAGTTAGAAGGCAGTTTGAAGTCACTTTTCTTTGGTAGAAATAAGTTAGACCAGTTGTTGGGAATTTTGGAAACTTACATGGGTTTTTCAAAACGTCTTTGAAGTATTTGCCATACAAGTGTGAATGCTTGATAGTGTCTTATACCAAAAGATGTGGATTCCATCTGGACCAGGTCACCATCTTCATTTGTGGCTTGAAGAAAGTTCATGATTTTAACTCCATCACATGTTTCTTTTCCATTCTTATTTCGTCAGCTTCTCTATTATGATCTTCTGAATTGCCCCAGACGCACCTGCCTTCTTGGAAGTTACTATTGAAGCAAAGAATTCAGTAATTAACAAAAAACCTTGTAATAGTGATTGAGCAAAACTAATTGAACTCTTAAAAAAAAAGTTGGGAAGTCAAAATGGAAGCGTATTTTTCAAAATAAAATGAGGATAAGAAATGTAGAAGAAAAGTCGAAATGACCCATTAAGATATGTCAAATAGTAGATGACTGGGTAAGATATTTCAAATAGTAGAGATGGTAATGCGAAACTCAAGAATCGATGGAATCAGAATTCTACTGAAATGTGTGAAATTATTCCATGATCTTTGTAATGTTAGAGAACCGTTCATCTGCAGAATAATCTTTTCTTGTATGTGGCAAATGGTGAAATTCAATAAACGTTTCCAATGCGCTAAAGGTTGGGGAAACCCTTAGCTTTTCCACTGCCGGATTTCTGCTGCTGTTCTCGAACAGAAACGCAAGAAACGAAAGGAAACTTTCACCAATGAACGTGAAGCCACAGAATTAAAAGTTGCTACGCAGACTAATTCTCATCACGTTGAAAAGAAGAAGATAGAAAGAAGAATAAAAAGATGGAACTAAACTGTGATTACAACTTTTTCCGAGTTTTATGAGTTCATGATGGAGTCAGCTGAATACCCCAACAACTGATTGTTCAATCATGCTTCTTGTTGTTGAATAGTTTTTCATAAAAAAATTATAAGAATTTCATATCATTCACAAACTTTGTGAACTTAAAGAGACATCAACTTTACTCTATCACACTGACCTACAGTATTTCACAGCTGTTCAACTTTTTATTGAGGAAGAATTTATCACCTGCATATTACGAGTATTATAGTAGGAAGTTATGTTTGATATTATCATGTACACCTCTAGCATGCACGTTGAAGTACCGAACTACATGATGAACAATATGTTTTGATACTTTCAAACTAATCCACTAATATCAATAAAACACAAGACCAGTTGAGTGATATAGTTGTTTCATTCCGATCTTCAAAGTTCTAGATAAATATAATTTTGTGTTTTTTTTCTTCTTGATTTAGAAATATTGTCATTCTGCATTTTGTAGCCCAATATAACTATGAATAACCCGTGATGATGGTGAAGTCATTATCATTGAAACCAATCACTCTACGAAGAGCATGTCATCATGTGAAAAGCCATCAGTAATTTAAATTTGTATGCTCTGGTCCAACCTTGACTTTTGACTCGTAGTCTATGCCGACTTTGAATGCCCGCTGAAAAAGCCCACTTCTTAAGAAAATGACAAAGATGAGGAAGCTTCTGAGTGATAAATTAGGATTTTTTGTAGATTACGTCTTGGAGACTCCAGTTAAGGAGTATAAGACAAGTCAGATTAACAATTATACTATCTTACAAACGTTACCATAAAATTACTATATCAGTTAGTTGAAGCGAGGCTTAATTTTGATAGGAAATGATCTCTTGTACACTATACAAAGCTTTATCAACTAAATATTTTTTCAATTGTTTTTTTAAACATTTCTATATTTTTAAGACTCTTCAAAAACTGCGGTGGCTTTTTGTAGAGTTTCCTACCAATATAACTGGGTTTTTGTTTGGATAAGCTACTATTATGATTCACCAAGTGATAATCTCCTCGGTTTCTTGTATTATATTCGTGTACATCAAGAACTTAGTTAATATCACTATTTTTTACAAATAAAGTAGCTTCTTACACATACAAGCAGGGTACAGTTGGGATACAAATTTTGTCTCTTGAACAACGACCTACATGATTCTAATCTATTTACTCTTTCCACACACCTAACCGCTTTCTTTTGGATCTTAAACACCCTATCAAGGTTTTGTTTTGCTGAATTACTGAGATAGCGTATGTGCATACCTAATATGTGACAGTAAGACCCCATGGTAAGCTGTAAAAAGTAACTTTTTGTCATTCAACTGGCAAACTGTTGCAGGACAATTACCCCAGATTAAATTTTACAACATATTTTCTCAATGTATGGAGCCCAGGTCAATCGTCCATACTAATATACTAATCGTATACTAATATACACGTTCGTCTCACTGGATCATTATCCAGGATTGGTCAATCCAAGATAAGAGTTGTGTTTTAGTGATGGTGCAACCCAATAAATTAATTGAACCTGGATCTAAATTAAACCAGGATCGGTTAATCCAGTTATTTGATAATGGTTGGTGCAACCCAGCATTACTTTATTAGTTTGCTAAGTTTATTAGTGATTTATTAAAAACTAGTTTTTACTAGACACTTATTGTTGAGTTATTGATCAGCCTATTGAGAGTAATTAACTTTTTTATAGAAATAGTCATTGTTGAATTAATTTAACTGAACTGCTTGGTTTTTATTTGATTCTCTTGTGTAATAATGACTTATTAATGTTGGCTGTAAGTTGATTGCATAAATAATGTTCAAGTACTACTTTTAAGTGTTGCCAGCATTATTCTAGTGTTGGAGCCCATACCAATTATTGATGTCAAAAGTTTGGATTCCTTTAGTAATTTCTTAAAACTTTATGTATGTTTCTTAAAATCACATTGCACGATTTAGAAGTGGCAAATATGAAAAGGGAATTTCCACGTAAATTACGTAAATGTTTTTTTACATTTCAGAAAACGTAAGAGAACAGTAAAATGAGAGATTCACCTTGTCATAACAAGCAAGGACCAGCACATAGATAACGGAGCATAAACAAAAGCCGCCTGACCTCTTCGACTGCTAGCTTGCTTCTCATAATTTCGAATACACCGTAATAGATTTAACAATGTTAGAGCTAACAATGTAGAGCTAAGCTAATAATTTTATTAGTGAAGAATAGAATAGAATTGAACTCAGGCACATAGACTCCATAAACCTTGAAGTTTATAGACGCAATGAATCTATCTAGAAATTTACTTAACTCAAGTGAGATTTGGAGAGAATTTACTCATTGTAAATATTTCAAGTGTTTTTTTTTTTTTGAGTTATGGAAGCCTCAAGGTAGTAGGTTCATGAATACGAGTCATGAAATGTATGAATAATTTTTATTCTTACTAAGGGTAGTTCTCTCTAGCCGTTTGAACAATGTGAAAACTGCCAGACCTTTGAAACTTGTCAGACCTGCAGTACAGGTAGAATCCGAACCACTGGATCAGCAATGATGCACGTTCACAGGTTCTCAGCCACCCATGCAGGCGTGGCCTTGGCGATCACCCCTCAACACTACAATCACTAGAAGATCACGTTATACGAACATCAAACAGCTCAAATTCACGTAACACAAAATGAGATTAAACTTAAGGTACTTTTTGAGTTGAATTGTAGCAATTTAAACAACCAGTCATAAAATGAAGATGAAATTTTTGTTTCAGATCATTTTTAGCATATCCTGTCTTGTTTACAGCCCATTAAACTCTTCACATCCATCAAAGACTCTTTGTTTGATGCAGATTGGTTTTGACTAAGAGCAGATAGGGTACACGCATCTTTGAGAGTGTATTCAATTCGATAAGATGCAGTGGCCTGAAGATTCTTGCTCGTAGACTAGGGAGCCGCTTCGCCTCTCCTTAATCTCGTCTGGTTCTTGTTGACTGGGTGGAGTGCTATAAGTACAGGCGGGGAAAGGTGAGGGGTGAAGAGTGATGGGTGAGCTGTTCCATTAATGTTTAATGAAGTGAGCGGCCCTTAGATAAGGTCTTTAAGGCGCAAGTAGGCCTACCTAGCTTGCCGAGATAAGAAGAGTAAAGGCATTCATCGTGAACGAAGACTTCATGGCCTGCTTTATTTACCATTAAGAAAGCTTCCTTTTATTCCACTTCTCAGTTAGATACAGGAATGATTACGCTCTTGAAAAATCTTGATAAGTAGTATCTTGGAATTTTCGAAACTTATGTGAGGAGTGAGGTATCAGTTTTTGGAAGCAGCTTAACTAGAGATAGAAATTTCATCATAACTAGAGATAGAGATTACAATCCTTTGCTTTACACTGTTCCTAGATCTTCAAACTCTAAGGCTGACAGGTATAAAACAATGCAATAAGCTACAAATGCATTCATTTTCATAAATAAGTATGAAGAAGAAAAACTTAAAATTTCCTGTATGTTAGCATGAAGCTATTTATTAATCAATAGTTTGAAAGGATTGCTATACATTACTTCATATTATGTAAGTAATAACAAAGATGTTACTCAAGATACGTCATCATTCCTAAGATTATTAAAAAGCTAGATGAAATGATCGTTTGCAAGGATTTTGGTCTTGCCAATGTGGTAATTAGCAAAAGTCTTATTATGCTGTACAAGTACTCTAATGTACATATTACACATGAATTAAATACATATTTTTAATATTATTATGTCTAAGTTTTTTTTTTGAGACCGATGTGTAGAATAATGACTTGAATGATGCTGATGTATGAGTTTTAGGTGGGTTTCGAACCACCGGGAAGTTATTTTACAGCAGAGAACAGTCTTTTTGGCTGGTCAATCCAATCGGTCACCCTTACACAGAGGGCTGTTGTGTTTATAGGTTTTGAAACTTTTTTGAAGACAAACTTGATTAATTTAGATGGCGGAATGAGGAGAACGAAAATAATTTTCTTTCTACTCCTTTTTACACCAGAAACGTTCAAATACCAATTAATATGAACACATAAAAAACAGGTTACCAAGCAAACTTAAGTACAAGTTCAGGAAACAACCACTCAAACTATAATCTTATGGGTCAGAGACCAATCATAAAGAAATATCACAAACTGCACACTCACAATTTCCCTCAAAATTGCAACCCAATATTCAAATTCTACAGACATTTTTGCTTATACAGAAATTCATAAATATATTCTTTTTGTTATCTCAGTTTCGATCTCGACGCTAAAAAGTGATAATAATAGTGATAATTCGACGTATTTTCCTTTTTATTTTTTACTAAGTATTTAATTGGTACTTCTCGACCTGCGCACTTTCACTCGAAGAATAATAACGAAATAAACATGGTTACATTTATCAGTTGCCAAATTCCATACCGGATTGCTAGATGTCCACTCCAATCTAACATCTACAGAACAGCAACTGATGCTCTCATATCACCAAGGACTTAGTCAGCAAGACTCCTTGGCACCATCATTTTCGTGGGTTACATTAATTTAATAGCAGAACGTGAAGGATGTCATAGTCATCCATAACCATCAGTAACGTGGACGTGGATCACCAGGAAACGTGAAATCCGTAAATGTGGAGTCCGTAAATTCCACGAACGTGGACAACTGAAATTGAATAAAAATAATTATCTGTTCTAATACAGAACTACTGTGCTTAATTCAGTACCTACACAAGTTATTATAAGCCTATTCTTCAAGATCAAATTTAAATTATTCAATTATTTGTGACAAATATGAAGTATCAAATTCTAAATTTCAAACCATTGAATCTTTTTACTGGACGCAAATCCGATAGCAAATTAATAGCACTTTGATAAATAAATAAATTCAGTCTCATAATTATATTCTCTTATATAAGTGATATGCCTGTACGTCGTTATTACAGATCTGACAGGGTCTCATTGGAATCGTACCTGGTATCCTTCTATCTGTTGGCATGATAACTTTCGAAAAGAAAGGTCATAGAGTCTTGAAATTTGGTAGATTAACTCTTTTTGTTTTGTATTGGAAGAAGGTTATTCAAAGGCTAACAACAGAAATTCACAAATAATCTAACTTGCAATCATATTTTCAAGAGTAAGATAGATCTGGAAACTGCTCCATAAAAGGCTTTTGAACTATGATCTTTTGCAAATTAATGAGGAATGTTCAGTTCACAAATGTATTTCAAGAGCACAATTTCGTGAAATCATTCGAAAAACATTAGAGTAGAACAAGTAGAACAGTAGTGAGACTCTCAAGTAGTGAGAAAATGTCAGACCCCAAATCCAGATTAATATATTCTTGTTCAATCTCTGAACAAGAAATTGGAGAAATTAGTCACATCTTGGGAATTAAGTGTTCAATGTTTTATAATATTGTTGTACTTTATTACTGAACACACTAGTTACAAAATTCAGCTTTTCAATATGAGTTACTAGTTCTAGAAAAAGATGAATACTTGAAATCTGAATGAGGATTGCGATAGTTCAATTTTTGGCTTTTATCATTACTTTTAGGTGGAGAAAAGAGCAAGAGAAGAGTCCACACCTTTTTGCTCAAACCTACACGGATGAAATTGGTGATCTCCATAGCAGAACTTTGTAGCGGAGCTCCCGTCAAATCTAACTGTCCTGAGAAGACTTTGAAGAAGTAGAAGTACCGCTCGAGGAGACCAGGAGGAGCCAAAACCAATCAACGATGTGTATCTTGAAGAAAATCTTCTAAAATGCAAGATGGAAGCAGTTTCCTTCTGAAGGAGGACACCACGCGCCCTAGAATATTGATATTCAGCGATGAGAAATGCCGAGAAGCATTGATAACTAGAGATGGGTTGTACTAGGTTTTTCTGATACTAAGTATTCCGAGTACTAGTACGTTCTAATACCTATTCCAAATACCTGTTCCAAAATACTAGGTAGTATTTTATATTAGCCAGTTCGCCAGAGTAAGAGAGTACACGTACAAGAGAGTATCGTTCTGCGGTACTGGAACTACTACTGTTTCTCGCGTTAAATACAGCACGAATCTAGTTATTGAGTTGCTCTCAAATGTGCTGTAGCGAAATGAGACGCGGACGGCAAGACGCGAGTCTTGAGACGCTTGAGTAACAAACGACTCGTACTTAAGTACTCAAGAAGTATTTGTACTGGAAAAGTACGTGCGTACTACGCCATACGCAACCAAAGATAATCTAATGTAATTATTCTATTGTCTTTGACGCAACTAAGCATGCGCCTACAATCGAGTATAGTGAATAGGGAGAGAGAGAGAGAGAGTGTGTGTGAGAGAGAGAGAGAGAGAGAGAGGGAGTGAGCGAGAAAGACTGAGTGAGTAGTTGCATAGTTCTATAATGAGAAATAAGCTATTAATAGCTACTGAACAACTGCAAATTACAAAGCTCCACTCCCACTCCGTAAATTGGAGTTGGGACTTGAAGTCACTGGCCATACTGAAGTCGCGTAGTTTACTAGTTTCTAGAAATACTCACAGATATCTGAGTATTTTGTTCTTCAAATACTAGGTGCTAGTCCGTACGTTCAAATACTCAGTAAAAATACCTGTTCCAGTAAATACGCCTCATCTCTATTGATAACTAGAAAAACTTTTTTCATGTATGGAACATTAAAGAGCTGTAGCAAACAGTTTTTCCAAATATACTGGATACATGCAGACTTTGGCAGAAGTCATAATGAAACCAACGTGCATCCAGTAATATTTTCATTGCTTCCAGATACAAAGAAAGAAACGTATATTATAAGAATGTTTCGCCTCATACGTGAAGCCGTTCTAGACTGGACTCCAAAATTTATCAACGTAGACTTTGATACTGCCACAATATTGGCAATTCGAGAGGTTTTTCTTGAAGCGGAAGTCAAGGGATGGTTTTTCCACTTGAAATAATGTATGTGGCGAAAGGTGCAAGAACTGGGCTTGACAGTTCTAGACTACAGAACAAATGAAGAGATTCGACTCTCCGTCAAAATGTGTGCATTTCTAGCGTTTTTGAAACCTGACGATGTAGATTGTAGAAGAAGGCTTTGTTCTAATTAAAGGTCAGGCTCCACGAAATGAGAAACTTCAATATGTTTTTAGCGGAATGGGACAACTCGCTGCGGCTAACTAGCCGCCGTACCAACTCGCCGCGAGCAACCTCGCCGCGGGCCATATTGCCACAAAAACAAAAGCTAACACCCCATTAGGTGCACCCGTCTCCATGTCATGAGTGATCACATATGTACACCATTTTTGTTTTGTACTTTAAGGCGTTTATACACGATCAATTTTTTCATCCAATTCAATAAAGTTGAAGAGTTTCAAACTGCTTCGAATCCCTTCAGAGTCCATCAAATTGCTTCAAATCTTGTCCAATGTTTGTCCAAGACTTTAAAAGTTCTGACAAATTTTGGACAAAATTTGAAGCAATTTGATGGACTCTGAAGGGATTCGAGGTATTGGATGTGATTATTTGATGAAACATTTTGTAGTGTACAAATCCCTTTATTCATCAATTGAACTTTTTCATCATATTTCAGCTTTTAGGTTAAAATAATTATCAAAAACATGTTTCAATGTAAAATATTACATGTATTATGATATGTGAGGTCAAATCAAATTTCTAATCAACAAATTAGAGATCTACAATTCTACAATTGAAGATTTAAATGAAAACCTCTATTGTTTGCTTTTATCTGCGTTTTACATTCTGAATATTTGTTTAATTCGATCCATTTTGTTTTTTAATTGACTTGAGTCTTATAGTTTTTTCAGTAATGTCCTTTCAAAATCACTTCCCAGCTGTTCAGAATCGGAACCCACTTGAATGTGTAGTGACATTCATATCTCATCATCATCATCATCATCGTAACGATACACATGTTTTCATTGTGTTTTTTATGTACAGGATTTTTGTATACAGTGGTTTTTTTGTATAATGTATTGTAAGTTTGATTGGATGAATAAAAATTTATTTATTTATCATGTCCGAATCATCAGCTGCATCTAAATATCACTGAATAGCAGTAACAATGAAATTTAGGGGGAAATCAGTCCTTGTATGAGATGGCTGCGACGAGTTGACCCTAGTTTAGACTACTTTGGGGATCAATGGTTGGACAATACTGAGCTTCCTGAGGCCTTGTGGTCATGCCATCAACGAAGACATCGCACAACAAAAAATGCTATAGATTGTAGAAGGTTGGCATCGAAAACTTAATCGCAAACTCTTAAAGACCACTATAGAGTGAATAATTTAGTTGAGTGCCTGAAGGAAGAAGCCGAAGTCTCCAGTACTATGTATATGAGACTGGAATTGAATATGGATGGAAAGAAAATAAAAAATAAATATGTTAAGCATAATGAGAGAATCAAAAATCTTTTCAACTGTAACTAGAAAATAAAAATATTCTTTCATGTCTGAAAACTCTCTCTTACTCAAAAACATTCTGATTCTTTTCTTTGAAAGATTTTGTGAACTATTGTAAATAACTTCGAACAGCTTTAAATGTATACATATTGTAAATAACTTCAAAACTGTTTAATTTTAAAAAGTTGAAAAAGATTCATAAAAGATATGATAATTTCAAACACGCCAAAATTATTTCCCTTTTTATAATTTTGCCAGTCCAAAGCCTGGAAAAGTGTAATGGAAATCATGTT
The DNA here is from genome assembly GCA_948455865.1 of Conomelus anceps. NCBI lineage: Eukaryota > Metazoa > Arthropoda > Insecta > Hemiptera > Delphacidae > Conomelus > Conomelus anceps. The sequence continues at coordinate 52,053,248 of OX418220.1, forward strand.
CTGTATAAAAATTTAAATAATGAAAATCTCCAACAAACCAAGCAATAATTTTGTTGATATCCATACTATTTGGAATTATTAGATGGACAAAAAATAATCGATTCTTGTCAATGACGATCCTTGCTATCAGAATTTAAAGTTGTACATTTTTGTCCACTATGCTGTTAAATTATCTACCTGCCTTGACTATAATCAACTGTCACTCCTGACTTCTGTAGGCTAATGTCTCTATTCGCTTTTAGTCGTGTTCGCTTCTATCAGTAACCAGATGGTGGGATGGGTGCAGATCTCCCGGCTGTGGTTACACCCTTCGGCTATCCCAGGTTGGCCAGTTTAGTAATGGCATAAATGAGCTGACGTTTATGTAGAGATTACCTTTGAGGAAAAGTAACTGAAAGACTCCCTATAATTTTATGACGATAGCAAATAATTTTCATGAGGTTTGATTGATAATTTTTATTATTGTGTTTGCCCATTAAAGGAAGATAAATGGAAACTGATTAGAACTGTACTCGTATCACTGACTAGTCTATGATTGAAGGAAAAACTCTATGATGTCTCCAAAATGATAGTGGAAACTTGTCTTATGAGCCAGAGCTCTAGAAAAGTGGTTCATCCAAAATTACATTTCATAAAATCGGAAGATCAAATGAAAATTTGTATGAACAAGTGTATTTTACTTACGATTTTTGTAAAAATGATATTCTGAATTTTATTTATTTGAAATAGTGAAATTTTTAATTACTCATTGTAAATCTTGCTTGAGACTTGGATTAATAACAGTTACATTAAAGCAGGTTATATATATTTAAACAGAATTTTTATTAATTTAGAATTCCTTCAATTGCTATTACTTTATACTGAAGACTTCCGCAATGGCGGATATTGACGACAGCATTGAACAGCTGATGGGAATCGATGAATGCTACTGTACAAAAATATCAGTCACCACCGGGAATCGAACCACGGACCTCTCAATTGCCGGTTGAGCGCCCTTAACCACTAGACCATGGAGACCTTTCTGTACAGCAGTATTCATTTTCAACTTGGCCATAACCGGCAATTGAGAGGTCCGTGGTTCGATTCCCGGTGGTGACTGATATTTTTGTACAGTAGCATTCATCGATTCCCATCAGCTGTTCAATGCTGTTGTCAATATCCGCCATTGCGGAAGTCTTCAGTATGAAGTATGAAAAAAAAAGAAGTAATAGCAATTAAAGGAATTCGAAATTAATAAAAATTCTGTTTATGTATATTTGTCAGTTTATTCAATTGTCAGTCACTTCAAACTAACTTGTTATATATATTATAACAGTTTGTATTAGCATCTAAGATCCTAGTTTGAGTATAAATGTCTGTATCCGAGATCTGTTCATGAGTGCGTTTATGTGCTTGTATTTGAAATTAATACAATTCAAACATTGTGTATAGAGATTACATTTACATTTAAGTGTCAGGATTTGTGACGTGATGGTTGCTGGTGAATGGTGTGAGATTGCGGAGGGGGGGGGGGCTCAAGTCAGTGCACAATGCATTCGATATTTGGGGTAGTTAATCAACATGAAATCCTGTCAAGAAGAAGGTCAAAGTCGTTTGGGGGTTTGGGGGATGGATTAGAGCGGGTAGGGAGAGGTGGGCAGAGAAGTAATTGTCGCATGTCGGTGTGTAAAGGGTGAAGGGTCTGCTTTGTTCCTGTTAATTAGCTGGGTCCTACAACATGTTGATTGTGTGTGTGAGTGTGCACTTGCTCCTGTTGATTTGGCCCGAGCAAACACTCGTTACGAGGGGTCACGACAACAAATAATCTCACTTCATTTTTTCGTCACCAATCCCACCACTGACGCCAACCGAACTGAAGTGGCTGTATGATGACGACTACTGACTGTCATCAATAAATTGCAGCCATTACTGGATTAATGAGAAACGCGTTCACGTTTATGCTTCAATTCAAGCGGACACGTATGTCAGAAGTAATTACCAAATAGAATAAAACAGTTCAAGATACACCATTTCTTTTTCCCATTATTGTACAGTATTTGATATTGAAAAAATGATCTAGCTCCATTTATGTCGTTCTGTTAATGTCAGTCCTATTCCATGTTGCTCTTGTGCTATGTTGTTTAGTGTTTGATACATGATGAATTAATGGCGGGCCGCTTAGCGCAGTTGGTTGGGGCGACAGCTTGCTGTCGTTTAAGCGGTCGTGGGTTCGAATTCCTGTCCACCGTCAGGCATTTATGTGGAATCATTCACCTTATTACCCACGCACAAGTCTCTGACTCATGTGGGCATCATCAGCAATAAAAAAATAAAACATTATGCTTTACAGAAAATTGAATGACAAATCGACTTAATTTTTCTTCTTTATTTTCATCACTTGACTGTCATCTTTGACCTAGTTGGTGGTTGTATCAGAGATGTTTTAAATAACTATGTTTTTTCTTTGAAAAATAGTGTGTATTGAAGTTCATGACAGCTGGGAGTTGGTGGTAATTTATGAAACTATGCATTTTATAAACAGATATTAATTTTTTAAAAGTATTTCTATAGAGAATAGTGATGTATTAAAAAGACGAAATTAAACGTCGGATTGAGTGTTTATATCAGTCCTAGGCTATTTGAAGTTTGACTATTAAATTACCGAGGCACCATGCTCTATATCATTCTGTTAGTGATACTCACGTCTTGATCAAGGCCCATACTTATGAATATACTGTACCTTAAAAGGCCTCCTCATGTCAAGGGACTAGAATCGCTTTTGGGTGAGAATTGGAGAGAGTAATATAAAAATAGAAAGAAGGCTATTCTCCATTCAGCTCAAGAAAGGCCTTCCACTGTATTACAGTGTTTTAGAATAATGTAAAAAAATACACAAAAGGATAATTATTATCCACTGTTAAAGCATTGGCTTTCAAGAGCTTGAACCCCGTTTAAAAGACACCGCGCTATGAAAAGCAGTCTGCTTTCTCATTTCTTCAAAGAATAATTAAGTTATTGTAGCGAATATGAGAATGAAAATAGTGAGAAAGAAGGACAGTGGTTCTCGGTGCTATCTGCTATGTAAATGTTTACTTCTAAGCAATTAATTACTCTGCTTTTGACACTTTTATGGTGTTTACTTGATAATTAGTAGAATGTTCTAGTTGTTTGATTAGAAATTAATGGAGTCTTATCGAATATTGTGGAAAGTTCGAGTTTCCTTGATTGTTTATTTTAGAAATCGGTAGAAGTTGGTAGAGAAATCTAGAGATATCTCAATTATGAAAAATCATATAAATAGAGGTGGACTTTTGTAAATTAGCCAGTCTTGTTTGAAATTCGTCGTGATAAACGAGTTGTGTCAGTTCTATTGTGTCTCTATATAGTGATAATTCTTTCTCTGTGTCTATAGTGACAATTCTTTTTCCTGTTTAATTTATACCAGTGAGCTACTAAATAGTTTTTATTTTACGGACTAGTGCTACATAATCGTTATTGTTCTTTTTCGACGCTTCTTTTTAATAATATTGGACTGTTTATTGTACAGTTATTATTTAATATTAGATCGGCCTTTTAACTTTTATCCGTTGAACAATATCGATTTATCTGTTTTTAATTGCTTATTCTTCTGTAAGACATTACCGATCAGTGCTTTTTGTGATTATTCGTGTAAATAAAGTGCTAGTGATTAATTCAAGTGTTGCCAGCGTTATTTTAGACATAGAACCCATAACATTATGTTAGTTTCAAGTAACTGACAATTTAACAAACTGACAAATATATAGAAACATAATTTATTAACTTCCAATTCCTCCAAGTGTTATTAATTTATTCTGAAGACTTCCGCATTGTCGAATATTGAAAACAGCATTGAATAGCTGATAGAGATCGATGAATACTACTGTACGAAAATATTACTCACCACAAATTATAAAGTATGAATTTTATTAATAGGAGTTATAGGAATTCGAAATTAACAGATTCTGTTTCTGTATATTTGTCACTTTGTTGAATTGTCAGTTACCTCAAACTAACTTGTGAGATACAAGCCGATATGGCCAAGTTTGAAATAAATGCTGCTGTGCAGAAGGGTCACTATAGTCTAGTGGTTAAGGCGCCCGACCGGCAAATGGGAGGTCCGTGGTTCGATTCCCGGTGGTGATTGATATTTTTGTACAGTAGCATTTATCGATTTCTATTTAGCTATTCAATGCTGTTATCAATATTATTTCGGAAGTCTTCAGTATAAATTAATAGAACTTGAAGAAATTGGAAATTAATAAATGATTGTGTCGAAACGTTTTGTCATCCAACTCTATATGGCAGTGTTATATACTGTGTTAAAGGTTTTTTCTATCAACAAGAAGATTAATTACTTGAAAGTTTGTGCTTATTTGGAGTGAAACGATAGTCAACACTGAATTTTATTTCCAATTTTAAAATAGAATTATTGTCCATTGGCAGACAACTGACTAGCTAGTCAAATTTCACGATTACTGTCATACTATCCTGGTGATTGGTAGCGGCTTCATACCTAATGAACTCGTTAGTCTCTGATTGATTGAATGAAGACATGACAGCCGCAGAACAAATTCCTTATATGGCAACATGTCGCGTCATCGTTGATTCATCAGATTCCCTAATGTCACTACTGTTTGCAAGCAACAGCATGCACTTATCTCAGTAATTCTAGGTGCGAATGTCATCTGCAAGTGGAGGAACGGCAAATATGAGGCATTGTGTTTGTTCATAGTGTTGGTTTGCTCGGTCCAGCGAGATTGGAGTCTCGGTTCAAATAGTGAAACAGTAATTATAAATGGAATTTGTCGTTAGTGTGACTACATCATGTCTACATTGCTACGGCCGCTTCTGAGAAATGTAAACTCTCTTCGGAGATGAGAATGCTGTTCAACTCCAGCAAATTCTGATTGCAATAATGTGGAATCTGTTTTGATCGAGTGAGGCCTCATCACTCAATAGCATAACACTACCTGGAAGCAAATTGGTCGCATGCAGATATTATGCAGATATTTCCCCTTTGAGGCTTTCAAGAAGCTGAACTGATAGGATACATAGGATTATTGGGTCTTTGGATTCAACCTTGTACTTTTCTACATTCCTTCCCTTACTATTCTTACTGACTGTAAGTTGTTATTGAAGTACGTATCCTGGTGTGGTAAGTGTTTAGAATTTAGTTACTTCAATTTCAAATATTTGAACGTCTTAATGTTTTGAGTCTGTAAATATAGCGGAAGCTGTGTGAGTGTTCCTCATCAGAGTTTTTGAGGATTAATTTTAAGAATTCCATGATATGATAACATTTTTATCTAAGAAAAAATAATAACTTCACTTTGAACATTAATTGTTTATTTTCTAATAACTTCAATCAATACTTTAAGAATAACGGTAGAATGAGAACAGTTACACAGTTATGCAGTAGGAAGAAACCAAACTATTATGAGCATAATTCGGCATTAGCGTGATTTAAGTTAACATACTATTATTTTTTCTCTTATAATACGTTCTAAAATATGAGGCCTGCTTTTTGAAAAGAAAATTTAAAATAAAAGAAACATTGAAAGACTCTCATAACGTTCCACGGCTACTATAAATGGTAGTTTGTATCATTCAATGAAACAGGTCCGATTCATCATATGCAGGATAATAATGAAACAGGCCGCTTAGCGCAGTTGGTTGAGGCGTTTCAACTTCAGCTTTCTGTCGTTACAGCGGTCGTGGATTTGAATCCCGCTCCTCCGTCTTCTGGCATCTATGTGTTTCCCATATTACCCACACACAAGTCTCGGATCCATGTGAGCATCATAAGCAATAAAAAAATACTTCGAGTACAATATATGGCGTTGAAGGGAAGTGATAGCCACTAGCCATTGCAGGTTCAGTCAGATAAAGATAAGTCCTGGGCCCTGTAGTTTATTTTTCCATTTAGCCTCATTTTTCGCCTAGATTCTATCACATCAATTTCGTTTTTGTGTCCTTATTTTGACAAGTTAATAAATAGGTTTGTATATCGTGTGTATTTTGTCAGTAAATGTATTTTTTTTTTAGATTCTAGGGAGTCTTAAATATAGCGGAAGCTGTGTGAGTGTTCCTCATCAGAGTTTTTGAGGATTAATTTTAAGAATTCCATGATATGATAACATTTTTATCTAAGAAAAAATAATAACTTCACTTTGAACATTAATTGTTTTTTTTTTCTAATAACTTCAATCAATACTTCAAGAATAACGGTGGAATGAGAACAGTTACACAGTTATGCAGTATGCAGTTGAATGAAACCAAACTATTATAAACATAATTCGGCATTAGCGTGATTTTAGTTAACATACCATTATTTTTTCTCTTATAATACGTTCTAAAATATGAGGCCTGCTTTTTGAAAAAAAATCTTGGATTATCAGCGTATTTGTAATTTAATTTCTATCCATTGTAGTAACGAAGACAAGTAAAGAGCTGCTTACTTTATTACAAACAGGTTTCATCCTGTTCAGATTCAGAATTAAATAATACAATCAATATCAATATGATTATTACGATTACATTATACAATACAATACGAATACAATGAATATATCAGATGAATCAAATGGTCTAAAAAGATCTTTACATTATTTTAGAGTTCTACTGGATACCTAATCCATCCTTATAGGTTTTTTATTATTCAAACTATCAATGATACCTCTGTTACTTCTATTACCTCAATAAAGGCTTTCCAAAAAAATATAACAATTTCCATAAGCCCACTCACAGAATAACGATGCAAAACTAAACAAAGTCAGAGTCAGTATATTATATTGAACTGAACGCCAAATCGTAGTTAATATTATTCGCTATATATTATTTATGGTAAAAACAGGAGCACAACATATAACAAAGAAGAGGAGGAGCATTATTTTTATAGAAGATAGAAAATTACGATTTCAAGGACTAGCAGACTGTTATAAAACTAACTCGTAGGGGGTGGTAAAAATACCAAGCGTCTGTTCAAAATATTTTCGCAGCACAGTAACAAATTTCCAGATAAGAAGGATACAAAATGAGAGCGAGAGAGAAACTGTTTGGAGAAGGAGGGATCGATTTTGCGCCGTGTCGAAGAAAAAGTGCGAAAAGAAAGTTTCCTATCTAATTTTGCATAGACCCTGCTCATCTCATCTCTTTCTATTGCGTCCCTCTAAGTTTTGTTGCGGTCGTTATCTTGTCACCGTCTTCTTCCTTTTCACCGCTTATCTAATTTAAAGTGGATTATATCCTGTGGAGAAGTGAAAGAAGAAGAAGTAAGTGTCGTAGAGAAGCCAACCGAAATTAAAAGGAGATGTTCGGTGGAGGGAAGCTTCGCCTTTTAGGCGGCCATGGTCTAGTATGATGGAGGGAGAAGACAGACAGAGAAGGAGATGTAGAAGAAGAAGAAAAAAGAAAATGAGAGTGGAAAGAAGAAGGACAGAATGATGATCGTCAATACTCCCGGTTTTGCTGAGACAACCAACGAAGGCAGTTCGACTTCTTTAATGATGTTGGCCTTTCCTCCAACAACCAAAACCCTCTCATTGACCCTCTCCCTCATCATACCGCGCCAAACCTCTCTCATAACCTCAATCTCACCCCTCGGAACCATTCGACCGTGCATAAACCTCTTTGGCTGCATTCCTCTAGATTTATCCGGCGAATCCTGAATACTAAAGACGCTGTTTAAAAGAGCCATCCCGCTCTGAATAAACACTGACTTACTTCGAGATCGTCTTTTCTAGCTCTATAGTAACGATGTTTCCGGGCTTCAATTCGAGGAATGCTTTTTTAAATTCTGTAGGAAATGTCTGATTGATCTGATTTTCATCACTGATGGGAGATGGGACCATAAACTGTTAGCTTGGTTTTTTAAACCGTCTGATGTTTGCGTGATTTTGATTGAAAATGAATTACGTAATTCAAATAATTTTGATAATTGAATAAATTATTGTGACCTCTAAAAGAATCATGAAAGGTCTCAAAGTGAATTCTTTGTCACAGAAAATAGGCCACATTCGGAAATTAACCACATTTCCCACGTAAATTTTTGATCATGCAAATAAAAATGTTCATTATTTTGAAAAATGCAATCTCTCTGCATCGATTACAAATTCATAATGTGCATTTACTCCATAAATAGGAGTCCAAAAATGTATAAATTAATTGACAGTGGAAAAAGACATTATGCTTTGAACTTATTTCAACTTTTTCCATGTTTCAATTTTCAATCAACTTGAACTCTTTTATAATCAACGTATTATCAATAGCCTACATTTTTTGGACCTATCTGTATGAAATCTGGTCGAAGATTAACATAGGCAGGTAAACAGTCACTACTTAGCATGCTCACAGAACCCCATGTTGGCTCGGAACCCACCTAAAATAGTAGGTCAATCATGTTCTTCATAACATGGCTCAAACGGCAAGGGTCTCCTCACCAAAAAAAGCCATACACTTATTATTATTACTATTATTATTAATATATTATTATTATTATTACTGTTGTTTTTATGGTGACAGAATAGATACTAGATAGAATCTGGTATTGAGTAGCTATTTTGTGGCATGGATGTGGAAGTAAACCAATGAAAAATGCTAAATCGTAGGAAAGATATACTATCTCTTGATTGTCAAGATTACGTGATGACTTTTATAAAGTGTAAGGAAGAAATTATCCGTGGTCTTTACAAATCAAGCTTGACTCAATTATTGCAAAGTGTCGGGAGAGGCAATGAGTATTCATGCCGCTTTCTGAAATCATGATATTGGTGATCGTTGTGCCAAATATAATAAATTTTAAACAGTGGTTGAGTTGCAGGTTTTGTAATTGTGAATTTTGAGTAGATGCTACATTTTCCATTTTTGAATTATTAATTGTATATCATTTTGTATACGTTCGGTTCTGTGGTGAAATTTGTGAGAAGTTAGCCAGCAGGTGTATTTGGACATCGCAGACATATTAATTCTGAATTCTTCTATTTTCCTTTATTCCTTTTCAAATCACCTCATCTATTTTCCACCCATACGAAAGTTGTCGCCAGTGCAACAAGGGTAAGTCCACACCTAATTATTCATATTTTTCTCAATGCTGAAGCAGGACCGCAATGCATTCATTGTAATAAAATCTATTTAAATTCATGCACTTGTCACAACAATCTAGGATGCAATTCTATTGTAGGAGCAGGCAAGTCCAGGAAAGCCATTGATCAGATAATTATTCGGTGTGAAACAGATCATTGGGAAAAATAGAGAATTTAATGTTGAAACCCACTTGGCATTTGTTGATTCTAAAGAGCGTTCAACCGGTTGGACACTGTGATGCATCATGACAAGTAGGGGATATCCTAAGCACTTTATCGACGAGGTGAAACGTTTTCATCAAAACACTAAAACTATCATTGACACAGATCACCTTACCAAAGAAATAGACAAGGCGGTAGTCTGTCTCCATCACTTTTCAACATTTACCATGGTGATATGGTAAGGTGCTGGATATTGGAGCTCCTCCTAAAATATATTTTGAATCCAATAAGACCTTTGAAAGTTTCGATGTTTGCGGACTATCTGGTTGTGATACCAGATTCTGAAAATAACCCACAGAAGGAAATGGTTGGCTTGAATGAGATTTCGAGACAGTACAACCTGATCATATTATAGCATAAAACAAATACTCCTTTCGCAGGACCTGCAAAACTTAGCGAATTTCTGTATTTTTTCAAATATTTATGAATATCTATAGGCTATATATTTTTTTAATTTCTGGAAAAAAACACGAAGCGTTCTGTACTCTAGGGACCCCAAAACAAGTTTATATCGAGGTTCAGGGTGAAAGTAGCACATCACGACCAACTGCAATATTTACATTTCAAGAAATTCGCTCAAACCCTCCCCCCACGAAATTCAAATAATTTGAAATTAAAAAAAACTAGCTCCATATTCGCTTTTATCACCAAAAAATACTGATAACTAATCACTTTTTTCATATTGCACAGAAATTGACAAATTAAAAAATTTTCGACGCCATTTTGAAAATGGCTGCTTTTCTCAAAACGCACTGGTTTTTCGAGGTGGATGAGTTGAAATTCGGTTTCAGCGCCTCAAAAACCATAAGGAACAGTCAAGAAAAAAAAAGATTAAAGTTTTTTCCTGAAACACTTTTTTAGCACCAAATAATTAACTCCATAGGGCAAGATACAGCTTTTGACAACAATGGTTTTTTCTTGATATCTTGAAAATTTGTTGAGCTAGAAGGCAGTGCAATACCTTAAAATTTTTGACTCCATGAGCTCTATCTTAAAGTCTAACAATAGAACTAAAATTTTCAAATACAACCCTTTTTTTCTTGAAAACCCCTAATTTTGGCGGGAAAATACCCCCGAAAAGGGGGTTAACCTTTTTGGATTTTCCTGGCTAACGAACTTGTCCAAGCTATTCACAAGAGGAAAGTGTATACCAAATTTGGTGGAAATCGGACATCTCCTTCAAAAGTTATCGTGCTATCAGACACATAGATATATATATATAAATCCCACTATACTTACAGCCTCCGTACATGTACATGTTTTCTATACTTACGGACTCCACCCAACTTACAGCCTCCGTATACGGAGGCCGTAAGTACATCCTTAATAAATCTTTCAGCTGTTTTTAAATAAAAATTTTTAAGGCTTGTAATTTTCAGTAAATGATCAGTAGAATGTTTACAATTGAACCTGCTTTGTTTGATTTCTCAAATTGCAACCCAATTTGAATAATTGATTTTTTAAAAAAATGTGTCAGAGGCCACAAGTCATCAATACGTCTGAAAATATACATTGCTAGTTCACGGTTTTGCCACCAGTGGAATTGGCCAGTAGCGCCACTGGTATATACGTGTATATCTGAATTTTCAAACTCATATATTTACAGCCTCCATTAAACTGGCAACATCGCGTAGCCTAACACACTCCTACAGTCATCCAAGCACGCACGCACGCTCACTCACTCCATACATTATCTTCAATCTGCTTTGTCCACAAACGCTTCCTGTTGAAAAGCCAACTTTTGACCGTTTTATCCCACCCATTACAATGGGACGAATCTTCTTTATATAAAATAGGCGAACATGTTTTTTTGTGATGACAACTCCTCCGTGGTTTCTCGACCGATTTTGTTCGTTCACGTCTCATTTGAAAGATCTCATTGAGTAGATGTTTGATAAGGTCTTACATTTTGAATAAAGTCATCAGAGTGGACATCAGCAATGAACGATCAAAGTTTCAATTTTTCCCATTGCTTTGATCGGTGAGCTGAAGATTTGCACATTTCAACTTATGATTTGATGATCAGCTGTTTTGAAACAAAACGTTTATTTTTCATTGCTCATTCAGAGAGAGAGGGTGGGAGGATAGGATAAAGAGGAAGAGAGAGAGAGGAAAGAGAGAGAAAAGAAGAAGAAGGGGAAGAAGAAAGAGGAGGAAGATGAAGAAGACGAAGGAGAAGAAGAAAGAGGAGAAAAAGAAGAAGTCGGAGAAGAAGTCGGAGAAGAAGAAGAAGAAAAAGAAGAAGGAGGAGAAAAAGAAGAAGAAGAAGTAGAGGAAGAGGAAGAAGAAGAAGAAGTAAAAGAAGAAGAGGAAGAAGAAAAAGAAAAAGGAGAAAGAGAATAAAAAGAGGAAGAAGAGGAAGAAGAAGTGGAAGAAGAAGAAAAAGAAGGAGAAAAAGAAGTAGAAGAAAAAGAAGAAGAGGAAAAAGAAGAAGAGGAAAAAGAAGATGGAGAAGAAGTGGAAGAAGCAGAAGAAAAAGAAGAAGAAAAAGAAGAAGAGGAAGAAGAAGAAATAGAAGATTAAGAAGTAGAAAAAGAAGATGAAGAAGAAAAAGGAGAAAAAGAAGAAGTCGGAGAAGAAGGAGAAGGAGAAAAAGAAGAAGGAGAAGAAAAAGAAGAAGAAGTAGAGGAAGAGGAAGAAGAAGAAGAAGTAAAAGAAGAAGAGGAAGAAGAAAAAGAAAAAGGAGAAAAAGAATAAAAAGAGGAAGAAGAAGAAAAAGATGAAGAAGAAAAAGATGAAGAAGAGGAAGAAGAAGTGGAAGAAGAAGAAAAAGAAGAAGAGGGAGAAAAAGAAGAGGAAGAAAAAGAATAAGAATAATAAGAAGAGTAAAAAGAAGAAGGAGAAAAAGAAGAAGAAAAAGAAGGAGAAGAAGAAGTAGAAGAAAAAAAAGAAGAAAAAGAAGAGGAAGAAGAAGAAAAAGAAGTAGAAGAAGAAGAAAAAGGAGAAGAAAAAGAGGGAGAAGAAGAAGAAAAAGAAGAGGAAAAAGAAGAAGAAGAAAATGAAGAGGAAGAAGATGAAAAAGAATAAGAAAAATAAGAAGAAGAATAAAAAGAAGAAGAGGGAGAAAAAGAAGAGGAAGAAGAAAAAGGAGAAAAAGAAGAAGAAAAAGAATAGGGAAAAAAGAATAAGTAGAACTAAGTCCAAACTTATCATCATAGGCAATGCTGTCATTCAGTATGTAGAAAATTTACATTTGGAATGTATTTTACAAAGTTTAATGAAGTCGCACATTCGTGCGACCCGGGATAACCTAGTTCTATTCAATTTTAAAAACAAAAACCATGCAATTATTCTTGATGTTCTGACTAGAGATGCTATCTGTTTATGATGATACTTGATACTGGTGTCATATGATGCAGAATAATATTATTGAGATCATAAAATATTAACTAGATAAAGATGAATTTTTCTCAAAGTGGGGCAAAATAATAAATCATGCAAAGGGGGCAAAATAATAAATAAATAATAAATCATGCAATTATTCTTGTATAATAGAGCAATTGAATATCAGAAGAAATTTTTATACTTGAATATTATAACTCGCCTCACGAATAATTATGGTGGGGGGGGGGGAATAAACTTTTAACTGCTGATCTGATTGAATGGGACACGTTCTATTCAGTCCAGAACACAAAAATTATGATGTACTGACTTTAAAGTGACTAAATTTTGCAAAGGGGGGGTTTGGGGTACCGGAAATGAGAAAAATCTTTGACACAAAAACAGTGTCCGATTTTGATGAGACTGGTGTCATAGGATGCAGAGAATTGAGGTCTGAAAATATGAACTAGATAATGATGAATCCTTCGATTGGGGGGAGGGGGAGAGGTAGGCAAAAAACTGTTGTTTTTTTTAAGAGAATTGATTGTCAATACTATGGTGTCAAAAAATCATGCAATTAATTTTGTATAATAGAGCACTTGAATTGAAGAAGAAAATTTTATACTTGTATTTATCACTCGCCTTCCTATGTGAAGGGGAAGGGGTTAGAAAAACCAAATTTTGAAATGCTGATCGGATCACAATGAAACAAGTTTTATTTTTTATTTTTTTTAATCAATCCAGAACACAAAAATTAAGAAGTACTGACTTGAAAGTTACTAAATTTTGTAAAGGGGGGTTTGGGGTACCAAAAACGAGAAAAATATTTTACACAAAAACATTGTCCAATTTCGATGAAACTTGTGTCAATGATGAACCTTTCACATAGGGGGTGAGGGGTAGATATTTTTCACTCGCCTTTCTAGCTAAGGAGGGGGGTTGTATAAAATCAACTTTTGAACTGCTGGTCCGATTGCAATGAGGCAAGTTCTATTCAATCAAAAACACAAAAATTAAGAAGTATTGACTTGAAAGTTACTAAATTTTGAAAAAGGGGTTGGGTACCAGAAACGAAAAAGAATTCTCAAAAAAATGACTGATTTTGATTAGTGTTGAAACATATCGTTTTAGGAAACAATACTATATTGAGCTTAGATAAATAATTTTAAAAATGTCTTAGAATACCCAAACTCCCTCTCACATGGACGCCCTCAACTCCCTTTAAATATCTAGCAGAAAGTTCTTGAAATCAGTATTTACTTTCATAAATAAGTATTTCCACTTCCCCTCACCGGCAAGTAATAAAAGTAAGACGGAGTCCACAAGTATAGGAATCATGATCATGTACAGAGACTCCTCGTGTATATAGTATTTGAGCTCTGGAGAGGGAAATAATCATAGGAAAAATCTACAAAAATTCGTGAACATTTATGTCTATACCATTGACCTTCCCATAAAAATTCAGATCGATTGGTTCAAAACAAGAGTGATTGTGAGCATTTTTCATTTTCTCTTTCAGTTCACAGCGAAAATCAATCTATACCTTACTTTTATACCTCGATTATGTTTATTTTTTTAGGATTTTGGTTCAAATCTATCAAATTAATTTTAAACATGGTAATTTGATTATATTTCATTGTTTTATTGTGTATAACCATGTTTAATAGCCATCTTTTCATACTTATTGTGATTTGAAAGCTGTAATATCGTTGTATCTTGCTGTAATCAACTTTATATTTATACTTCATGTATATAATATACACTTACTCTGTATATCACATAGAAGAACTAGTGAATGAAGGTACCAATTTCAATTATTATTGACGTATTTCAAGCTAGGTATTAATCTTAATCCTTGAAAATCACAATTCATTTATAAGACAATGTTTTAATACAAAGTACAAGATGGCAGTTAAAAGAAATTAAGGGATTAACAAGTTCAAATGACATGCATGCTACAAGCTAGCATAAAGACTATGAAATGGGTTATCAATGGAATACGCAGAATAATAATTTACTTTTTGAACAGAAGCTGTGCAAAATAATAATAATAATAGTAATCTCCGATCTCATAATTGAATGTTTTTGAATTTTCGCGCCACAGGTCACATGGCCTGGCTTCTTCTACAATTGAATTCGCCACCACGTTGAACTCCTGTTTTAACCTCATAGACTATAGAGAATCTGAAGGCCCGTTTAAACTTACTAAGGCTAGAGAGAAAATTAATTATTGTTAGAGAGCTTGCTTAGAGCAGCGTATACCGTTACAGATTCCAACTGGACGAGCGATGGGAGAGGTAGAGCAACACTTTCGCTATTACTAGATTGTTTTTACTATCGTCGTGTATCAACTCAACTGACAACTTAAACTGATCTAACCATCAGATTTTCTCTAGCTCAAGCAAATCTTAACGAACCTTGAAAATAAGCAAATATGAAAAGGAAGCTCCTCTTTTGAGTATAAATAGGTGTAAGTACTTTCCTGAATTAACAAAAAGAGATTTATAGTTTTGAGGGAGAGTTGACTTGAGGAAAATACGCATAATGGATTGAAGCCCCAATAATTTATTGATAAAGTAGACGAATAGTTTTTATCGAATTTTCTGAAATTTTTGAATATACAATTTTTTAAATGTTTCAAGTCAATGAAAGAATAATTGTCTTCTACTATTATGATTTTAATAACGGAAATTGGGTATTTTTTTATGAAAGCATCACGTATCATAAACAATTTAAAAAAAAGACTTATAGTATTCGTTTACTGAACTATATAAGTCTATAGTGAAAAAGTTAAAAGTTCATATCAAGTCATTGGTGAGATTTGTTGCCCCAAAAATTTTAACTTTGAGTGTACATAAACTACATGAATTTGTTATGAAAAAACGTTTTCCCACAGCAATAGATAACATTTTTAAAACCTTATTAGTTTTCCAATCCAAGAAACTTTGAAAAAATATGACCTAACCTAATCAACCCTAGACCTAATCAACCTAATCAACCAACCATATGACCTAATCAACCCTAGCTTCTTGTGGGGGGAGGACGTAAGATTTAGATAGATATAACTAGAATGCCACGCTAAAAACCATACTAAGATTTCCGTACAATCCAAGAGCCAACATGTTGGAAATACTAGTAAAATTTTCGACGTTGTTTTTGTTTTTCCAAAATTGTAACCAATCTAAGCGTATCTTTTTCCATACTAACCATTGATGTAAGTGGGCTACTAAATTATTGTGAATTTTTCCTCAATGAAAAACGTTGAGATTCTGTCGTCTAACGATTCTGTCATTTATATTGTCGGACCCTCTAGTTCAGACATGAAGAATTGTCGGCATATCTCAAGGGAAGGGGGATTCTTGAGACCCAATTAGCGTCCCCTTGATCCACCAATGCAATAGAGTGCTCTCGTAGAGTAATCAAGAGGATGCTTCCAGTCTAAAATCATAGATTGGGATCTACTATCTAGAATCTAGATTCCAGATAATTTTACAATATTATTGACCGTGCAAAGATTTATTACATATTGGACTTCTTTCACCCATATACATTACGTTTTTTGTTCCAGTCATTGAGGTATAAGTGAGTGAATGGAGTATGTGCAGTGGGTGCATGTACAATTTATAATTGGCTTCATTTTCTAAATTTATGCTTCCGCCACTCACTCTTACTTCGATAGGTGCAGCCGAAAACGAACCAAATGGAACCATATATTAGTATGAAGCAAGCCTTATCCAATCGCTTTTCCAATAATAACAGCCATGGTTAAACACACACTATAGGTCACGAAGCATCAACCTTTCAATCAGCCAAAAAAGTGAATGAGGGGTTTTTCTTACGCGATATCTACAAATCTCACAATACAGTAAACACTGGCAAAGAAACATAAAAAATGTTCTTCAAATGAGTTTATTCAATAAAAGCTCCTCCGGTCGCGTCTTAAATTCTATAAGTATCAAATAATACTGCTATTATTGAGTTGCTGTTCATAGGTGTTTATTGTAGACTGTAAAGTATACGAGCACTATTACGTAGATTTAAATTTATTTATAATCATTTTAAATAGGATACAGTATTTGTAAAGCTCATGAAACGTGATGCAATTACACAAAAAAACTTGAAAACTGGTATTGAAATCACACAACTAAAGACAATTTTATTTGACTTGAAACAGAAATTAAAAAAAGCTTATATATGTAAACCATTACTTCATAAATTCTAGGGCCTGTAATGCATTTCGTGTATTTTTCTCAAGTCAACTCTCACTCACATCCAACCTTGAAATATCATAAAAAGAAACAGAAATTCAGGAATATTATTTTCAACCCTCTATACTCAAAAAGGAATTTTCTTTCTATTTTTCCTCATTATTTAGGCTTGTTTCGACTTGCTAAAGCTAGGCAGAAACTAATTGCTTAGATGAGTTTCAGTTGAGTATACAAGATCGTGAACACAATCTAGTAATAGCGAAAGTATTGGTCTATCTCTCTCGTTGCTTGTCCAGTTGGAATCTGCACTGGTATATGCTGCTCTAAGCAAGCATCTCCATCAATAATAATTAATTTTAATACAAATAATTATTAATTAATTTTTTTTGTTACTCCAAAGTAGCTTGTGAGGTACGAGCCGATATGGCCAAGTTTAAAATGAATGCTGCTGTGCAGAAAGGTCACTATAGTCAAGTGATTAAGGCGCCCGACCGGCAATTAGGAGGTCCGTGATTCGATTCCCGGTGGTTACTGATATTCTCATACAGTATAGCATTCATCGATTTACAAAGCTATTGATGTTGTCAATATTCGCCATTGTGGAAGTTTTCAGTTGACTACGAATTAATAGCACTTGGGGATTCGAAATCAATAAATTAATTTTCTCTTTAGGCGAGTGATAATTTTCAAGTATAAAATTTTCTTCTGAAATTCAATTGCTCTATCGTACAAGAATATTTTTGACGCCATAATCTATAAATCTATTCTCTAAAAAAACAAAATTTTCAGGCCACCTTATGATAGAGATTCATCATTTTCTAGTTCATATTTTCGGATCTCAATACTCTGTATCCTATGACCCCAGTCTCATAAAAATCGTTTTTGTGTAAAAAAATTCTCGTTTTCGGTATTCCAAACCTCCCTTTGCAAAATTTAGTAGCTTTCAAGTCAGTACTTCTAAATTCTCGTGTTCTGGATTGAATAGAACTTGTCCCATTGCAATTGGTTCAGCAGTTCAAAATTTGACTTTTCAACTCTCCTCCCCCCTTCAGAAAGCTTGGGAGGTGAATGATAATATTCAAATTATTAATAAATTAATTTTCTCTCTAGCTTTAGTAAGTTTAAATAGTCATTTAAATGCTCTATGGACTATGAGGTTGAAACGAGAATTTAACGTGATGTCAATTATTTCAATGGGGGCAGCCATTGGTAACGCGATCTGTGCCGCGAAAATTCAAAAACATTCAATTATGAGATCGGAGATTACTATTATTATTATGCACAGCTTCTGTTCAAAAAGTAAATTATTATTCAGTGTATTCCATTGATAACCCATTTCATAGTCTTTATGCTAGCTTGTAGCATGCATGTCATTTGAACTTGTTAATCCCTTAATTTCTTTTAACTGCCATCTTGTACTTTGCATTAAAACATTGTCTTATAAATGAATTGTGATTTTCAAGGATTAAGATTAATACCTAGCTTGAAATACGTCAATAATAATTGAAATTGGTACCTTCATTCACTAGTTCTTCTATGTGATATACAGAGTAAGTGTATATTATATACATGAAGTATAAATATAAAGTTGATTACAGCAAGATACAACGATATTACAGCTTTCAATTCACAATAAGTATGAAAAGATGGCTATTAAACATGGTTATACACAATAAAACAATGAAATATAATCAAATTACCATGTTTAAAATTAATTTGATAGATTTGAACCAAAATCCTAAAAAAAAATCATAATCGAGGTATAAAAGTAAGGTATAGATTGATTTTCGCTGTGAACTGAAAGAGAATATGAAAAATGCTCACAAACACTCTTGTTTTGCACCAATCAATCTGAATTTTCATGGGAAGGTCAATGGTATAGACATAAATGTTCACGAATTTTTGTAGATTTTTCCTATGATTATTTCCCTCTCCAGAGCTCAAATACTATATACACGAGGAGTCTCTGTACATGATCATGATTCCTATACTTGTGGACTCCGCCTTACTTGTGTTACTTACTGGTGAGAGTAAGTAAAGTGAAAAAGTATTTGTAGATGACCATGCCGTTATGAGAGAGATTAATGGTGGTAGTAGAGGGCACCCATAGGAGAGGGAATTCGGGTATTCTGAAAGAACTTTTCAAAAATAGTTTTTTTGGTACAATAACTTACTCTTTCCAATGACCAATGTTGATTGATCAATTTTGGAAAACCACATTCCTTATCTCAATGGTCTGTTGATTGGGTTATGTGTAAAAATCAACTTTTATTTGATCTTAATAGTGGTCCAATTTATTTGAATGGGATTTAATTCATTCGTCACAAGTCGATTGTGATTTCCTCTATTTTATTTTCAACATTTCTATTCCCATTCCAATCGGACTACCTATTAAAAAGTTGATATTACCACCTCTCTTGCCAAAAAGGTTGAAAAATACAAAAAATTTAGAACAGTATATAAGAAACTATTATTTGTTCTACAATTAAAAAAATGGCAGACTTTAAACCCCATCTTTCCTTTACAAAAATCAGTCCCCCGCCCTCATATCAAAAATGTATAATTTCCTGGTTGATATCTAAATGTATTAAATTCTGTACTGTATAAAAACATATTTTATAAGAATTGAACAATGGTTTTGAGTCAATAATTTTTTTGTATATGATACCTGAAACCACCCCTTTGCAAAAATTGAACTTTTTGTCAACAAAATATCTTCATTGGCAGGTACTGAATGTAATAGAATTTGTCCCAACCCGATAGGATCATTTGTTCAGAATTTGCCTTTTCAACCCCTTTAAATAATTCCCAATACCCTATAATGTACTGAATAAAAAAAAGATTATCTATAATGAAATTAAATAGTTGAGCACTCTAAGTCGAATGAATCCAGAATTAATCGTTCAGACCACCCATTCAAAATTGATATTTCCACCCCTTATGCCAGAGAGGTGGAAAAACACAAATAATATAAAACACCCTTCTAAAATATAATTATTTTATAGCTCAAGGAAATAACATGATTTTGACATCAAACCCAATTTTTCCCCTTTCGTTTAAAGAAACCATTTCTCCAACCCCACAACCCCTATGACAAAAATTTATCATTTTATTGTTTATTATGTCCAATATCGATATTCTGCATCAAATAACACATGTCGTCAGTTGAGTTGATACACGACGATAGTAAAAACAATCTAGTAATAGCGAAAGTGTTGCTCTACCTCTCCCATCGCTCGTCCAGTTGGAATCTGCAACGGTATACGCTGCTCTAAGCAAGCTCTCTAACAATAATTAATTTTCTCTCTAGCCTTAGTAAGTTTAAACGGGCCTTCAGATTCTCTATAGTCTATGAGGTTAAAACAGGAGTTCAACGTGGTGGCGAATTCAATTGTAGAAGAAGCCAGGCCATGTGACCTGTGGCGCGAAAATTCAAAAACATTCAATTATGAGATCGGAGATTACTATTATTATTATTATTTTGCACAGCTTCTGTTCAAAAAGTAAATTATTATTCTGCGTATTCCATTGATAACCCATTTCATAGTCTTTATGCTAGCTTGTAGCATGCATGTCATTTGAACTTGTTAATCCCTTAATTTCTTTTAACTGCCATCTTGTACTTTGTATTAAAACATTGTCTTATAAATGAATTGTGATTTTCAAGGATTAAGATTAATACCTAGCTTGAAATACGTCAATAATAATTGAAATTGGTACCTTCATTCACTAGTTCTTCTATGTGATATACAGAGTAAGTGTATATTATATACATGAAGTATAAATATAAAGTTGATTACAGCAAGATACAACGATATTACAGCTTTCAAATCACAATAAGTATGAAAAGATGGCTATTAAACATGGTTATACACAATAAAACAATGAAATATAATCAAATTACCATGTTTAAAATTAATTTGATAGATTTGAACCAAAATCCTAAAAAAATAATCATAATCGAGGTATAGACTGATTTTCGCTGTGAACTGAAAGAGAAAATGAAAAATGCTCACAATCACTCTTGTTTTGAACCAATCGATCTGAATTTTTATGGGAAGGTCAATGGTATAGACATAAATGTTCACGAATTTTTGTAGATTTTTCCTATGATTATTTCCCTCTCCAGAGCTCAAATACTATATACACGGGGAGTCTCTGTACATGATCATGATTCCTATACTTGTGGACTCCGTCTTACTTTTATTACTTGCCGGTGAGGGGAAGTGGAAATACTTATTTATGAAAGTAAATACTGATTTCAAGAACTTTCTGCTAGATATTTAAAGGGAGTTGAGGGCGTCCATGTGAGAGGGAGTTTGGATATTCTAAGACATTTTTAAAATTATTTATCTAAGCTCAATATAGTATTGTTTCCTAAAACGATATGTTTCAACACTAATCAAAATCAGTCATTTTTTTGAGAATTCTATTTCGTTTCTGGTACCCAACCCCTTTTTCAAAATTTAGTAACTTTCAAGTCAATACTTCTTAATTTTTGTGTTTTTGATTGAATAGAACTTGCCTCATTGCAATCGGACCAGCAGTTCAAAAGTTGATTTTATTCAACCCCCCTCCTTAGCTAGAAAGGCGAGTGAAAAATATCTACCCCTCACCCCCTATGTGAAAGGTTCATCATTGACACAAGTTTCATCGAAATTGGACAATGTTTTTGTGTAAAATATTTTTCTCGTTTTTGGTACCCCAAACCCCCCTTTACAAAATTTAGTAACTTTCAAGTCAGTACTTCTTAATTTTTGTGTTCTGGATTGATTAAAAAAAATAAAAAATAAAACTTGTTTCATTGTGATCCGATCAGCATTTCAAAATTTGTTTTTCTAACCCCTTCCCCTTCACATAGGAAGGCGAGTGATAAATACAAGTATAAAATTTTCTTCTTCAATTCAAGTGCTCTATTATACAAAATTAATTGCATGATTTTTTGACACCATAGTATTGACAATCAATTCTCTTAAAAAGAACAACAGTTTTTTGCCTACCTCTCCCCCTCCCCCCAATCGAAGGATTCATCATTATCTAGTTCATATTTTCAGACCTCAATTCTCTGCATCCTATGACACCAGTCTCATCAAAATCGGACAATGTTTTTGTGTCAAAGATTTTTCTCATTTCCGGTACCCCAAACCCCCCCTTTGCAAAATTTAGTCACTTTAAAGTCAGTACATCATAATTTTTGTGTTCTGGACTGAATAGAACGTGTCCCATTCAATCAGATCAGCAGTTAAAAGTTTATTTCCCCCCCCCCCCCCCCCCCCCCTATTATTCGTGAGGCGAGTTATAATATTCAAGTATAAAAATTTCTTCTGATATTCAATTGCTCTATTATACAAGAATAATTGCATGATTTATTATTTATTTATTATTTTGCCCCCTTTGCATGATTTATTATTTATTATTTTGCCCCACTTTGAGAAAGATTCATCTTTTTCTAGTTCATATTTTATGATCTCAATAATATTATTCTGCATCATATGACACCAGTATCAAGTATCATCATAAACAGATAGCATCTCTAGTCAGAACATCTTGGTTTTTGTTTTTAAAATTGAATAGAACTAGGTTATCCCGGGTCGCACGAATGTGCGACTTCATTAAACTTTGTAAAATACATTCCAAATGTAAATTTTCTACATACTGAACGACAGCATTGCCTATGATGATAAGTTTGGACTTAGTTCTACTTATTCTTTTTTTCCCTCTTCTTTTTCTTCTTCTTTTCTCCTTTTTCTTCTTCATCTTCTTTTTCTACTTCTTAATCTTCTTTTTCTTCATCTTCTATTTCTTCTTCTTCTTTTTCTTCTGCTTCTTCCACTTCTTCTTTTTCTTCTTCTTCTCCTTCTTCTTCTTCTTCCTCTTCTTCTTTTTCTTCTCCTTCTTTTTCTTTTTCTTCTTCTTTTCACTCTTCTTTTTATTCTTATTCTTTTTCTTCCTCTTCTTTTTCTCCCTCTTCTTCTTTTTCTCCCTCTTCTTCTTTTTCTTCTTCTTCTTATTTTTCTTATTCTTTTTCATCTTCTTCTTATTATTTTTCCTCTTCTTCTTCTTCTCCCTCTTTTTCTTCTTCTCCTTCTTCTTTTTCTCCTTTTTCTTCTTCTTTTCTTCTTCTTCCACTTCTTCTTCATCTTCTTCATCTTTTTCTTCTTCTTCCTCTTTTTATTCTTTTTCTCCTTCTTCTTTTTCTTCTTCTTCTTTTTCTTCGTCTTTTCACTCTACTTTTTATTCTTATTCTTTTTCTTCCTCTTCTTTTTCTCCCTCTTCTTCTTTTTCTTCTTCTTCTTCTTCTTATTCTTTTTCATCTTCTTCCTCTTCATTTTCTTCTTATTCTTTTTCTCCCTCTTCTTCTGTTTCCTCTTCTTCATCTTTTTCTTCTTCTTCTCCCTCTTTTTCTTCTTCTCCTTCTTCTTTTTCTCCTTTTTCTTCTTCTTCCTCTTCTTTTTCTTCTTCTTTTTCTTCTTCTTCTTCCTCTTCTTCTTTTTTTTATTCTACTTCTTTTTCTCCTTCTTTTTCTTCTTCTTTTTCTCCTTCTTTTTACTCTTCTTTTTATTCTTATTCTTTTTCTCCCTCTTCTTCTTTTTCTTCTTCTTCCACTTCTTCTTCCTCTTCTTCATCTTTTTCTTCTTCTTCCTCTTTTTATTCTTTTTCTCCTTTTTCTTTTTCTTCTTCCTCTTCTTCTTTCACTTCTTCTTCCTCTTCTTCCTCTTTTTATTCTCTTTCTCCTTTTTCTTTTTCTTCTTCCTCTTCTTCTTTTACTTCTTCTTCTTCTTCCTCTTCCTCTACTTCTTTTTCTTTTTCTTCTCCTTCTTCTTTTTCTTCTTCTTCTTCTCCGACTTCTTCTTCTTTTTCTCCTCTTACTTCTTCTCTTTCTTCTTCTCCTTCGTCTTCTTCATCTTCTCCTCTTTTTTTCCCCCTTATTCTTCTTTTCTCTCTCTTTCCTCTCTCTATCTTCCTCTTTATCCTATCCTCCCACCCTCTCTCTCTGAATGAACAATGAAAAATAAACGTTTTGTTTCAAAACAGCTGATCATCAAATCATAAGTTGAAATGTGCAAATTTTCAGCTCACCGATCAAAGCAATGGAAAAAATTGAAACTTTGATCGTTCATTGCTGATGTCCACTCTAATGACTTTATTCAAAATGTAAGACCTTATCAAACTCGATGAGATCATTCAAATGAGACGTGAACGAACAAAATCGGTCGAGAAACCACGGAGGAGTTGTCATCACAAAAAAACATGTTCGCCTATTTTATATAAAGAAGATTCGTCCCATTGTAATGGGATAAAACGGTCAAAAGTTGGCTTTTCAACAGGAAGCGTTTGTGGACAAAGCAGATTGAAGATACTGTGTGGAGTGAGTGAACGTGCGTGCGTGCTTGGAGGACTGTAGGAGTGTGTTAGGCTACGCGATGTTGCCAGTTTAATGGATGCTGTAAATATATGAGTTTGAAAATTCAGATATACACGTATATACCAGTGGCGCTACTGGCCAATTCCACTGGTGGCAAAACCGTGAACTAGCAATGTATATTTTCAGACGTATTGATGACTTGTGACCTCTGACACTTTTTTTTTAAAAATCAATTATTCAAATTGGGTTGCAATTTGAGAGATTTAACAAAGCAGGTTCAATTGTAAACATTCTACTGATCATTTACTGAAAATTACAAGCCTTAAAAATTTTTATTTAAAAACAGCTGAAAGATTTATTAAGGATGTACTTACGGCCTCCGTATACGGAGGCTGTAAGTTGGGTGGAGTCCGTAAGTATAGAAAACATGAACATGTACGGAGGCTGTAAGTATAGTGGGATTTATATATATATATAGATATATATATATATATATATATCTACATATATAACATTTTGTGCCACTATGATTTTTGTACTCTGGGGGCTCCAAAACAAATTTCCATCATGGTCCCGGGTGAAAGTCGCACATCACGACCTGCTGTAATAGCTGAATTTGAAGAAATTTGCTAAAACCAGGGCGTTTTTGAAGAAATCACCTGTATGCACACGGATTGTGCTAGTTAATGCAGCGCTTGAGTTAAAGTATCACACTTTATGTACCAGGGTGTAGATACTTCATAGAACTTCACATATGACCTTGATAATGATGTGGATTTGAAATTAATTGAATTCCAACACATATGTTGTTGAATAAAACGAACTTCGAAGAGCAAGACAACAAGAGAAACAAAGCTGAAGTGATGGCAGTATATATTCTGTTGTATGGCCCAGAAACATGGCTGAACAAAAGATATTGCTGAATAGAGTCTAAGCAGTAGAGATGCATTTAATAATGATGATAATAATAATTCCTTATTGCCAATACAATAATAGTTACAAAAATCACATATCGTATCCAAATATACATTGGATATGTTCTAGCGTGGCTAGAATAATAGAGCCGTGTGCTCTAGCCACAAGTTCTAATAAGCAAAGTGAGAAAAGTTGGACAGAATCCGCAATGATGACATAAGGAGTGAACTAGGCATCTCTTTATTGATGGCTGAGTTAGAGGGTTGAAATTAAAAGAAGAAGAAAAAGATTATCAGAATTTGGAAAAAACAAAAAATGAACTTTATAGCTATTGGGAGAAAATACTTAGTTCTAAAATTTGAAATTTTCAAGAATAATTCATAACGCCTCGTAATATGGCGCTGATTATGACAAATTCAGGTACAAAAGGCTTTCCTAACTATCTGATAAAAAATTTCTAAAAGATTGATCTAGAAGAGCAATCCATAATCAATGCAATGGTTTACAGACCTATTGTTAATTTACAGAACCATCAGAGTGTTATGAAAAGCAATCTTGTTAGCCAGCAAACTTTGAGTGCAATTTATGAATCAGTTGGGGAAGAGGTGGTCAAGCCATTTCTGGAAAGAGGGAATTCAGTATTGAGAAATGGTGCACGATGGGAGAAGAACGAAAAACTAATGGAGTAATTTAGAGACTTTCTTAATTAGTTGCGAGAGCTTTTTGACAGTTTGGAAGATGCTGGAATTCCGAGTTGGGGAATAAGTTTCAAAAGGGACGAAGAATAAGAAACGGTCTCACAGTTTTTTCAACCTCTGTCGATGTAATCTATTACCCATGGAAATTAGCTCGCAAACATTGAAGACAAGTATATTGGTTCAACTCGCATTCGGCAGAACGTTTCGTTTCTGTTGAGAAGAGGAATAGGTGGCGGGTGTTTTCCAAGACGAGTGACTCTTGAAAGAGCATCGTCTTTGCAGAAACGGGAACTTTGCAAACTGCAAAATCAATTTCGTCCAAGTTCAACCCACTTTGAATGAAAACGGCTTCTGAAAGCCAAGCTCCACAGGACTAGCAAATCGAACCTTCCCATTGTAAATAGCCTTTTGTCTTCCCAGATAGTTGAACGGTATGCGCCTAAAACCTGTTCATTCTTATATAAATCTTGCTTTCCCTGGAATTTCGAATAAATTTCTACCCAAATAATATACCGTAGACTCTTTGGTACTTGAGCTCAAATCTGTTTTCTATAGCTTGATTCGGCAACGTGATAATCAACTCAAAATATAAAAGAATTTTGGTTCACATAAGCTCTTGTGGTTTCCATAAACAAAAGGAATAAAACATGTAGGTTAATTATAAAACAACCATTCGATAGAGATTTGATTTTATTCATTATAGAAATAAGTTGAATACATTGATTAAAAAATCATAGAAAGAGTATTATAAAGAAAACATTTTGAATGCAGTAAAGAATAGTAAATTACTTAGAAGCAAAAAATTGTTTGTAATCTCAGAAGAGGCTCATAGAGATGGAGAATTCTCGATAAGAAAATATAAAGATTATCCTAGTTGAGTAGTAGATGAAGATGAAAATTAGTAGAAAATCAGCTTAATGTATATATTTGTCAATTGGATTATAACTTGAATATACATTGTATAAATAAAGCTTAATGGTTTGCTGGACAGGGGCGGATCCAGCAGCAGATTTTGTGGAGGGGAACACCTTAGTGGGTGTCACCGCGGAAAAAGGGGGTTGGCCCGGATTGTTTGAAAATGAGGCCTAAAATCGTGAATTTGATTTGTGATTTCAATTGAAATGAAACCACCTTTTTGTTTTTGAAAATTCTCTTCTTTGCAGATCGCTTGAAACACATTTAACCAAGTTGTTAAATAAACAGATTTAATTTTTCACCTATTGCCTGTAATCTGTACTGATATGATATTATACTGAATATGAAATAATTCATGATGCAATGCCTCTACAATGTCCTATACTGCCAAACAACAAGAAACTTCAATGGATACACAGTCTAATGTAAATAAAATAATTGACGTGACAAAAAATTTAAGTTCAACTCATAGTTGAATTTCTGTATCCCACATAATCAAGTGATAATATCACATTGAAATGTGCATAATATGAACTCAACCAGAAAAAATATTATTGTTCAAGACAGCAGCTATCAATTAAATTAAAACGTCATATTTTATGAATAGATAATATAAATCATGGGAGCTGACTAGATTTCACACTTGAGAAGAATTATTTCTAAAAAACTCTGATTCTGTTCTTAGTTCGTTGAGAGCATGCAATAGCAACCTTAGCAACCTTTTTTTCTACATCTACAGATGCTTTAAAAGCTGATGGTGATTGTTTGTTTAAAAGTGACCGCGTTGTTACCTGAGTTTTAATCAAGTTACCAGATCTAATTTACTTTTTTTGGCTCATTTTAGCTGAGAATAATTGTTTTTCCAGCTATGTAAAAATTTAAATAAAATTTTACTTGATTTAATAATAATTGTCTAAGCCTATAATATAAGCCTATTTAATTTTAAGCAAATTTATCAATACTGGTACAACCTAACCTCGAAAACGGAATTTAACTTTTTATCAGAACACTTTAAATTATACTCTAAAATTTATTACTAAATATTATGAATACTATTAATTGAAAGAAAAATACTACTTATCCATTTGAAATAATATTAAAATCTTCAAAATTCTCTGAGCCTGTTCACCTAGCCTGCACAAACAATCACAGCTACCTAGAGAGAGGAAGAGTGTGGTTTCAAGATTTGAACGTCTTTTATTTTTAAACAATAAAGACTAGATATTAAAAAATGTAGGCATTTGTCATTCATGACATTGAGAAATTTATTTGTAGGTGGATTAGTTGTTCCAGATCTCGTATACAGTTATAGTTACTGAATCTGTGTTGATTATAAAAATAGAGTTGGATTGTTGTTAATTTCTGCGACTAACTCAGACTTACCCTGTATTGTTTAATGTCGACTTTATTGTGTTCATCCAGTGTAACAAATTGTCATGCTCTGTTAATGAGTTTTCATAGAAATGAAACTTCAGTGCCCCCGCAAAAAAGGCGTTTACTTTCAAGAATTATCTTGTGAATGATTATAGCTTCCCATAAGAAAGCTATGTGTTGAGACTATGATTCTGATATTAGTTCATAGTTTCTTGAATGTCATTCTTGATAAAATAAGATATTCATTTTGACAATTAATTATAGTAGATAAACTGTCACTGGATACGAACGATTTGAAGAGCAAATAAAACTGAACATCCTGATGAATCACACCCGCTTTAATACGATTATTTTGTGTATACTAGTAATTTCCAGATACCTCTCAATGTTTCTATTTACACAGAAAAAATTATCTAGAAGATTCTCTATTCTCTAATCTCTAGACAAGAACAAATTCATATAGCCGCCATATACACCACAGCAATCTACATAGATAGAGCTGAGAATATAAATATACGAGTCTCAAGATTTTATATCATGAAACAAGAAAAATCCTCACTCAACTAATAAAACTAGACTATTGTTTCAGCTTTTCAATTAACTTGCTATTCAATCCTATTTGATTTTCTCAATAAGCAAACAAGTGGAGAATAGACTATAGGAATAGTGCAGAGCTTTACATATAAATCACATGGGTCAATTAATTGTGCAATAGCTGCAGATTGTAGCTTGCAAAGGCGTTAGGCGCTGGCACACTATACACCGCAATGGTACTTGAAGGCAGCAGCTATAAGAGACTGATCATGTATATGGGCTTACACTCAAACAAACGGCTGATGGCAGCTGTTAGCGGTTGGATTGGAATCCTCTTAGTGCTCTTGGGTCTGAATATTGGAGCCCAACTGTCGAGAGTAGTCTTGACGGATAACTCATTCTCTCACAACGTAGCGGCCCTTTCACAACAGCTCAATTGAGAACAGATTGCGTGCAATCAAAGCTTGATACACGGAATTCTCGTTGACTGGCAATATGCTGAACATGACAACTAGATTAGTTATTCTCCAAACAGAGGGCACTTCTCATATGAATCGAAGATTGGCAGGAAATTCATTTGATAAACTTCGACTGCGTCTGAGATTTAAATATACATTCGATTCTCCATCACTCCATAGCACAATGTGTAAGTGATGGAAGTATTGAGAGTAAATGTTAGGTGATATGAGCTTTGCGAAGCAATTTCACTCACTCGTTTCTAGTTCTGTTTCAGGAAAAAGTTGATGCATGCCACCATGCAACCATCAGGCTACCTATTCTTCAACTAGCAGTTTGCCTAGATTCAGTTGAATCGGGATAATGTATTTAGAACATGATATTACTATTTGAAAAGTTTAAATATTACTATTACTATTTAAATCTCTCTTCTCTTCCACCTTTTCTTTTTCTTCTTCTCTCAATATT
Organism: Conomelus anceps; assembly: GCA_948455865.1. Classification (NCBI taxonomy): domain Eukaryota; kingdom Metazoa; phylum Arthropoda; class Insecta; order Hemiptera; family Delphacidae; genus Conomelus; species Conomelus anceps. The sequence goes on from OX418220.1 coordinate 52,082,805, forward strand.
CTTCTTTAACAATCTATTCTGCTTATTCTTGAAGCTCTGATTTCCCAACACTATTTATCGTCCATGGAGAACAGCATAAACAAGGCATAAACAATTGTTGATCATTTTTCACCTGATGGCAGACGAAAGGTGAATGGCGGCTTGTGGGGTGCCTCTGCTCACTAATAATTTGGTTGCTACTTATAATATTGTTACTTAATATAATTATCATCTGAATGTATTTCACAAAAGAGAAATGAAGTAGATACTGTTAGAAGTTCTACTACAACTGAGTGACAGGTCCCGATCAAGGTTAGTAGATAGAAGGTTGGAAGCTAACAAGTGTTTTTCCTCATGAAAAGTCGTTAGAGTGGGGAAATGAAGTTACAAACGTCACCGCGGTAAAATTTTCAAATTTCTACACACGTTCTTATGGTAAATAATAAAATTTCTGTAATAATTATTAGAAAAACGCATGACTATATTTTACACGGGAAGCAGCCTCGAAATATTAATTCTCTGTAAATAGACTCTGTATATAATACTTATCAATTATTATAGCAATTATTATTTTCTTAGAGTGACAATGTTTCATATTTTTATCCTTGAATTATTACAAACTTCCTTAATAAAAACTTGTTCTTGGTTTGTTTTTGTTTCATCCAGGGGCTCGCCATTTGAGCCTTCCCCGCGCGGGGGGGGGGGGGGGGGTTCACGGGGGCTTTATTGCCATCAATTTTGAAAATAATAGTTTGACTGCTTTTATCATCAGGCCGTAACAAAGCTTGCCGGATGCTTTTGAGTAAGTGGGTAAACTGAATGCAAGACCCAAAATACAACGTAGTATGTCAATGTATCGATGTTGAGGCTTCATTCTGATGCGACATCACATAAATACACTATCCACATACATTGCACTCTACAGATATCCAACATGGTGGACTAAGTAGCATCACTGCGATGAGCTATAGTGCTATAGAGCTATTTTGTGTAATGGAAGACGGGAATGTTTAATCAGGAAGTGATGGCTTGTTTAGCCCAGCTATGATGCTGTTTCGATAGACAGTAAGCGCACTGTGCAAACATTGCGCCACCGTAATATAAAACGTAGTCTTCTACGCACTCTCAAACATGCACACTAATTCACGTAATCGAAGGATACAGACCTGACTGCCTTTTTTTAAGCCTTTTTTCAGTGATATCTAGTCCTATATTTTGTCAATTTATAATGACATCACTGTAAAAAGATATTAGAATATAAATTAGTTGTGCTTTTTAATATCGATTGATAGTCGAGTCATTTTAGACATTGCAAAACTTATTGTGGATCCTGTTTTCTTGTAGGTTGTTTGGAGTTTGGCTACATTATGATAAGTGTGGAACTAATTTTTCACCGTCGAAAAACCTGATCTATCTTCACAATTTTCAAAAAACCTCGAAATGTTATCACTTTTTTGGGGTTTTTGCTGAATATTAATTTTCAAAACCCTACATCGAACAGATAGCATGTCGTATACTAATTGATACATTACAAAAGATTCCTATAATTTGACATCAAAACGGGTTCAAAGTTATGGAAATTGACTGAGAAACAGTAATTTTAGAGAGGAGCATTATTCTCTAAAAATGAGAAATTTCAATATTCTAGATGTTTTAGCAAAGGTATTTAATGATTGATGGAACTCACATTGGTAATTGTATGTATGACTCTCTATAAAAGGTATAATTTGAAGCTGATCTGCAATATCTTCCGAGTTAGAGCTGTTAAAAGATGTTGATAGATTCGAAAACTCCCTGAAATTGTTGTGAGGGCTTCAACTAAATCCCTCAAATACTTAGTTACATGATTTTCCTCCGCATCATCGCTCCCAAAACCTCATATTATTAGTAAAGGATTCATTTCTGCCCAAAAATTTGCAAAGTCTCCATGTCCAGAGGAATAGAGTGGGGGTGGCTTTTGAACCCCAGTTTTTGACCAGTTAATCGTGAATGGTCTTTCACTATTATGTAATTCCACATTGCTCATCAAGGCGATCCAAATAATTTGTATATTTATTCATATACAGTATTACTGGACCATAACTCAGAATGATGTACATAGACACTAAATCGTTCAACCTACAACCATGCATAGTGAATTATTAAAATTGAAGAAATATTGATATCCAAGATATAAATTTTCTCCTTATAAACCATAAAATTGCCAAATTGATTTTTCATTATCCTGAACCCCGAGCCGCCCCCCCCCCCCACCCGGCCAAATAGGCCCCCTATTGGTAAATCCAGCCCTGGTGGAGCGATACCAAATGTTGTTACAGTCAAAACAATAAATTATATCTAGTTTTTATTAGAAATATACCTAAATAGAGTGAATAAATAACTTATGAATGTAGTGTTATTATTTTGGTATTATCCATCATAACTGTATCATCATAAGGGTCTTATTCTCTTAACTGTACCTTGTTTATATATGTTTGAAGCTATTTTATATGTAAAACAGTGATATAAACCAAAAACTTGACACACATGATTATAATACAAGAAGTCGAGGGGATTTATATATTTTTGACTCACTCAGTGAGTCATAGTAGTAGCTTATTTGAACAAAAATCTAGTAATATTTGTAGGAAACTCTAAAAACAAGCTACTGCAGTTGTCAAAGAGTCTTGAAAATATAGAAATATATAAAAACAATTGAAAAACTATTCAGTTGATAAGTCTTTTTATAGTGTTCAAGAGTCTCTTCCACATCAAAATTAAGCCTCACCGCAACTAATCGTAGAGCGTATAACCATACATCTTAATGATTGATAGTCAATAATTTCTTCTCAAATATTTCTTCCCAAGACTTCACAATACTACAGAATAGAGTGGAACAGCTCATAGTCAAGTTGAACAGCACTAAAATTCTTTGATCGTTGATGAAGACCTTCAATTTTATGCTAGGAGAAAAATTCAAGCTGTTCTGGAATCAGTGAAAAATTAAAATAAAGAAGAGGAAGAAGAAGAAAGAAGAGGAAGAAGAAGAAAGAAGAGGAAGAAGAAGAAAGAAGAAGAAGTAGAAAGAAGAAGAAGAAGAAGAGTGGGAGGAGAAGCAGGAGGTAGGAGGAACAGGAGGAGGAAGAGGAGGAGGAGGAGGAGGAGATGGTGATCTAGTGCAGAGAGAAGGAGGTCATAGAGAATATGTAATTAGTTTTCGACCACACTAGCAGAGTGAAGTATTTACTTGAAAAAAATCTATCAGGTAAATCCTTCAATCGTCTTAGATAAAAATATAAGACTACCTATTAAACTCTACTGATAATATTGATGACATTGAAAAGATTGCTAGTGGATTTAATGCTTTTCAATTACATGAGTGAGCAGCAGGTACTCTACTCTATGCCTGAAGCGTTTCTGACAATTTAATTAAAACTCTTCCTCACAGAAAAGCACATTGCTTTCTTTTTTTCTGCGATTTCGACCAGCGTTTCCCTCACTATCGTTAGTTGTGGAGGATTCTTTCGATGAAAATTACCAATTAAAAGATTAGGGATAATTTATTATTGTTATCACATCCCATTCCACTCACACTAAGTCATTCAAGTTGTTTTTAATCATTGCTTTAGTCCTTCAGGATGTTTCAAGAGATGTCTTGTCTTGATGTCTTGTACGATATCTTATGTGCACTCTTATAAAAATATATAACTCTTATAACACTCTTATAAAAATTACAGGAAGTGAATAAGTGTTGTAAATAATTTCTCTCAGTTATAATTTTTACACCAAATATGAAAAATATAAATATTATTATCGGTAAATTTTTTACAAATTCAAAGAGTCCATCAGTAAGGTTTCACTTGATAGTTGATTGTTTCATCTCAACCATTTCAACCACTAGTGTGAATCTTTCAATCGCCATTTATTATAATATTAAATAAAGCGGGATTGACTCTGTTTTGGCTGGTAGAGGTGTGCGGGCCCGCGCAAAATGATTTAATGCTAGCAATGGGGTAATGCAGGGTGCTCCCCCTTGGGGCGATATTTTTTATGGTCAATGCTAGGGAAAAATTATTTTAAAATGAAGTATACTTTTGCTTAAAAATGCAACCCTTCTTAGAAGAATAAGGCTGAGATCGTTTTATTAAGCCAGGATGAACTAGTGTGTGGAGTTTGTTTTATCTGCAGCACTGAGCCCTTCTATCTCTTCTTATCCAGTACAAAAGTGGAAAAATGAAATTTTAGTTATTTGTACTTTTTAAAAGCTATCATGTCCTACCAGTTTTGTGGATTTCTTACAAGGTCGATTTTTCTAGTGCAATGAAATTCAAAGTAGTAAGAAAATTAATTTTGAAGCCGTAAAAATTGATGAAATTATATAAGTATTTGATAAAGTACTTACGTTTTATGCCACTAAATTCAAGTTATCAAGTAATCAGGGAAAATATTTAATACAATTGCATTTTTTTTAAATGGAATATCCTAGATTTTATGTTTTTTATTTTACAGTGCTGGAAATATCAGAAAAATTACATGTTGTAAATAAATTCACAATGAATTTAGAATGGAATCTGCTTTAAAAATGTTGTGGACTGGGAGTGGTGGGTTCTTTGTTTGACAGATTGTTGTCAAAATGTTGGCAACTGTTGACAACATATTTGAAACAATGATGTTGAACTCAGTTCTAGTTGAAAAAAGGCTCTTTGAACCATAATGTGACTTTCTAGAATTTGGTTTATATTGTTTTTAAATATGCTCAAACTATAATATATATGCTCAACTACTATTAATTTCAATCAATAAATAAATATATATTGTACCTGAAAAGATATTTATGTTAATTACGATTGTCACCTTGTCTATTATTGTCTTTACAACCGCACTTACTTTTGTGAGAAATAGAATACACGTTTTGCTCAAATCCCATCCTCATCAAGCAGAGAATAAATACTCTGTTCTAGCTATGTGTAGTAGTAAAGACTCTGTGTAGCACATTATATTCTCTGTTGTAAGTGCTGTTGTAAATGAAAGTTCATTATTTTCATTAACATTGATAGTACCTGCAGTTGATTTAAGGAGGTAATTTAATAGATATTTATTATTCTACTTCTTACTAGCTCTCTGTCTCAAAAATAATTGTTTTTACTCAATATCAGTTTGAGGTCTAAACATGTGACAGACCATTAATTTGTGAGTGCTTTAAAAGCCTAGGAATTGATTTCTTAGCATTTGAAATTGAAAAATATTTTCCCTGGCCATGTGTGTGTTCCACTACACCTCATAAGCCTCCTGGATCCGCCCCTGAATGATGGGTGGGCTTAAGAGACAGCAATTTCAAGTAGAAGACAAAGGAAGATAGCTTCGGTTGGCCTGGATTTGATCATACAAGTTCAAATGAAATAATCATGAAGTATCTAATCAAATCCAAAATATTTTTTCTGTTGGCATATTTGTTTTTGCAGTATTCCTAGTTTGTTTTCTTCAATGCAAGTGAAGTTCTTTCTATTCCTGCTCTGAACAATATTATGTTAAAGATTATCACATCAATATCACATGTAATTAATTATTTTTCAAATTCTGGATATTTTCATAGAAGCTATACTATGTGATATGTATGAGTGTTTTGAGTCACAGTGTCACAGATGGCGTTGTTCTTCTTTTTCTGAAATTAGCGATTGATTCGAATCAGTCCCTAATCCCTGATCATATTCTATCTATCTCTGTTTGAAATTTTACTGGAAAGACTATTCATCAAAGACAGGATAGGACAAATGAAAAGTTGGATGGTTGGACAATACATTTAACAATATTTGACTCATTATTACATGTGAAGCTTGTTATACTTCGGGAGTGGGAGTCCAAAAATTGTATAACTGTTTATATTTCATATTTATTTGCTTTTATAAGAGAATAAAAAATAGACGAGCTTATGTCTGTTATCTTACTTTTTTAAATCGCCAATTTGGACAATAGCATCCCAATTACATTATGTTAGTTTTGACACATAATGGAGAACATCCCAAATTTAATCTGAAGAGATTGAAATCGTCCAGAAAACTATCTTATTTCAGCTTATTATTGAAAAGTTGCTTCATTTGAGAGAAATTTCCGTGGTGAATCCTTCCTTCCCACTGTATGTATCAGACTTGTGCTTCACCAACTATTTACTGCACTGCTCGTTTCTGACATCCCATGCATAGTTGCGTCATTTCCAAGTATATGCTTCTGAGTAACATACATATCAAAATCATATATTCGAGAGTTGTTTGTACGACAAATAAACTAGTAGAATAAGTAGAATAAACTAGTAGAATAAGTAGAATAAACTAGTAGAACTAGAACTAGTAGAACTAGTAGAATAAACTAGTAGCGAACTTTGAATTGATTCTAAATCTTGTTTCAAACATACAGCGAAGTTCAGGCTAAATTCCTCAATTCAATAGAATATTTTTCAACAGTAATAGAACTGATAATGCTGAGAAATGAATTGAAGGTTCACCAGGAACTGCGAGTGAATAGATAAAATCTGTAGGCTAAGCATTCTACAGGCAGCTTATTGTGACTGTTGCATTAATAAGTAATGATTGTCGATCAAGGTTATTATTATGAATTTTTTTGTAGATTACGTCTTGGAGACTCCAGTTTAGGAGTGTAAGACAAGTCAGTTTGAAAATTAATTATACAATCTTATACACTATTTACCAAAATTACTATATCAATTAGATGAGGTGAGGCTTAATTTTGATGTGAAAGGAACTCTTGTACACTATGAAAAGCTTTATCAACTAAATATTTTTCAGTTTTTTAAATATTTCTATATTTTCAAGACTCTCTAAAAACTTCAGTAGCTTGTTGTAGAGTGTGTATGAGCACATGTTTTTGTACGTCTATCATTGGCTAGTACGTATCAAAATGCACTCTCTCACACGTGTGCATGCGTGCAATTTGTCCTGCGGGACGAAACAGGAGCTAACAATATAGAATTGATGCTCCGTGATTTGTGTAACATTCAGCGTAGCTAAATAATCATTATTTATTCAAAGGCAATGAGCTATTAATCCATGAAATACTCCGCTGTATGAAATTGCGAGTCTTTGTGCTCTCTTCTCATCAAACGTGAGTTGAACCGTACAATGGATATTTTATTCAATTTCACTAATGAAAACAATTCCAGTGATTCAATTCTCCATTAATTGTATAATTATATTTATTCTCTTTGAATATATGATACTCGAGTGGTAATAAAATTGAACAAAATTTCGTTTACCGGAGCTTTGAAGGATGTGACTGAACTTTCCATTTGATCCAGTTCTGTATGCTCCAAACCATCAAATTTAAAATAATAGTTCTAACGATTAGTATAAAAGGTCAATCACCTCCGGGCTGAGATGGAATTCGTACAAGAGTGTTCTTAAAGATAACTCTTTGGGATACTGATGCGCCCAATTCATCATGAAGTCAATCTCATCATTGAAGTAGGCAAGTGCTTCCAAAGCGGTGGAGGTATTCATTCATTAATGTTTTCCATTCATAAATCAGGTACAATTTTTTTTCAATTACAGACAATTCTCCTTGTTTGTTATGATGACTGAGATCATCGAGAAACGTGTCAAGATACAATTAATTAACCCGGTATTTGAATAATAGCCCTTGACTAGGATTTTTCAGGGTCGCCAATAATCCTCAAAACCATTATTTTCATGATTGTATTATGAAGTTATATAATTATGATTCAAAAAGCACAGAAAATAGAATAATTATATAACTCCTTCAAGTCATTTTAATTTTCAACTTTGGTCAGATTCCTTTTAGTGTATTTTCCCTAATTGTGTCATGATGTGTATCATGTACGGTACTCATATGAGGTATCTTAAAAGAAATATAGGTGTGTGCAGAATCATTTCCAAATAATTATGTATTGAAACATACTTATGCATTATGAGTAATTATATTTCAATTGAGTAAGAAAATAATTAAATCTTTTATTAACAGAATTGAATTGAAACTCAAAATGATTTCCCTTCATGAATCTTTCTCACATAGCAATCTATAAAGTAGTAAAAATAGTGAATTTTCATTTTTTATTGAATCAACTATTTTTTCTTCATACGTTTTTATGCATTTTGAGGAAGAAGAACAAACAATGTTTTTCTCAACACTGGAATGGCTAGTAATGCCAATAGAGCAGACTTCAAAAAGGCTCGCATTCAAAGTTGACTACATCTTTGAATATTTATTCCTTTCATTTATGGTTTAATACTTTTTAATGAAAAGTGTCGAAGAATTGGAATCATTTATTTTTTTTCAACATGGCCAGTATGCCAGTAACACTTGGCTTAGCATTCCAGATGGAGTAAGAAATTTCCATTATATCACTAGACCGGTCAGTGTACCAGAACACTGTCTTGTAATCATGTTGTATAACTTTTCACAAGATCATGGTATTATATGGCAATTTTATATTTATTTGTATTACTAGTTTTCCTCTTTCATTGCAATGCCATTTAACAACTTCTCGATGAATCTATTAATCAAACTTTTTTGCGTAACATTGTTCAATAGTCTGAGTGCACCAAAATTGTCATTGTTTGCATTTATTTGTTTTGTTGTTGTACAATTTTGATAGCAACTATTTTTGAATTAGAGGCAAATTTTGTTTTTCAATTTAGCAGCGGCCAGTCAATAACGTTCAACTTTTCAATTTGGTTAAGCAATTGTCGAAGATTGAAATCATAAGAAATGTGTTCGATCAACTAAATCTTCCCTTATAATTAGATGCACCAAGTGCTTAGAAATCAATGATTATAATAAAAACATTCAGAAGGTTCTGGGACCTGCAGTCGTGTGGGCTTCTCCGTTATTCAACAGAATATTTGTAATGGATAATATGACTTGAAGTTGTCACAGCCACATTTATTTAAAACAGTGAGATACTAGTTTCGGTTGTTACACCATCATAAATCTAAATCAAACTAAAATTGAAGTACTGAGTAGCCTAATATATACTAAGCACGGATTGATACTACTGGCTGAGGAAGAAAGTGCCTCTAATAGGCTGACCTTCATTGAAGGTATGTAATTGGCTGAATGCCAAAACAAGACACGCCTACTGGTGGGAGAAGCAACAAGCAAAAATAAGTGTCAAAATCAAGATCCAAAAACAGGAACACATCGAAAGCAACATACAAGAACAGAACACAAGAAGGCTAAAATTACAAAATTTTAAAATTAAAAAATTGAAGCTCACAGAAATGCAATCAACCGAGAAAACCCTAAGAGTACCGTTATTAAAATTTATGCCAGAGTTATGATGAAACCAAGTTAGTCGTATTGAACTTGTTGAAATAAATTTGATCGTTTAGACTATTATTGGAATCGTTTTTTACCAACCTAGATATCTCCAATGCTTTTAAAATGTCATTTTAGTTTTAATGTTATAATGCGATAAATTATGTCATCATAGTTCAACTGATCAATTTTGAAAAGGATACAGGTACACAGTCCTAAATAAATTTGAATTTTCCGCCAACATGTTAGCGAAATGTCAGGTAACTGGTCTTTATTGAGCCTTAGAAGGACCATAGAATTAGCAAGAGACACTGTATTCCATTTGGACCGTACATGACAAATTAACAGCAATTCTCACAATTCTAATTCTCGGTGATAATGTTGTCAGGGAAGCAGTAGCTGGTGAATTTCAGTTGATATAATTGTCAATGAGAGTAGCTTGTGTGTATGTGTATGCTGTAAGTACAACAAGCGACACGTGAAGTGAGATATATTACATTTCTGGTTCCCAATGGTGTTCGAGTTTGTGTGGTAGATGCAGGGTCGGATCTTTTGGAGGTGTGTGGGAGGGGGCTGGGGAGGTTCATAATGAAGGGAGATAGGAGTTGGAGTCGAGTGATGCATTGCCACGAAGATATAGATAGGGGAAACAGGGCGAACCTAACCTCAAACATGCCTACGGTACACGACGACTCTCCGACTGCACAATTGAATCATTTGTTATATTTCGCAGATAACCTGCAGCACTCCCCCCCCCCCCCCCCCTACTGACACAATGACGGCAGCAGTCGTATCCTAAACATATCGTCGCGACCCCAGAATTAAGCGAAATGACACATTGGAGAGCAGCAGTCGGTTTCCCGCCAGAAATCTCCCGCCATCGGTTCTCGCTGCCACTGCCAACCACTTTCTGCGATTTGAAACTTATCTGTCGCTTTTTGACAAAAAAAGACGATCAAGCCATCTGTCACTGTTCATTTGCCACACAACAATTCTCGACAGCACCGAAATTTTTGACTCTTATCTGTCAAATTGCAAATTGCATGACGCAATCTCATTTCTGCAACTCTCACTTAATTAACTTCTGAACTCACGTAGTTTCCGATAAATAGCTAACTTTGATCACTTACCTACAGGATGATAGATAACCTCTGATAAGTGAAATCATATTGGAGATGATGGTTGGATGGCACTATCAATATCTGAGTTGTGAATGTCACTGATTAACTGCAGGAATGAGGTGGAAAATTCCGATAAATAGCTGAATGTCCATAACTGTCACAGATATCATTAATGTTTCCCCAATCTTCGATATGAAAGAAATTCTATAGGAAGAAATTCTATGTTTTTTTAAACTTGAATGCAATTCCAGGCGATGTCTTTAGGTTGAATTGACACTAGACTAATAGCTATAAAAATACCAAATGTGAGAATATCTAAGCATCTATTGCGCAAATCAGAAAAAAATGAGATACATTTTTAATATCCTCTTTATTTGTATTACTCGCATTTGAAATTGAATAAATAGATAAATAAAAATATAATGAATAATTTATTTCCCAATAGATTTAAGCATTACAATCAAATGACGGCGCAAATTAATTCCTAACACTAGAAATAATACATAGCTCGAACATTTTGAACTTGTGACACCCACTATGTGTTGATGTGCCACTGGAAATGTCAATAATATAGGTTTAGATTATACAAATTGAAGTTTTATTGTGCAAAAAAATCAATGTTCACTAGATAACAATTATCATGAAATCACAAAACAGAACGTGAGCTATAAAAGATAGTGTTACAAAAGCAAACAAAGCAGTTATTTGGAACTTGTTCTACGTACATCGTTCTATTCATGAACAAACGTGACTTGTAATCTGAATCTTCTCATTCTCTCTCGATAGATGTCCTTCTTACTCCTATTTTTTATATCTGCGTCCCTTGCACTCAATTGAGCTTCTTGGCGATTCTATATTCTTCCTGAACAATCGAGGTTGTATTCTACTATGTTCTATTATATTCCATGGCCTTCTCGAAGCATCTAGTGGCCTCCAGTTCTTGGAACGACAACTATATAAAAGAGCTCATGTGAACCAGTGAGTTAGTTTTATAAAGATTGTGTTACAGATCTCGTGTGAGAGACAATCCAGTGTTGTTGGAGTAAACAGCGCTCGATTTCAGTGTAAAGTGCAGAGACAAGTGTTTACTATTATTTGTGCAGCTAACCAACAGTTTAAAGTCGTTGTGTCAAGTGATATTATTTGGGACTGCCAAATAACGAATTGGATTGTATTTGTAAGTGTTTAGTTGCTCTTTTTATCATTTCTTTCTACATTATTGTACAGTTTATTGGACTCTTGTTTCTTTTACTATTGATCAGCCTGTAATTAATTATTCATTAATTCTTGTAAATAATTACTGAAAATAAGTATTAGCTTGTCATTTGTTGATCTGTTTTCTTTATCAATTGAACTTGCAATTAGTGTGTGCAAATAGACTAATTTGTGTGAATAAAGTGCAAGTGTGAACTTTAGTGTTGCCAGCCTTATTTTAGCCATTAGAACCCGTAACAATAGTTTTCTAAGTATTATTTACAAATCCAAATTTAATGGTTATTATATAATGGACTCAGCTTAGTTCTAGTTAGTCTAGTCAATTTGCTTTCTTAATAGCTGCTGTTATTGTTTTAGTGAACTGTATATTTTATAAATGATATGCAATAGGGCTCTCAAGACCTTGCATCAAAATCAATCAATCAATCAATCATCCTCCCGCCACACAATTTTCCACCCTTCTCTTCCTTTTGAGCTCCCTCTTCTCTCCCCACCTCCTTTTACAAAAAGAAAAATGGAGTTACTAAGTAGCTATAAAACAAAGATATTCAATACTATATTGTGCACATCATATTGAGTATTTAGGAAGGGACCCCTGTTATTTCCTTTATTAAATCTCTTGGGCAATAATAAGATTAATAAATAATTCACTCCTCCTTTTCTACACTTCCTTTTCGTCCTCCTGTTCCTCCTGTCGAACATTTTGCTGCAATTTTGACAATTTCTTCAAACAATTTTTTTTTGAGAATGCAGTTTTGAAACATGTATTTCGGTTTATTGAATCAAGTGGAAACTTCACACTTCAATGGAAATCCAGAAATATTTGATAATAAAAGGATTTAGCACTTGCTATGATCAATAAAAGTTATCATTTTATGCAAATTCGTCGGGTCCTTGGATACTCCATTGTATAACGAGTGACATCTAATGTCCCAAGTCTCATACTCAAGTCTTAATTACACAGTAAAAGTTGAGTTATGAAACGTTATGGGAATTTCACATTCCCTAATTAGTGAATTATTTATTAATCTTATTATTGCCCAAGAGATTTAATAAAGGAAATAACAGGGGTCCCTTCCTATTTCGGACTCAATATGATGTGCACAATATAGTATTGACTATCTTTGTTTTATAGCTACTTAGTAGCTCCATTTTCCCATTTGTTTGTTGCCTGCGGGCTTTGTTTCATGTTCAAAAGGATAAAGATGAGGAGTTGAAAGAATACTAGAAGCGTGAGAGAAGGAGAATGCCTGTGGAGATGGGGCGCATGATACAAAAGAAGGATAGAAAATGGGAGCTGAGGACGCTTACTTCGCTTTAATTGTTGAAAAGGAATATTGTAAGCACTATGCAAAGCACCAGCGAGCAGCAAGTCCCCGTCAGCGTCTCAGCGACTGGAGTGGAGCTGCACAAGACAGCCACATGAACATCAACAACAACAGTAAAGGCTACAGTGCTGCTACTTTTGCAGGCAAGTAAAATATTATATTAAACAAATTTAACTCAAAGCAAATGTCTCAGTTATTCAATCATTAATTATTTGTTTTTGAGATGAAGTCCTAAGAACAGTGAAACTTGGGTAGTTGAAGACAATTTCAATATCAATTTGAATCGATATTCAGTTATAAACAAACTAGGTAAAATTAATAAATGTGATGAAATTTGTGCTTTTTTCAAAAGTACCGCAGTTTGATGACAATTGATGAGTTGAATTACGAGATAACAGAATCTCCACGGAGTGGAGGAAAAGATAACCCTAATCGCAGTTTATAGATACTCTTCAACAAATGTAAATGAAATATATTTCTCAACGGGTTGAATAATTGTTTACAATCGATCAAAAATCTACCTAATATAATTTTTGCTGGTCACTAAAATATTCATTTGAATAAAAATACGTTTGTTGCTAATGAGTATTACGGAACTTTATCTTTAAATTGTTTATAATTCTATATAAATAAACCTACTAGAGTACAAAACGCTCTGAATCGTGTATAGATGATATTTTTTTTTAAATTCCACCTTTAACCTCGATAATGTATTGAGCTCAATCATAGAGACTAATATTACTGATCACTTCTGTGTCAGCACTCACATTGATCTTACTACTAACCCTGCTAAAACTTTCAAACCAATCCATTCATGGTCAACGATTCTACTACTACTGTTCTTGACGCTGTTGTCGATTGATTTTTCATGATGTAATAAGTTTGCTTATTCTATTCGTTCTTTTAATAAAATTTATTCTATCGATTACAATGAGTTCATGTGATTATTCCTACCACCTACACTTTACACTTGCTAAATTGACCACAGTCAGCATTGAAAATTGCAGTTTTGACCAAGATGAAAGTTGGTGAAACAGTTTTCTGTTTGACCGAACGATCATCTATTGAACATGGTTAAATCGGACCATGGCTATAATTTATTCGAACAATATTGGTAAAACCGGCTAGATGCTATCCGAGTGGAATTTTATTTTGGGAACTGGATGTTTTAACTGACAGCTGTATATTAAAAGTTTAATCATATACATAAACAAACATAATAATTTATTTAACCTTCATGAATCAGCGTAGTTTCGAACAATCATATTTTATTATAAGTATTGACAAAATTCCTCCTAGTTTGGTGTAGAAGCTCTTCATTGATAGGCTGTATGTAATTTTGAACTGCTCGTTCCATGCAGTCTCTCTCCATTTTTACCTCGCCTTTTCTTCCTTCATTCCTTTCTGTACTCCTATTCCCTCCCTTAATTTCTTAGTTTTGTATCTTTTCTTTAGGCATTTTTTTCTTTAAAATATTCTGAAAGAAATGAATTGTCGTAGCTTAGTTTGAAGGATATGTAAACCATAAGTTTAAGCTTATCCGAAATTTTTTTAGGGAATCTTTCATTTTTTATTATTATATAACACTCTTTTCGCACAGGTTTTGAACCTTGCAGGGACATTCCTTATTATATAAATATTTCTTAATTTAGAGCTAATATATTTTATATTATTTTTATATTTTTAAGTTTCTATTTCTGTTGAAGAGGATAAGTGAATGATTTCATTTGATTTGAATATGATGAAAACGAGTAATGAGCTACACCTCTGGCACCGGCATTGATAGCTTCGTCAACAAAATTCTATGATTTACGCTATCAAACGCCTTCCTCATGTCTAGGAGCACTCCTACAACACAGTGAGCAGGTCTGGAATTGAGACCATAGTATATTGCTGTCATGAATCTATCAAAAGCCATTTTAGTGTTCATGCCTTCACGCAAACCAAATTGATTTTTATAAAAAAAGTTATGTAAATTGATAAATTCAAGTACCCTTTTCTTTATCATTTATTTCACATCTATTTCTCTTGTGATAATAAAATGATTTGAGGCTCACGTCACTTTGAAGAAAATTTTTTATTTCATTGCTGATGATGCCCACAGGAGTCCGAGACTTGTGCGTGGGTAATGAGGTTGAATGATTACACATAAATGCCTGACGGTGAAGCGGGATTCGAACCCACTACCGGTTAAACGACAGGTAGCTGAAATTGCGACGCCCCAACCAACTGCGTTAAGCGGCCGTCTACTACTTACAACTACTTACATCTTTTCCAATATGCTTCTTCAGCTATGGCTTCATCTTTTTCATCTGGATAACTAAAACTAGGACTTGAAGTTATTGGTATGTAATAAGGCATCATGGTCTATATCGTTAACAACAATAGCTATTGAAAATCACATCGCTTTCGAGGTGAGTGGTTTGAGAAAGTGTTACTCGTCAATTTCCTGTGAAAGCACTAGAAAAAGCAGCGTATAACTTGCTTCGACTTGTAATTAAGCTCATAAGCTTTTCGCTTGTCGTTCGATGACACGTCATCATTCTTTATGATTGATGAAAGCCATCCTTAATGTGTCTGATCGTTTAATACACAGCATTCGGAACTAGGCGAGACTTTTCTCCGGCTGTTGACATTTTGCGTCTCCATGCAACTCAACGCCCTCACCTTCTTTGAAATGTGATTATGCAGATGTAGTTAATTCAGCTTGTGTCATACTGCTGGAAGAGGTGCGTATTACATGAATAATTTTGTCACGTAGAGGATTTGCCCTATCAAGCACAACCCATCTGCAAGTGAACTTCAAGCAGTGTTTCAAAGTTTCTTACAGGATATCAACCTCAGCACTTACATAGCATGTAGTGGGGATAGGAAATCAACGATCAAGCACTGCATAATTTGTGTTAACTTATTGACCCAGTTCTACACAACAGCTCATCTATTTTCACACAAGTTCACCGATAGTTTTTAGCCGCTGGTTTGAATTAAATTTCTTGTATGTTATTCAGACAACTTCCCATGAATAATTTTCTAATCACGTGATCCTCAATTTCATTAATTGTGGATTCCACAAAACGCAATGTTTGGGAACACTAAATTCTGCACATTTCCACTAAACTCTATTCAGTGCAGCTTGAAGTCCGATTTTTGATTTTCCTTTCAGAACTTTCAAAATTGATGTTCAAATTTAGCTCATGAGCACTATATTACTGTTTCAAAATTATGCAGAAAGCTTATAGAACAGCTGATAACATGAGATGTCACTATGGTTATGATATTAACGATACAATAATGTATCTTGAGCCAAAGAAACAAATTAGCTCCGTATCAATATTACACATTTTTTTATTACAGCTGATTACGCAGCTTTATGCGAGCTTACTTTTGGTGTGTATTGAGCTTTTGCTGTAACACATTATTCTAGAGAACTAAACTCAAAACTATTCAGGTGATTAGAGCTGCAAACTTGCTAAAAAGGTAGTTTACTTATAAAAAGCACTAAAAAATTTACATCATCAGTGCAACAGAAAAATTATTTTTGTGAACTTCTCTTTTCAAACAGATGAACTGTATGATATCTCACTCACTCTTTCCAATTTTGCAATTTTGTGACCACTTCCATAACCAACATAGCATAGTCATAACCATTTTGTAGCATAGAAATGAGTTGAAAAGAGTCTAAATTAATTTTGAAAAGTTTCAAAATTGTTTTAATACAAATTAACTTTATTTTATTTTCAATCTGGAACGATTTCATCTGTAAATTAATATTAATAAATTTTAAAATGATTTCAGAAACAGTTCAGAATTGATTTAACAAGATTGAAACTCTTAGTTAAATTGTATTGAAAAAATTTTGAAAGTGTTTCAGAATTGTTCAAATATTGTATCTAAACAAGTAAACTGGTTCAATCTCCATTTAATCTAGCTTATTTTTATTGAATTAATTTTGAAATGAGATCAGAATAAGTTTGAGATTTAATTAACAGAAGTAAAACTTCTAATAATCAGAAACAAGTTCATTGAAACAAAGTTTCATTTAAACAATATGGCTAATTTTGAAATTGTATTAATACAAGTAAACAAGTTTTATTGTTTCAAATTCAAATGGATGAGTCAGCTTTTAATACTCATCAGTTGAAAGAAGCTTGAGTTAAAAAATATGAATGGATATGCAATGAAATTTATTTGGAAAATTCACAATGTGTTATAGTTTTACCCCTTACAATCGAATCTTTCACAATTTTCATCTCAACTTATCAATAATGTCTTTTTCATTTCTATTTAAGCTGCCTTGTTTGTCCCTGAAAAAAATAGAATATGCATTAGTGAGCTCTCTTAAAAAATGTTGCTTATGCTGCAAATCTTTGATCGTTTTTTCATTTATATCTTGAACAGATTAGTTGTGTATCAATATTGAAATGTTGAAAAACACCTTAATTGTGCACTACTCTTCTCAAACAGCTGGACTGTATGGCTAGCAACACTACAATTTCACTTGCCCTTCCAATTTTCTAATTTTGTGACCGATACCATAAGTTATCTAACAGAAAAATGAAACCTCAACTGGATTTCCCAGGCAAGACCGGGTAAAATGCCAGTTGTCGATATTCTGCTGATTGCGGCACAGGAAGTGATAGCTTTTGTGGTTTTGTTATCATGCTACTGCAGACAAAAAATAACAGTGTCAATGCAGCCCTAATTGAAAATCCTATCTGAGCTTCTCAAAATTTTGAAATTTTATCTTTACCCTTAGTTTGAGGGTTTGTCATGGGACCCTCAAACTCATGCTTTAAATCAGTGTACTGTGGGTCGTCTAACGATGCTCTTGACAACAGAGTGAAACGGCCGTCACGCCATAACGTGAGTTAATTTCCACTTAAAAGTATTTTTAAGTTCTTATTACATATTAGTGGAAACAAGATGGATCTTCAACATCATCATTTTATCTTTCTATGAAAGTTGGGATTATTTTTCAGTTATTTGTAGATTTGAAGAAATAAATGTAAGAAGCTAGACGCTTCAATTTGCCACTTCTTCTTCTTCAATAGATGAAAGACTTCATCATTTGTTAATCATCGTGATAAAACAACAGTTTCAGTTTTAGTTTATTTTGAGATTGATTATTGAAGAGAGTTTTACAGATTTTGTTAAAATGTTTATACTAAGATTTCATTTTTGTAATTGACATTAAGATCGATTTTCTTTGATTATTCATAATTGAGAATCCGTATGTCAATCAATATCGAAAGAGGATCTAGGAAAATATTATATACATGTTCCTTTTACTTCAATAGCTCTGCATTTTATACATGTTTCATGAAGCAGGAGCTAAAGTTCACTGGATTTTGCATACATCTTATTTACTGTATAGGGTATAAGGTTAGGTGCTTGGCAGCCGATGGGTTTATCTTTCTTCTCCTTAGGCAAAACCTCTTCATTCATCATCAGCGCACAAGACCTAGGACATAAGCGGCGGGCAACAAATTTACAGCATTGCTTTTCTGGCCGCCAATTTGCAATTGCCAGCAAGAAACTGCTGCTGCTGCTGTTGCTCTTAGTGTTTGCGGTAAACTTGGAGCAGTGACACAAGAAATGCAAAGGGCTTGCAAGCTCAGTATTTGTGTACTGTAGGCTACTCTGTGCTTGGTGGCCGACTGCGCTTGTTTATACTGCCAACAGCAACGTTATATCACATGAAAAGTGACCTGGGCTTCTAGCATCAAAGATATAATCAGCCTGCAGCTAGTGTCTATCTATTTGTCTTTTAACCCTTGTCTACTATTAGGATACTTGTATTTTGCATCTCTCTAAGATTTACGTATTCTTGAGACATGCTGTGGTAAATCTTCATGTGCGGTATCTGCAATGACAAGCTGGGCCGTGAATTCTTTTTACAATGAGCCTACAATTTTGATCCATAGGAGCTGACCAACGATGTTCGAGATCTAATTCTGTCACTCTTCATTGGTAGAGGCTTTTCAATCTGTATGATCATCCCTACAAAAGCCGAAAGAGACTCAAAAGCCTTAGAAATTGTCTAGGAAAAGGCCTGGAACAATATTGTTGCATATAATCTACAATAATTACCAATATATTACATTCAATTGAACTTATCAATCAATCAGGTAACTCATACACACTGATTAGTTAACAAATTTCACTGTTTCCTATCATGAATCACACACATTATTTAGATATTAGATTGCACATTAAATTACAACTTACAATTTACTTTGGGTACTTGTCTCATACAAGTTTGGGGTCTATTTGAAGTTCTTAAGCCAAGCAATTTGACAAAATCCATTTTACTGATAACATCATTTTCAGGCGATGTGTTTTTATGTATGTATGTATGTTCCCATTTAACTCCGAAACCGCTGAACCGATTTTTATGAAATTTTCAGGCACAATGTAGAATAGTCCCGAGATGGTTCGTGTGAAGTTTCGGAGTTCAAAAGTCCTCGCTGAAGGACACAAAAAGGAGAAATCTATATTTAAAGGAACAGCTGATATAAGTCAACAGTTTTTAATCATATATGGTGGGCCCTTAGCGGTGTTATTTACACTGTCTGCAGACTTACGGGCGTACCGAGTAGTCGGAGCATTGCAGTCATATGTAGGAAACTGGTGAATCAAAGCTCGGCTCATGTTTCGTTCATTATTTAAAAAACAAAATTTTGTGAAAAAACGAAATTTTCTAATTGCAATTTAACTAAACAAAAAAAAAGAGAAAAAAAAAACATTTCAGGAAAGCTTGGAAGATACGGTTTGTACTAGGCTCTTGAGAATTCGCCGGGTCCCGCTATTGTAACTGAAATCCCGTTGCAACGCACGGGTGAAACGCTAGTTGCTCTATATAGACTAATGACTAGATAGCATGATATAATTATGATGTATGAGATTGAAACTCACATATCTCCGTTTTTGCATATTTTATGTTCTGTTATTCTGTTAACTGGTATTTGAAATGAATTGATGCTTCATCTGTAGGCTTCCTATGAGAGAAATACAAGAAAAAGAGTCATCAATGTTTCATGAAAAAACTTAGATAAAAATCAAACTCAGGAACGCTTGGGCGAAGAGAAAGCACTATTGTGGGGTACTGGGTCAAATTTGATTGCTTCTCAATGAAGCAGAAATTATTGTGTCTGATCTAGTATAATTTTTTGACAAAAAAAAAATAAAAAACAATTTATTTTCCTTAAAAATACAGATAGGACAAAATATTAATTTTTACATAAATAGAGAAATTACACTGCAAGGTCGGGAACCAATGCACAGGTTTGAACTGGCAATTATTTCATCTTGACGTTGGCCTATCACTTCTAAATATTGGTCTTATTTTCGGGTTTAAAAAAATGTTACTCTTTGTCGCAAACCTCTCTTTTCAAGACATATCTCAAGACCAAGAATCGAGAAAAATAGCTTATACACATGAATAGGCCAGGCCGGAGCCCCTGCAATTTTTTCATGAATAGCGTTCAACTATTAATTGAACATTTTTGTCAGTACCATACTGTATAAATAGCAGCATGGCGCATGAGTTTAAACGTTAGTTCCGTTTTCGGGAAAATCGATATTTCACATCAATAATGATTGATTTCACTTCTAATTTGTATTGAAATAATACATAAGCTCACTAAAATGTAATTGAATAATAATTTTCCCCCTTCAATTTATAACCAAAAAATGATTGGTATGACGTGAAAAATATTAAGAAGTATTTTTGAAAGGAATTTTATTATTCTCAACTTTTATGGAAAGCAATTTAATTTTAAGCTACAACTAATAGTTTCAAAGCTATGAGCATAAAACTAAAAAAGGTCACCCAAACAGGGCCTCTCACACTAGCTCGCCCTCACCACTAAGACGTTTCAGATTCTTCAAACATACGTACCAAGCATCACCTGTGACAGTTTTCAACACCCCAGGAATTGGCTCTTCCAAACGGCATTATTATGTCTAATTTGACTGGGCTATTTTTAAAATTCTCATATTTTCAAATTCCATTCACATCAGTTGTAATAATATGAATATCACATGTCTCATACATTCTTTACATTGTCATTAACTATGAAACCTTAAAATGTTATCCAATATTTATACATAACGGTGAACTAAACTCAAAATAAATACTGTACAATGTCCCTAGGCTATCATCCTATAGTTAATTTTTCTAATCCCTCAACAGCAATGAATATTTTTTTAAATGAGTCATTGGATTTACGAATGCTCACCTATAGTGTAACTTCTAAAAACCATACTGTTCCGGAAGCCTAAAAAAGGCTTACATAACTTCCCAGAATTTTGACAAAAGCAACTGCAGGCCACACAAGGGGAGCTGAATTCACGCGAGGATATTATAGTAGTATATGGTTGTAAATATAGGACAGTATAGTAGAAAAAATGTTGAAAACGATTGGACAATCGAAGAGATTGGATAGATTAAGTACTATTGATAACGCATTTAATATATCTCGAAGCACCTGTCGTTGTTGTTGGCAGAAGTTCTCAGTGAACGATGCCCCAGCAGTAGCTTTGTATCGGTGCAATTGCATCTGGATAGATATGATTGAGATGAATTGATTGATGCTTGAAAATTATTACAAAACGAATGAAAAATTACTTTTGCAGAATTTCTCCAACATCAATAACGCCGGCTAGGCTGGTTTGCTGCTATGGAAATCCTAGGCGTCAGTGTGTTTATCCACTAACAATAGAAAGGCGAGTGGTTGATAGTGAACGTATGGAGAAAGTACGTGAGAGCGCGTTAAAGGGAAAGAATGAGGGTAGAGAGAGAGAGTGATTTCGAAATAAAGTGACTTAGTGGGAGAGTACAAGAGAGAAGGATAAGAGAGTAGAGTATGAGAGGGTGAGTTTGCAAGCGTGAGGTCGTTCTTCAGAGTTGGAGTTGACTGCTTGTTATTTCCGGCGCTGAGTTTCAATCCATCAATCTGGCAAAGAGATGACGTCGACAGAACTGTCTTGGTGCGTCTTGAAGGCGGAGCTGGTTAAATTGATTTATTCTGATGTAACTTGTACACTTCACCTCTCTAATATCGGTCACATGAACCTTTTTTGTCTTGTTATTAATTTTATAAATGCTTTGATGAACTTGTATTCTACTCTATATAATAGAATGTATAATTGAAAATATGTCACGATATTACAATATTGATCTCTACGAGGTATATACAGGTATATACCGAGTAGAGTGTGGGAGAGAAACATTCTTCAAATAATCGGAGCTCAGGAAATGTTGAATACAAAATTAATAAGGAAATAGTGAAGATACGTAAAAAATGCCGGAAACATTGGGACATTCACGAATAATAACTTTTCCAAACGAGGAACATATTCAATTAGTCAAAGCTTCATGGAAGCGTTCATCGAAAACTTATCTATACTCCCTAAAACATTGGTCCCGATTGCAGAGATCTTCACTTTTCGACTTATCCGGTGTTAGAGGTTTCGATACATCCGAATAATGGTTATTCGATTCGTTATGTGACAAGCACATTTATTTCATTCTATAGATTTAAAAGCCTTTTGAGAGACAATTCTTGAAAATATGATAAACTTTTGAGACTTCAATCACGAGTGACGCAGCCTGTTCTAGTTATTTTTATACACCTATTTCCATTAGGCCTTTTTTCAATGATTATAATTTATTCCATGTAGAAATAACATCAGTTATAATGGATGAAAATAAAGAAATGTTTCACAGCATGTCAATACTTTCTGAAAGTTCAACTGGCCAAGGATTTTAGTAATGTCACTCTAATTTGATGTTTTTACGTTTTAGTAGTCTTGCATTAATCCTCTTGAAGCGACTCCATGTAACAAAAGCGTTGTCTGCTCTCCTCTCACACTATAAGTCATCACAGCATACGATGAAAGCCAATAGGGCTGTGAAATTTTCTTTTTTTGTAGAGGAATTGAATATCCCAAATCGCTGAGCTGAAAAGCCGTCGTATGTGTGTGCAATTAAGGTCAACAGATGAGTCAGCTTCTCAGCTTTAGCTTCCATATTATTATTAATTGACGCTTTGAGAGGTTGCTATAGTGTACAGACTAACAAGCCTTTTGGATCGCCTGATTTCCAGAAATTTTTACGCAAACGAGATTCATAACCAGTTTCAGCAAAGTTCCATTTGTTATTCTAGATTATCCATGGCTTTCCTGAGCAGACAAAACATTCTTTTTCCCTTCCGTGATTATTTCTGTTAAGGATGAAAGTTGACAAGCCGCTTTCTAACCTTTAGCAATCTGCTCAAGCTTAAAAAATTGTAAGAAGAGATCAACCCATCAAAATGGAAAAATGAAATATCAAAATTCCAGTTTGTTAAATCCTGCACTTCACATGCAGTTGTAAACATCTTGAGATATTAACTTCTTATGATACAAGAGAATAATATAAGCATTTTTATAGAAATGAATTATAGAATAGCATGAGAAAGTGTGTTATCTAAATAAGTAGAGTACTGGAACCAATCATTAGCATCATAATTTATATATTTTTATTATGTTCATGCTCAAGCTTATATCTTTGAATTTTGCTGTTAATAGAGCTTGAAGAAAGAATTGAAGTAATTCAGCAAGATGAATAGAATGAGGGGAAAAATCACTATTTCTGAAGTGAACTGTTGTTACTTGAGTCAGTTTGAGAAATATTTCTGTTGATGCTCATCACGTTCGTATTTCTCTACAGATTCACTTTTTTGAATGTGAACAATCACTCTTTAATAATTGGTATTATACCCTCTCTCTGATGAATCATAGAGAATTAGCCCGTGAAACGATAGCTCTAATTGAAGCATGAGCTTCATCATAAATATATCTTATACTATTGTTATTGAAAAAAATGACAATAATTTCATACAACTAACTTATATTCTTTAAGTAACTTAAAAATGATTATTCTAAACATTAATTGAGGAAATAAGAAACTGTTTTCACAGCAAATTATACAATCCTACCAAGCTGAAATTTTATTTTCCTTATCTGTTTGATGGGTTGATCTCTCCATACAATTTTTAGACATGAGCAGATTGTTTTAGGTTTGTATAAGTCTCTTGAAGTCAAATAGTAAGATACTATAATTATAATAAGAACATCGTAGTATTATGAAAAAGAGATCAAATGGACAGCCTACAATCTCCTCTGGGCTAGAAAAAAGAGTATTTCTCCCTTCTTCTGAATTCTGCTGACCATGTACTCTAGAAATCTTCTTGGATTGGACTGTGCTATGAGTTTCCATTGGAGGGGAGGAGAGAGACTAATCGTGATAAGAGGATAGAATGATCAGTTGGTGAGTTACGGTCGGAAGCACTCGGATCGTCCGTCCTAACAGATGATAGTTTGTAAGAAGCGGTCGGTTGAATTGATAGAAGATGCTGAAACAGTCCATCAGCGAGGGAGTCACAGTACTCTGGAGGGAAAATCCAACATCAGCAGAAGATCAACAATGTCGTGGGATCGGCACATGCCAGAAAAGGAGGAAGACGACATTCACATTATGGGAGCTAAAGTAGCCGCTCTCCACGATGGAGGAGCACGAAAGTGCATGGAGGAAGGACATGGATCAGGAGAGGAGAGAGACCGGCAAAGCTTTGTTCCATTCTCTCGGCTGGCTGTCTATCGATTATGGAGAGCCCTGAGAGAACAACGAGAAGATAATGAGTGAAGCCCTTGTATCAAGCAAGGTAACAATGGACCTCTTTGTTGCTGGTCCCATTTCCTCAGCATCTCTTAGCAACAGCGAATTTCTTGCCGCTCGATCAATGTGTCTAGAAAGAAAGATAACAAACATTTTGCTGATAAACCACAAATATTCTGATCTAAAGAGAAATAAATGAAAATTCCACCTCTCAAATCTTGAAACTAAATAATCTTCTGATTTTATAATGTCTAACTCAATTATTGATAATAGAAATTCTGATTCAATCGTTGATTAAAAATAATATTATTGTTGATTTATTCACATTTGCACGTTGAGACTCTTTCCCATGTGATAAGGAAACAATTCAATTCGTATAATATTTGTATATTGATAGTAAATCTTCAAGGGGACATTTCAATTTGTATAATAATTGTATATCAATAGTAAATCTTTGATTATTCGAGGAGCCTAGGCTATTATTAAATATTGCATATGTGTTAGAAATGAAACAATTTTAAATTTCTGGGTTTAGAAAATAATAAATGACTCAGTACAGTATGTTTTGATCCAAAGAGCAGACTACGCAAACAAGGAATGTGGTATGTTGCTATTAATCTCTACCAAGCTGTAAATGTTTACTCTTTTAATTAATTTATTATTATTTATTCATTGTTACAAATTTACAACGAATGTGAAGGCGCAACAGACTCAAGTCCAAAACTGCTCCCTCCACAAATTTTGAATATGTTACATTATCCAAAACATTGAGGTTAACACAGACTTAAAATTTAAGATTTGCTAAAAACCTTCACTCAAAAAATAACAAAATGAATCATCTCGTTTAACCACTATTAATTGACTAATCTCTTTTCAATTTTTATCTTGTCAAGCTCTTCAAATAAGTATACCAATTCATCATAAATAAACACAGTTTATACAACACAGCAGCGCTTGTAAAAGGAGAAATTATCTCGAGATAGTTGACAAATAGATATATAGCTCGAACGACAATGTCTCAACTCACCCAAGCCAATCGTTCATTGTCTGAGTATTGTTTTATGGAAAAAACTTATACAGTTTTCCTTTCAACAAAAATGATGTTAAAATGAATGAATGAGATAGCTTACCTATTTCACAGGCTCACCTCGAAAAGATGTGTTGTTGAATGGGCAAATTCAGGGGAAGAGATAATGTAGTCGGTGGAGAAGGTGATTCCGATTTAGGATAGTGGTGTTCAAGGGGGTGGAAATGACTTGGATGTGAGCCTAGGTGGCTATTTGCTGCTACGGGGCAAGACCTCAGAGTGAATTGAGGGTACGACCGTACGGTGGTGAGAACTTCCGATATTTATTGGTATCTGGCGAAGGAATGTGAAGCGGTGGGTGCGATTCGTGGGATGCTAAACCCTTCCTTCCTTCCTATTGGCGGATGACTTCCTTCCTATCTCTTCCCAAGCTTAATAATCCTCGATGGATACGAGCTCAGTCTGCTGTGGTCAGAGAGGCTCAGCTGTGGTTTTTGCATCCCACTAGCAAATTAAGTTGCCATCATGTCTCAGGAGAGTAATCCAAATTTCTTGTGCCTTTTTCTATCTTTGTGTCTTTTTATCTATTTCTTATCACATTAGAAAAACCTCTTGTTAATGGCAACAACGTAATTTCAATTATTCATTTCTTGTTTCTTCTCTCATTGTACTGCCAGTTTCATACAATGCAATTCTCCACCGTCAAAGTGGTCCAGCGTTTCTATTCACAGAGTAATAAAATTTATTGATCTGAATAGAATAATTTTTACAAAAATTTAAACCATTCTGATTATTTTTTGAACAGGACAGCTTATAGTAATCAATTGTTGTTGAAGACTTTAGGCTATATCTTATCGACATTCATCAATATGAAAATTCTTGACATGAATTGGAATCATTTTGATTGTAATGGCTCTTATTGATGTAGTAGCCAATTCAGTCCCACAACCTTTTACGAAGTAATACCAAACGCGTAATATAACGCATGATTCCAATAATAATTATTACGAGTAATACCCAATTTTCATCAAGGACAGCTATAAGCTAGATAACCTAGAACAATAAATAACTTTGAAAGTATGAAGTTGAATACTGTTATACTGTATTTGAAAACAAGATGACACATCAAAATTTTTATATTTAATATAAAACCAAAAAAAAATCTTGACCAAGCGAACATTCTTAGCCACTCACTACTGAGTTACAGCGCGAGAAAACAATAGTCTATAACCATTAATTATAACAAAACGCAAGAAGAAAAGTATAACCAGCTTCTAATTTGTATCAACAAAATGTAGCCCACTTTACAAAAGTAGCTTTACTCTTTCAGTCTTGTTTCCTGGAAAGATATATTTGTTACAGTTTTATTAAAACTTTTCCTCCATTTTTCTCTATTAATTTTCAAAACTACTTTTTCTCTAAATACTAACTTTTCCTCTATTACTCAAACATTCATACCAGCATGATTCTTTACAAAACTCTAGAACGATTCCCAAAAAACCCACCCCAATCCAACTACACTTTGATTGGCATCGAGTTTTGAGCAGCCCTCACAACCAACCAAATTTAGAAGGAAATTGGCTCCCAATTGAAACAGAATTTCAATTTGAGCCAATGGAAGGGCTGCAACGCTGTTAGACGCTCGTGAAACCCTCTGCAAGTGTAGAAAAGTAGTGCTTGTGCTAAAATGAAGAGAATGATAGGTGTGAAAACAGGATCTAGCGAGTTAATGAGAGTGTGGCAGAGGGAAACGAAGAGATTACCATGACAATGGTATGGACAGCATCGTCATCAACGAAGCAGGCCTACATTCAATGCCGAAATATGCAATTCAATGCAAATGGATTAAGGATAATGTAGAGTGACCTCCAGACGGTATAGACAGTGAGAGATAAATATAAAGATGAATACTGTCTTGGATGATTCAAGCTGGTATAATAAAGATACTGATAATGATATTAATGATAATATTAATAATAATAATAATAATAATAATAATAATAATAATAATAATAATAATAATAATAATAATAATAATTATTATTATAATAATCATTATTACTTTTTTCATGAAATTTGAAATGTGAAATGTTTTAATATAACATGTTAATAATTATTTGAATCATTTTGATTACTATAAATGTATTTTTCAATTGTAATGTGACCACTTTTCAATACTACGACTAGCGAACAGTGTTCAGATTTATTCTAATTCACTTAAGAGTCTTAAATAATTAAAATCTTCTATCATGCATATTTTATCCAGAATAATTCATAAAGAGATATGAGTGTTATCAATGTTGTGCTATATTGATTTTATTCCACATTATTTTCAAATACAGTTTGAATTTTTTTTTTTGTCCTGTTCTAATTAAAGAAGTATTTGTACTTTACTACGGAAGGTAAATTTCTGCTTCTTCCTATTAAAAAAAAGAAAGTTTTTTCCAACTTTGATTATGAAGTTCTCTATTTGGCCCTATGTATTCAAGCTTCGTACAAAAATGATATTTTTTGCGTATGTCTATGTCCACTTGAATTAAAATAAATTACAGAATTGATGACAATTCTTCCAATTTTAAATGAGATCGTGTTATTCAAATCAACAGATTTGAAAACAGCTGAAATAACTCTTTAATCAATATTTGATAAGCTGATTTTGTGTAGGGGAGATTAAGGAATTCCACATTTCTTATTGAGAGAAACCCAATGGATACCCCAATGTGACAAGCACATTATAATGTAAGAGGAGTGAATATTTATCAATGAAAGTAGTATTCCGATCAATTAAGAATTGAAGACAAATGCTACTTTATTTATTTTTATCCTCCATACAAATGATTTTCCATGGAATCATCAACTTATGATTCTTCAAAAAATTGGTGCCTGAAGTCCTGGTTCAACGAAAATTACCCTTTTTCCTATTTGAATGGAATAGGAAAACGGTGCAGCATCTTATTGTAACTTTAAAGAAAGAGCAGCTCCATAGTGTACTGCACTGTTTGGAGAGTTGTCCAATAAGCTCTCTAGTTGGGAAAAAGGTCTTGAAATTAGTTACTTTTTCATTAGTCCCACTGCTTCGCCGTGCCTTATTAAAGTATCGAAATACCCCGGTGGGGCAGAGCATTCTTTTAATTTCTTGAAAAGTCCGAAAGCATAGCTTCAAGATGGAGCTTGATTTTTCCAAGTACCGCTTTTAGTGCGAGCTCATCCGGTAAAATTAAATTTTCCCGTTTCAGAGAGGAAAATAATGTTTGGTATGGCTTCATACAAATTCTGTCTCTTTTTTTCGCGTAATCTGACCAATAACCTTCACAAGCTTATTAAGAACAAGTGCAGATTTAATTTTGAGGAATCTGGAGAATATCATTTGAGCCACATCTTTGTTTACTCTTTGAATTTCGTTTCAATATTATAATGATGATGGTATTAAGTTCGCATTGATAGGTGAATCGAGAGAGAAGTTCTGGATGAATAAAATTTGGAGCATAATGAAATAGGAAATTTCAATTTAGCATAAAGTTAACTCTTATCGCATAAGCACTCAACCACCATTTGTGACAATAAACTTCATCCTGGAATATGATAAATCTTGATTAAAAAAAGCTTATTCTATTGAATCAAGTCGGAGTTGACTGTCATAATAGTCAGCATTCCATGATGAGTTCGAGTTCAAAAAAGTAATTCACGTTGTGAACTAAAATGGAAGTAACATTTTGTTTTCCCTGTAGATTTTGTAGAGTACTGTGGAAGGGTTCCCTAAATGCAAGACTGCTCAGTGTAGAGTATTTTTGTGAGAATCATATTGACAATATATTTTTTGGTATAATTATAATCTAGTATTTTGTGATCTCTTTTATGATAATCACAATAAAATACGTACAATATGAAGTGTTTTGTTCAGCCTTTACAACAATAGATACACAATATTGTTATTATTATTTTGAGATTACTTCTGTAAAATAGACTTAATGAAATTAAAAACAATGTAGGCCTACATGAACACAATGTTTATAAATGTATGAGAATCTCTCTATTGAAATAACTGCATGAAAATAATACCCTTTGGAGAAAACTGACCCATTCGATGATGGTTTTGAAAGGTAAAAATAAAATCTGTAATGTTTTGCTTGAGGAAATACTTTTTATGAACATTCTAACATTGAAACTGACACTGTTTTCTCTTGTAGGTGACAAAAAACTCTCTTAGGAACAATGAGATTCCTCCTCGCTAAAAATCTGATGTACTTCTTATTGGTTTTTCAGACTTTGTACATTTGAAATTTCACTTATGATTTTTCTATTTTATTCTTATCTCAAGTTCACTCAAATTAGAGCAAGTAAGGGAAGAAATCCATAAGGAATACGGTGTGAGTTCAATAATTATTATAGTTTATGGAGCATCGAGGACATTACAACCAGCTGTTGAAGAATTGCATTATCAAAATAAAAATATTTTTAAACAAACAAGGAACCGACTTCCATAGATACTAAATGCTCACGTGCTAAAAAGTTTGAAATAAAGCATTTACTATAAACTGAGAAAATTTTAAATTCAATACAACTAACCATTTGAAGTCAGAGTCAAATATTTCATGTATGAATGTATAGTACCATAGCCGATTTTGACTATATGTGACTCTTCAGACCTCAACATCATGTTTTGGCCAAAAGTACTATGCAAGCGAGAAGTGAGGTAGGTTGCAGTTTCTTCCCCAACTGAGCTTACAGAGTTGTATCTATGCCAATCCCACTGAAGAAAATTCGGAACATCTCTGCTCAAAGTCCACTCTCACCTTTACACAGAGTCTGGCTGCACAGGTAAAAATGTATACTACCCAGCACACCTCTGAGCTATTTTCTGCACCTAACCAAGTCATCATTCGAAAGACATGTTTAAAAAGCTACACAGTTGATGTAGCCTTTTTTGTATCTGAGATGAATACAACTTAATACACCTAAAGCCACAATAAGGCGCTAAAAACATATTCTAAGTTTATGAAAAATTCTATGTAATATTTCAGGAGCTTATGAATAATTTGGCACTGACTCCTAAAGGATAGTTATATTAAATTAGTAAGATCGATGGATGAAAGGCAAACAATAATCATTGTCTGTGAGAATCTTCTAGACGAGTCCTGTAGCTCTGACTGATTGTTTGTTTTGACAACATTTGTGCAGAGCTGGAAAGAGTTGATAGGTGGGTGACAGTGTGGTGAGTGGGATAGAAAGAGAGTGGATGCGCACTCAAACAATCCTTTTCCAAAAATGCATCACCACTTTCTCTTTGCTCCAGAACCTTCTACATTAAAAAATCCTAGCCTATTGCCCTTTTTGTTACAATATTTTATCCAGGAAAAATAATAATTATTATTATAATATAAAAAATCTTCATAAAACTGAAATGATCCTTGATTTTCAATTCATCTCCGTTCCTCTTTGAATAAACTCACACAGAAAAATTTATAAATTAAAAAAAAATCTATAATTATTTTTCAAAATTAATGATCTCCAAAAAATTTCCACTTCAACTTATGATTGAGACTGCACAAACTTATTTCTAAAACTCAATAACAACAACTAAATTATTTACAATGTTCATAGACAGAAATATTATATTGTTTTTATTCTTAACTCAAATTGCTATGTGTACTTTTTAATTTGTTTAGTTAACCTGATTGGCCTAATCGGGACATTATAGGCTTGACACCTAGCCGGCTTTGAGTAACGGATTTTGTTCACCTAGTATAATATTACATTGCATTATGATTTCAAAAGTCGTATTAGCGTAAAGCACTGCATAATTATCATTCTACGATCGGCCTGGTAAAAAAAACCGATTGTCTGACTGCAGGTTATGTGTGAAACTATCCTATTCAAATTCAGGTGAAGAAGTTGATGAATGCTCTTTTTTGTTTGATATTGGGCTAAGTATTAGGTTGATCCTTGCAAAACTTGGATGGGATCACTGCTGAATGAGGCTCTTTCATTAAAATAGAAATTCATCGAAATTGGGTCAATAGTGCTCAAATTATCGATGTACAAACATAAGAAAACAGGTCGTATCCAGAACCTTCAACTTTTTTGAAGTCGGTTAAAAATTAAAACACGCACATTTCAATAAAAACCTGAATTTACGACTAAAATGACCTTTTACGCAGTGTGTCACTGACTACTTTATTTATACCAGTAACTGTTTGTACATTCTACCGTTATAGCACTTTTTTTTTAATTAACTGCTTCTGTGCAGTGAACGAGCGTGCGGTCCAATTTATAACTGGAAGCAATATATTTATCTTTTTTGGCCAGTTGTTCTCTCACCCGCCTTCCCCACCACCAGACTGCTAGTAGATTATTTACTGCACTGGTCGTTCTTCTTGTCATAGGACACCCGGAATGGGTACACAGCGCTGGCTCAGTACTGGCATTTAAGCCCTAAACTGCATGAAAATAAATTTTTCTCCCGATGTTTTTGAATTCCCATCTCTTAATGTGGCGAACACAAGCCCCTCTCCCCTCTCTTGTAATCTGTTCAAACACATGACCAGATTATACCCTCCAGCACACATAAGGAGATAATGAAGTTGTGGGCGTTTGAATGATAAATGGATTGATGAATCGACCTACTATTATAAGGGAACGATTGATTGTCATACTTGAAACAAGCTTCAGTTGATAACGAATATGATTGAAGATGATGAACAATTTTTATTGTGGGGTCATTCCATGTCAAATCAATACACTTTTTTCGTTCACCATCACAGATTTCAATAAAATTTGGTAAATTCACAATGAATGATGAGACTAAGAAGAATAAAACATTTTGAAACTGTTATTGCAATCTTTCTATTAGTAACAGCAATTTTAACTGTTTAAAAATCGCCAGAAATCGGAAATTAGTTATTTTTCAATTTGCTCTAACAGCTGATGCAATTGAGCTAGAAGGCTGTAAGTGGTATCATTTTTCAGTCTTTCTTACTAATCACAGTGCTATAATTATAATATGTTATGTGGTGTTATTGGAAAATTTCAAGTAAAACCAACAAATATATTTCATTTTACAAGTTCATTTTAAACATTTTTAATATCTTCATAGACAAATCATTTGTAGCTTTACCAAACACATGCCATGTTATATAAAAATGAGATAGAGTGGGTTCATTGTTGAAGAAAATAATTTCCAATTATAAGTCTGTATTTTTTGTCCAGTTGAAAGTAGTTTTTCAAAAAAAAATTATTAGAGTTGTTTTCTGAACGACGTGTGTGTTGTGTTGTGTTGTGTTTCACGACGCTGAATCTGAATTTTGAGTTGCTCAAGCTTTGGGATCGTAAGGGCGGATCTATAAGATTTTTAGGGTGGCACTGGGGCGCGCAATGGTGTAAGTTTTCCAATGGATGATACATGTGAAGAAATAATATTTTTGTGGCGTAACTATGAGAGGGATCGGGGAATGAGTCCCCACAGAGAGAATTTTTTTTTTTCAAAACTTTTGATAAAAGAGTCAAAAAAGATTTCCAAAAAACAAGTTTATTGTGACGAACTTTATCAAATGCTTTATTATAGTCCAGGAAACAGACATAAATAGTTGATTGATATCCATACATCTTTGAATCAAAATATTAAAACCCAATAGTTCTTCACTTGTCCCAACAGCATTCCTGAATCCAAACAGGGTTTCGCCTAGATCCCATTTTAAACTTCTAAATATTATGTTGTCTATTATTATTTTCAGAAATATGAGTAGTATACTACAGTTCCTACTTGTAGAATGTAGAATGAGCTGGGAACACATTAACTTGTAACTTCCACATTGATTTACAATAGAAACGCTGTTACATTTAAGAATACTGGATTTCAAATCTTGAAAAGGTGATTGAGATCTTTTCATCTTGATATTTCTGTTGTTTGTTCCACATTATCACATTCCGGAAAGGTTAGGTTAATGAGTGATCGTAAATAGTTTTCTTAAAATTGATCAAAGTCCAAGGTCCTCATTCATAAACCAACCAAGAGGCTTTCTCAACTCAATGGAGATTAGAAAAGGAAAAGCATTTAGTAGAAAAGACTTTTGAAGTCTTCCTTGAAATGAAAAGGTCTCAAGATCATATCCTTTATTTGGTACTTGGCTGCTACTCTAGTATAACTCAATCAACCTTCTGGAATATTTGCAATGTTTAAATAATAATCCACTATAATGGATACCTTTCTGCATTGTGCTACTCAGAAGTGTTGAGAAAATTTTGAGGTTGGTCCATAATTACTGGTTTCAATAGAACCACTTGACTTATAGGTGTTTTTGTTCGGCCCGCCGCATATTTCACCCAGCACACGCACAGCCAACGCACGCGTGGGAGACTTTGTGAAGCATGGTTGGCTGTACTGCACCGCATATTACACCTAGCACACGCACAGCACACTCGGTTGACATCCACGCTTGGACGCGTTTGCGCCAGAGACACAGATTTCGTGGGCCATGTGTTAGTTTTGTTTGAAGATGAATACAGAAAAGCTGATTTGTCTTGTACAAGGATATCGTGAGTTGTACAGCAACCCAGATTACTTGAGAGCGAAGTTGAAAGTTGGTAGTTGAAGTTCTTTGCCTAAAAACATTTTCTGGAATTTCTTGACTTAGCTTAAACTCTCCATGGGAGCTCCTTTAACATGAAAAAAGATTTATTTCATGTAGTTTTTTCCTTTTTTTAGTCATTAACATTAGTTATGCTAAATTTTCCTTGTCGTATCTTGATTCAAGATCAAGAAGCTTCGCGGTAGCGTTGTCTATGGCTGGGTTATATGCAGTCACAGACCTATCAGTGGGCATAGAATTGGGGTGGGGATTGCATAGGCTGGGTGCAATATGTGGTGAGTAAGATTTATAATGTGGTTATCATTCTGAAACATTTACAGAAGAAAAGAGGACAATTTACATTCACAAGGGGACAATTTATGGTGGTCTAAAGGTGGACTCTGAAGTATAACAAGAGTTTTCTATGTAACCTTGTTTGATTCTATGGTTTTATGAGTATTTTTAGCAGTTGTATCAGATGACACCTCACCATTGTCTCCTCACACACACTCCTCATCACCCGATACGGTGAGGGTGAGACAGTAACAGCTGTCGTTCGAGTGAAAAATGATCTTTCCAGTTGGGTCTGGTGAACGTGAGTTGAGCTTTTAGCACCTACTAGCAGCAGCAGGCCTGAATGTTGCACATCTCTTACAAGCACCTCCATATCCAGTCATTTTCTGTCACGAGTGATGGCCGACAGTGGAGTAGGAAGTAGGTAGGAAAGACTAGGGTGGAGTGGAGATCGAAAGGTGAAGGTGGCATGCAGCAAGTTGCGTATAGTCCATCAGAAGGCAAGTGGAAAGCATTTCTTGCAACATCTGGCGCCTTTAACCTGCAATACCGAAATCGATTATCGACAAATTTACGCTTTTCACCGTCTCTTACAAAATATTTTTCGTCGTCATTTCATGAAGTTATATCAATACTGGGAACAAAAACGTCATATGAAATTGATAGTGGAGTTCATTTTGCAAAATGAAAGCCAAATAAAGCTGATATAGCTCAAACAAGAAGTGGCATGAATATAAATATTTTAGTATTTTACTTATTAGAAAAAACAAGTTTCAAGAGCTTAAATTCAAGTCCCTACGTTCCACTGGAGTTTAAGTTCTAAAAGCTCCATCGATATTAAGAAAATACGATAATTATATCACGGTCAATGCAATTGCAAACATGCTTTGGAACGCAGCCGCATGCGTTGGCCTTCGTTCGCCATTCAGATTTGTTTTGATTATTTATTTTCAAGCAGATGACAAGAGTGATAAACTAATACATCACAGTATCCAAGACCCGACGAGTTCACATGAAATAATTATAATAACACTAAAATTTGACCCAGTCTTGCCCAGGAATCCAGTTTAGAGTTTTTGTTTCATGGTAACTTATGGTTGTGGTCATAAAATTACGAAATTGGGAAGTGTGAGTGAAATATCATTCAGTGTTTATATCATAATAGTCCATCTGTTTGAAAAAAGAAATAGTATATTACGTTACTAGGCTGGAAAATAACGTTTTGCCGGTCGAGCATATGATAGTTAATGCACGAGGCGCAGCCGATTATGCGAGAACCGGCAAAAGTTTACAGCCGTGTAATATACGATATTTTTTGTTACACTTGATAGAAAGGCATACTCCAATCAGCTGGATAATATGCGAGACATTCAAAAGTATTCAAGACAAGTGAATCAGCTGCTTTATTTGGATTCAGAATTTGGTGGGTGAATTCCCAGATATAAACCAAAATAATGATAGAAAATGTATAATGAATAATGAACAAAGATGTATTTTTGTTACACTTGATAGAAAGTAGCTACTTTCCATAGATTTGTCACATATGGAAAGTGCCTCTTTTCCGTACTATATCAGAAAAATCAGCTGACAAATAGGACATGACAAAAACATATGGCATGCGGCAAAAAATTTTCCGTTGACTCGCATATATATATTATATGTATATGTATAGTCAACTCATTACATTACTCATTACCTATGACTCAATAACCTGTCTCGAATATTATCAAGCTGATTTCACTAGGCTATCATTATTTTGGTTTATATCTGGGAATTCGCCCACCAAATTCTGAATCTAAATAAAGCAGCTGATTCACTTGTCTTGAATACTTTTGAATGTCTCGCATATTATCCAGCTGATTGGAGTATGCCTTTCTATCAAGTGTAACAAAAAATATCGTATATTACACGGCTGTAAACTTTTGCCGGTTCTCGCATATTCACGTTTCTGCACTCGGCTGCGCCTCGTGCATTAACTATCATATGCTCGACCGGCAAAACGTTATTTTCCAGCCTAGTAACGTAATATACTATTACTCACCTACAGCTGATAACTCGAAATACTATTTTGAAATCTAACGCTTCATTGATTCATTACAGCTGGAGTTATTAGTTCCTATTTATTATTACAATTATTATTATGATTATCATTATAATTCTTTTTTAACTGCATAATAAATAGGTCTGAGACCTGTGCGTAGGTAATGAATTGGATGATGGTGATTGATAAGTTGAATCGACAATTTTAGGTGGGTTCTGAACCATCGGGAAGTGATTTTACAGCAGAGAACAGAGTTTTTTTTGCTGGCTAATCCAATCGGTCCCCTTATAAAGAGCGCCCAGGAGTTTTGTAGCTTATGTCTGATTGAACAGATACCTGCTACGGTACTCGGCTATCACTTCCCCAAATATAAAATAGATCAATTAAGAATGAGGCACGTGTGCCATAAGTAACACCTGAAAATAATTGAGTGTCAGTAATGAATATAATGAATAAAAGGTTAATGAAGAATACTAAACTGAATGATGATTGGAGAGCATAAGGTTGTCGATCGATGGAACGGTCCCAACAAGGCTAGAGCGGTAGCAAGATGAAGATCGAGAAGTAAATAATGGAAGAGGTCCCCAAGAAGTGTTGACCAAGAGCGGCGTAGAAGCTGTTTCGCCCAAATCAAAGTATCATGTTATCATATAAATCATTTTATAATATAAAGAAATCACAATATGAAGTGAAACACTTGTAAAAACTGAAAGTCTTGAGCCATGCGGTTGCTAGGTTAATGTTGGGTAAAAAGCTCACCAAAGTTTATTGAAATTGACTAAAAAGATTGAATTGAAGCGTAGAAATGTTTTATAGGTAGCAAATTTCAAATTCTTGAATGTATGAGAAGAATATCCATGACGATGGTGAAGGATGAAGATAGGAGTTATAGGAGAACAAGACAAACGTCCGCGTTACATGGTGGCATGAGGGCAAAAAGTGAAAAAACCTAGTTGAAGCAATGGAGCAAGCGTGGACAGAATACCAATCTACTCGGTGAAGGTGACGTGGTAATAACTAGTCAACAAATTTATTATCATTTGAAGCGCAAATGTGAGACGAAAATAGATATAATCTAATATATAAAATTCTCGTGTCACAGTGTTTGTCACCATACTCCTCCAAAACGGATTAACCGATTTTAATGAAATTTTGTATTTACATTCGGTAGGTCTGCGAATAGGGTTTAATCTATTTGTTATACTCCCAAGTTCTATTGTTCAATAAATATTATTAATTAAATAATTTTTGACCTCAGTTGGTAACTGCGCAAGTGATAATTGATCAGTTATCCCAACCAGTTGATCCCAGTCTACCCCCACCAGGAATCAATTTTGTTGGAATAGGACAGTTTCAAAAAATAACCGGCAGTCAGGTAACCGGTGTCGTTTACCAGGCTGATTACTGTATCATATGGAGCGCTTAACATCTACCGGATTTTTGAAATCATACGATATAATTTTATTTTACCGGGTTCACAACATCTGTTACCCAAAGCTGGTAATGTATTAAACAAGTCCCGTTTTGGCCAATCAGGTGAACTTAATTTGAATTAAGAATAAGAACAGTATCATATTTCTGTTTATATATTATCATATAAATATGACCCGTAAGGGTCTCCCCACCACGAAAAGCCATACGAATTTACTATATATAAATAAACATGAAGCAAAAAACTAGAGCTTGGGACCAACTTCTACCCTAAATTTGAAATAGTCCTTCATTGAGAGATGGTGAGTAAGAAAACAACGAGGAAGGCCTGGAAGATACTTAGGGCTAACTGAATTGAATTTGAATTTATTTAATTGACATTTAAAATCTACAAAATACATAATGAAAAGATAAGTAATACTGAAAAATATACCTATCATTTATTATATAATTTATTATTATTATATAATATATCAATCATTTTATAAATAGATTTGAAACTATCCATTATTGAAATAATTTGATCCCACTTAGACCTATTTGGTCTGTATTGTGAGTCAAAGAGTCCAGTACTTTGACAAAAATGTATGCTTCTTTTTCATTATATATATTTTTTTTCTATTCAAATTTAAACATAGGCGTTCTCGCTCTCACTCTCTCTCTCTCACACAAACACACACACACAAAAACACGTCAACCACAGAGATGTCACTAGAATTGTAAAAGTGTTATATGCAATTGACAAGATAATGAGTTCAGAGACAGGGTAAAGGAGATGGAACTAACATAACCATAATAAATTATAACAAAGAAAACTGCGTATTGTATAATACATTCATATTAAAAGAAAAATTCATATACATACATACTAGTTTGACAGTAAGATGAGTGAAATGAGAGATAATAATCCTAGAAGGTTGAAATGTAAAATGTAGCCTCAGTGAGACGTGGCGAATAATAAAATCAAGGAGAATTTCTTCAAGGAGATCGCAGAAACGCGCTACGGGCCAACTAAATGAGATATAGAAAGTCATGAACAGCTGAAAGCTACAATGCGTTGACAGGCGAGAGATGACACAAAATTGAAAGCAAAATCTAGATTATCAAGTTTCGAATTAGAATTATAACAACATGGAAATGTTCATTGCTAGCTTAGGGTCTACTTACCTGCGGCTCTTCAGGATAAGGCCTACTTTCAGTAAGAAGGTTACCTTGATTGATCTTATTGTAAGATTAAATTTCTTTGCTGAAGGATTGTCTACAGTCTGCCGCAGATTTCCTTCCTAGACAAGTCATACAACGTAAGATAAATATTTTGTTAAGCTTGCTTTTAAAGAGGTTGATTGAACACAGCTTCAAAACACCTTCTATCTCTTGATCTATTATAATGAAACTATAATTAATTTGAGTGGTAGTAGACGTAATTTTGTGTTGAGCTAATTTCAGAAAAATACAGTGGATAACGTCAAGCTCCGCTTGAATCTGCGCCCAAAAGCTTAAGTCCGGGGCATTGGTAATAGTTGGATTTGTTTCTTTTTTAGAATTTTTCACAAAACCTGGAATTGAGCTTGAACCTAGAATAATTATTATCCTTAACAACCTATATCTTGGTTTTGAAATACCTGTTAAAAATGATCGATTCACTTTTCAAATATAGTCTTAAAAATGTTTTATCTTGGATGATTCTCTAATATCACATTGGAAAAACATTATTTGTGTTTTTGTAAAAATGTGTGGGAAATCAGCAGAATATCTGAAAATCTTGAAATTTTTGTTTTTGATTGCGAGGTAAACACCCTTCAAGAAGCTGCATCTGGCACACGCACACAGTATAATCTGTGTTATTATTGAGCTGGTAGTTTGCGATAAGCTTGCAAAGCGGTAATCGATTGAAGTTTGGACAGTTTTCAAAGTTTCTAGCACAGATGTTGTTGCAAGTTAGCCGTTCTCCGTTCCTGCCAACCAACAATCGTTGCTAGTCTGTTCAGTTTCAGGCGGCGTTGATACAAGCGCCGCAAGCCACATCAGATTAACATGTCAGCGGCGCTTTTGCGACCCACGGACTCACCTCATGTCGCATCAGAAACCTCTTTCATCACTGATCGGCCCACGGCTTCCATTCGTCAGTCGACTGTTTATTTAACGGGAACCCGGTACCACTTGCCTCGTCTATCTTGCCGGCAACCTGAAACTCTTATGTGTCACCAACTTTTTGTTTTCAGGTCTCAAGTCCGTAGCTGAACAATTAACGATTTTGAGCTCTCGGGCTCCAAGCTCGCACCTGAGTTCTTTCACAGATGCATCACATAATATATCATCAATTTTTCCAGTAGGCCTAACCAATGAACGTCACAAACTTCTCAATTTTCGTATATTGAAAAATACTGAAGTGAATATGTCTCATTTGTGCAGGTTTATCATCAACAAGCCTCTTGTTGGAGTACAACATAACACTAATTAATTAAAGCTGGAGGCTCCATGTTGAGTCGACTAAAATCACTTCTATGTTATCTCTCGTCAATTCCCACTGATCACAATATTTAACATGGGATGAGCTGGAAAAAGAAGAAAAAAAATGAGGAGAAAAGAATAGGTAGATGAAGAGGGAAAAGAAGAAGAAAATGAGAAAAAATAGGAAGAGGAGAAGAAAATAAGGAAAGAGGGGAAGAGGAGAAGAGAATAAGAAAATAAGAAAAAAGTGGAAGAGGAGAAGACAATAAGAAAATAAGAAAAGAGGGGAAGAAAATAAGAATAGATTTTAAATTAGATTATTTACTTTATTCATGTAGATTACAAAATGCTTAGTCTTATGTTCTAGATTATGATAGTTAAAAATATATAAGTACTGTCATTATTGTTCTATGAATTTTGCAAATCCAAACTAAAGAATTAATCAACGATTTGAATATAAGATGCAATTTGATAACGATAATATGATTGTGATGTATCTACATGAAACGGCGAAGTTTGAACATATAAATGTTCATTCTTGGAAGTGGATATTCAAGAATATCCTTATCATCAACACTCGACCATAGAGGGAGAGAGAAGGAAAATAAAAAAAAAGAAGAAGAGTGAAGTGTCCATCTGCTATGTGTATTGTAATGGATTCGTTTCTTATTCAACCTGGCATTATTTTTTGTCATCACCCATCGCACACGCACAATTCTCATGTTCCAACCGTTCATGTTTAAATGATCCACTCATGCTCTTCAGCGAGAATATTATTGATATTTGGTGATTTAAGTATTGTTTCAGTGGTATTATTTCAGAGATAGGAAGAGTGGGAGTAATAACAATTTTTTATCAGAAAAATTTGATGATAGTTCAGTTGGTATCTAAGCTGGAAATTAGATTTTCGAAACAATCCTTACAATCCTTGGAACAATCCAATCCATAAACTAGTTTTCCCCCTCTTGAATGTGTATGGACTTGCTGCGGGCATGCATATTCAATATTCTAATGGGGAATCGTTTTCAATGTGCACCATATTACAAGACGCAAATTTGATTACTTTCTCAACATGCAAATCAATTTATGAAAAGTTTTGTGAGCCGATGGTTCCTTTAGGAAGGGGGGGGGGAAAGTGGCAGAGAGTTGTGAGTCAATGCCAAAGGCCGGCCGCCACCTGAATCTATCTATCAGTGAGGGCAGCCGCACATTTCTGGGCAAGTGTCTGTGT
Source organism: Conomelus anceps (assembly GCA_948455865.1). NCBI lineage: Eukaryota > Metazoa > Arthropoda > Insecta > Hemiptera > Delphacidae > Conomelus > Conomelus anceps. Next base: position 52,124,416 of record OX418220.1, read on the forward strand.
GTATGCATCGAAACCAGAGAGCACTTGGCTGTTATACACATCACACACACAGCCGCCGAATGCAATCAACAGCTTTTAGCGCGGCAAGGAGACTTTGGTTGGGCAGGGAACAGGATGAAGGTACCAGGAGTGTGAGAAGGACAGCAACTTGGTTGGCTAAGGATGGCTTGCTCGCAGTCTCTGAGGTGAAAGGTTTCCACAGAATCCATTAGGTCTGGTGTCGCTCTGTCTCTCTTCAATTCCACTCTACATGTGCACTGAGGTTCGCGTTTGTGTGCCCAGACAGAACAGCAAGCCTCACGATCACTCCTCAACACACGTGTGTGCTCTCTCCGACTTCCCCATCAAACGAATACCGAAACCATTCACCCTGATGTCTTCCTTGCGCATCAACTAGATCTAATAACGTAGACCTTTCTATCACTTGAGCCAGCTTCTCTGTACCAATCTGACGTGATTATATTCTTAATGTATGTACCAAGTAGTAATGATCGAACTACCTCTTCCATCTCTTTCCGTCGTCGTAGCCCTATTAGTCGCCCTCGCTCTTCCTGTCAGACCCACTCAGAGCTGCCGTTCACTATGATAGTGATTCAACATTGTTTGCATTTCTGTTGCCAGGAAGTGAAGAGATCTTGTTACATGAACCTCTGTTTTCCTGTCAGGTGGAATACTCTATTAGAGTGGAGAGCCTACATTAAAACCATCGCTTTTTCCAAAAAGCTCTCTGAGTTACTGATCGGCTCTCACTGAGTAAACATTTTAGGAATCGATTGGTAATATCTTAGCTGATCATTGAATTAATAAATCAAGATACTGGGGTACCCACGTACTTGAAGAATTTACATAAAATATGAATTATAATACAGTTGTGGGGGATAGGCATACGCACCATTCAACTTTCTCAATTTCTATTAGCATTATTAATTTATGCTTCCCTATTCACAAAAAAGCACTGTAATGCTACAGTATAAAATAATAATAAAAAAGGAGAATTTTGAACTGTAGGCATTAACTAGAAATAAAACGAAAGGTGTGCTATAATAAAGCGAGATATCAAACGTTGAGAAATGAGTTTGTTCATTGCTAAACATTATAAAATCTAAAAAACAACTCTTCTCTTCTCAAATAAAATAACGTCGACCAGTTTATCAAGATAAATATTTATTTGTTCTTCAAAATGGTGCATATAATAAAATCCAAAAAATAGCACAATATAAAATGCATCACAGTAAAAGAACAAAAAAATAAACTTCGATCACAAGATTGGACAATCAGAGTCTCTCCTTAAAATTAACTAAAATTGATCATAAACCCAATCATTGGCCAATGATACGACGCCCACACATATCACTTTTTTTTCGTAGATCCCTAAATATGATTACCAAAATCTCATACCTTGAAACTCCTTTGCAACCAAACCGTTTACTTGGTAGCAGAATGTAGTTTAAGTCCCGTAGTCCAGCACGGGCTCATCTAACTAGATCTCGGAATTGAAATTGAATCCACACCATGGAGCTCTCGGTCCTCAACATACACTTGGTGGAGTTAACGTCCCCAACAGGTATTTTGTGACCCAAACAAGGAATTGGTCCCCGGAACATGGAACCACTATAAAGAAAAGTACCAAAAATACAATAATAACTAGTCTCTAAAAAGCATTACAAAATATTTGTATGGTTGGTCCACTTGGAAGAATTCTAAGATCAATCAAATAACAGTTAGCTGAAATTTACATAATTCTCTGAATTTAGAAACACGTTAAAAGTTAAATAAGATTCAGTCAATAATTAATTCCTGGTAAACCAAAGTATAACACTAATCTGATCTTAGTAAAAGTAACAACAATAGCTAAAAGAAATACCATAAGAAATTAGTAAACAAACAATCATACTAGTCCCCAGTTAAAATATTAAAAAAACATTTATTGAAAGTTACTGATTCAGATTCTTGAATAGCCTAACCTTACCTAAACCAATAATCATGTTCTCAATCTTTTAAATTACAACTATTTTCTAGGTAAGCTTTTTCAAAGAAAATAGTAAGAAAAAATTAATTCCCCCACAATACTACATAAGCTCACAAATTTATTATTCCTTTTCAGTAACTGCAGGAACAATCAATCTACAAGAACTGGAATACAGTCAGCACTGAATTTTAAGGTTTCAAGACAATTTTAATCATTTGTTTATTTATATTAAATTTAAGCTGTGAAATCTATAATACAATTTTAAGTCCATAGAAAAACAACTATGTGAATAACAATATGTAATAAATCAGTTACCTTAATCAGTGGTGAGATGACATCAAAATTTGATAAATTCGCCGTTAATCATATTTATAAAGAAATAATAAAATCATATATGCGCCTTCCTGAATATGCTAACTAAATCACGTATTACTTACATGACTAACTGTTTGAAAGAAAACTTCTATCCTTCAACAAGGATAAATAATTTATAAAAGAGTCACAGAGGAGCGCAGATTCTTTGTGTGAGTGCAAACGTCGAATGCCTGTAGAAGCGAAGTAGAAAACACAAACTGACTATTTCCCACCAAAGACAAAAGGGGGAAGGGATGACTCCATTCATGAAATAAAAATCAGTGATTCATAATTACAATTCACGCATGCGTAGAAAAGAGCAAGCTAGCAAGGACAAGGTTGATTGCTGATCAACCAGTTGAGAATTGAAAAGAGTGACAAAGATGCCAATATATGAGTCACAATAAGCTTTCTCCCTTTATTAGTTTATCGCAAGAATACACATCGAGACATGAAACTGGCCTATATGTATCTAATATATAGTTATACAGAACAGCACAAAATCGCTTGAAGACAGCAAAAACGTTCCAAAATAACCAATCTTCTTCTAAATTAGGACCTGGTCCTAAGTAAAGTAATAAAACCAATCTTATAACTTCGTATTACTATATATTAAAAAGATAATCACCAAAAGTCTAATAAAACAACAGTAGGCTACAAATAAGACATCTAAATTAAAATAATACCCAAAATTGTACTGATTTGGGAAAAATCGGTACAGCACATTGGTTGTTCTTGAAAAAATGTTGTTCCCTTTTTTTCTTCTTGTTCAAGAGATCTCATAATTATAATATTTCTGTTTTTTTTTCAATTTAACGGTTTCAAATAATTTTAGAAAAGATGTCAACACAATCAAAAGTGAAAACGTCAAAGCTCGGGCTGTAAAAATAGATATTTGTGCTGAGCTGTAACCTTCATTATTTTTCAATTTTTTCAATCAAAATGAAGCAGCTGTCCAATGTTTTATTTTTTACTAACAAAACTAACCAAGAGCCTATAGTAGAAATCTATTTTACATGATAATAATTTTATTTTCGACCCCCAAACTCTAAAACGTCAATAAGGATCTTACTTGTTTTGAGGAAGTTATATACAAAGCTTAGAGTGTCTAGGATTTTCCTTTCGAGTGTTAGACGGACAGTGGAACGGATAACAGCACGATTCCAGTAAGGCCTTATCGGGACCTTCATATTTTGGTATCTAAAGGATCGATAATATTTTCTGTGAATCGATAGAAGAACAAAAGAGACTACCAATACATTCAAATGGTAATTATATAATTTTGGGAGTTGTGTTGAAAACCATATCTCCGTGTGTAGCTTTGTGAAGAAAGCAACAGACCTACATTTTCTGTTTCTAGGATGTGTAAGGATTTTCAAGCCACTTGATGGGCATCCAGGGGTTGCGTCTAAGCATGGCCTCTGTAACAAAAGGCCTTGGGACTGATCAATGACGTAATCTCATCTAGGGCTATTGCTCAAAATCATAGTTGACCAAGCAATATTTTATTCTCAATTTCCACAAATTATTGAACAGGAGTTCACAAAAAATCTATCAATCAAAATTTATATCATGATGGCTGCATTTGTTCTTTTAGATAAAAAACTTGAGAAAATATTGTTCCATAAGATTTTCAGAAAATAAAAAATAATTATTGATCAAGCTTAGAAATACTTACCACATGCAAAAATTGCAATACATACTATTTGCAGACAATTAATTCTGTAATATTGGAAGATAATAAGGTCTCTGAGAGGCCTCAATGAGGTTACTGACAACAAACATTGGAGAAAGTTAGGGCCAAGACAGGAAAACACAATTACTTACCAGATAAACAAAGTCGCGTATTGACGTCATCAAAATTTCAACGGATTTTTAAGTGTATACCGCTCTATGGAAAGAGTCATGGAACGAACGCCATTGATAATAGACACTTGCAATAATCAGGACCCGAGTCACAATAACCGCTAAACAATTTTTCTCATCACAAAATTTTATCTAAAGTCTAAAAAGTCATTTTCGTTGATCAATTATCATTTTTTTGAGAACAAAATGGGAAGAATAAATATTGTTCATTCAAAATTGATATTTGTTGAGATTTTATTGAATTGTGAAGTTTTTTTGATGAATTATTTCAACAAAGGTTTTGCAGACAATAACTTTAGATTTACATTGATTTACTAGGGGGTCCAATCATTCATGACTCAGTTTTTGTGGGGGTGAATGTGAAGCGATGCTGTAACAGCTCTCACACAAGTAATCTATATTCAAACCTTCTAAGACACTTTTAACTCATGAAGGAATGATTGAATCTAATCAAGTGATAGCTTCTCAGCTCCTTTACCTAAAAAATCACTAGTTGTACGTGGTTCACAAGAGTTCACTTGAGAACTGCGTAGATGGACCTTTTCAACCCGATAGAACTAGCCGTTTTATAAAAAATGCCATGTACCTTCTAAATGAAATTTCACAACTTGGGCCAAATTTGACATATGATAAATGAACGTGGACCGCCTCAATGACTTAAGAGCAATGAGCTATCACTCAATGAGATTCCATCATTCGGTCACAAGTTGAGTGTCTCAGAAGGATTGCAATACAGGGCCAATTTTTGAGCCTCCTGAAAAAATTGGTCGAATTTGAAGGCGTCAAAATGGTGTTTCTGATAGACCAGAGTCTAAGGAACAGCATTTGATGAGAAAAATCATGATGTAATATTCAGAAATTTGTAGTTCAGATCCTCATTTCAATTCAAGCATTTTGGTATCACGAGGACTTTAGTTGAGCTCTGCTTCTAAAACTCTCAAGAAAAAAGGTAAAACTCGTTTTAAATTGCAGAAAACGATATCCCCAGAGAGATTTAGAATAAATCATGAATGAGTATATACGAGGTATATGACTTACCAACGATTGATTGATTTACAAGATGGAGACAAAAAATGTTACTTTGAAACCCTTTTTGAAAAAAGGCAGAATCTGGCAGAATAGAACAGGGGCCAATTGCAGTTGTACTGCATGACCATTAGGAATTTTTGGTCATGTTTTGTCAAGGTGGAATCGAAGGGGATCTCTAGGGGATGATAAAGGTCACTTTAACCTATAATTAAGAGTTCCATTACTAAAAATAATGTTGGCAAAATGTAACAATAGAACTAGGATTTTTATTTACACAATAAAACGCTGACAGATATATCACACTAGAAATAAAACAAATATGTACTGATCTATCCAGTTATCCGTCATCTTGAGAAAGTTCTGATTTAATAGCATATTATACAACCGTATGCAACTCTGTAGTATATTTCTAATTACATAAATATGTGAATAAAACTTGAATTTTACGTCTTGTTTTCGCAACTTTCCCTAAACCATTTCAAATTTAGTAACACTGTAATGATCACGTTTATTGCATTTCTATTATCCGTCTATCCAGTTATCTGTCAGAGACCCGGTCCCGAAGGTGACGGTTAATAGAGAGGTTCCACTGTCATCCCTTCATCTCATGACTTCTCATCCTCAATTCATTAATCGTTCTCCAAAATTTTGACGGATCATTCAATATAATTATTATTAGAAGTCAACTCCATTCTTTCCCGAAGCAAATCATCGTTGAGATTGGAAAATACTCTCGAAAAGGTTGACACAGCTCTCTGACCTCCTATTTCCTCTCGTTTTTCCTTTCAAAATGCCACTCATTCGAGACAGTTAGCAAATTGATGCGGAATACCTTGAGTCCTTGGCTCAAAATGGAGCCGTTATTTCGTTGACACAATTGTCTTGACAAAATGTGCTCGTCCGTTTGTCGAAGTTGCTACATTCAATCTCATTTTTCCACTTGTCGGCGATTCAGTCACAGCTAGGCCCATCCAGAGAATGAGAAAGGGAAAGGAGAAATAGATGTCGGAGGTTTATTTGCTCAATCAACCTCTCAATTCCTTTCAATTACACAACTTATCGACAGTTCTCTCCCTTCCTCTTTCGGCAGCAACTATCGGTCGGCTGTCTTTTCACCACTGGCTCAGTAGCTGCTTTCTTCCCCAAGAGACGCCGCTGACAGGGATGGAGCTAGTTGTTTGACTTACTCAGTTCTGTAATTGGTTAAGTCGAGTGCAATGGACCGATAAATGACTATCCATCCCTGAATCCCTGCTTACTCATCCATCTACTGTCCTCCTTTCACTCACTCATTCCACCACTATCACTTCTCGCATCCAGTGAAAACTATAGCAATCCATTACCTCGGCAGCCCTATCTTAAAGTTCTCTAATGTTGTTACTTCCAAATTAACTTTACACCTCAAAACTTCGAGGGGGAAATACGCAACACTTTTTCAGCTAATCTATCTAGCGTTGATTTTTTGAATCATGGTAATCAAATCACGGCATACTACGCTGTCATAAATTTTCTGATTATCATAACTACTGTCTCTATAGTGCTCGAATCGTTCTCTAAGAGAACTACTATCATCATTATAGTTCTATTTTATCGCTTCAGTAATGATTCATTATGTTGTTATTAGTGATGCGGTTCACTAATGCGGGGTATAATTTTTGAGCGGAACGGCGTAGACAGATTGGCAGGGTAGACCACAGCAAGAGTGGGCGACGAAAGAAGATAGTGAAGAGGGATGCAGGTTTACTGTGTACTGTTAAAAAATAAGTACAAAAACATGATGAAAATCAAACAAGAGAACTCGCCAGCAGAGTCCTCACTAATTAGTTTACTCTAAGCTGTTTCCCACTGATATTCAGGTTAACTCATTTAGTGTGGTATTTATGATATTATCCAATTAGCAGTGCATTCGCAATTGATATTAATTTTATGATTTGATTTGTCTGTACGTTCTTCTTCGTACGCATCTTTCTAAGAAAAGTAAAAATTGAATTAAGTATGGATGTCCACAGGAATTGAGTAGTAGAGTTGATTCTCGTAGTTAAGGGGTAAGTGACTGATATACCAAACGTTTCTAGGTGTCTCATTATCAATTAACTTTGAATCAAGTTTCTAGGTGTCTGATTATCAATTAATTTTGAATGCGACTATGTTGACACGTTTGAGGTCTGAGTGCAGTCATTGATGCAGTCGATTAAAGTGTATTAGAGAGGAAAAAAGTTTTAATAACGACCACTTGTTCAAGTGTATGAGCGTGATGCTGGGATACAAATGTTTGCGATAAAATTCAAAATAAATAATATGATGCTGTGATAAGTGGAATTACTACACGTAATTATATAGTATGATATTTGAGTGCAGCCAAATAAACTCTAATTCTGCAAATGAGGAAAATGTCATGTATTGCGAGCGTAACGCATAGCTTGCTTCAATTTTTCATTAACATAATTTTAGAGTTTTAATATACTTCCTAGCAGAGGGATTATCAAGTTATTAATAATTGATATTCATCTCATTTTCAAAATAGATTTTTATTCTCCGTCACATTAACATTTCTGTATCAAGGCTAAGAAGGAACATTAAAAACTAACTTGTTTATAAGAAAGCTTGATAAACCAGAAATATTACTTTCTTCTTCTTTATTAAATAATTAGATCATATTGTACATTAAATTTGGTTCAGCTTTCCGATCAGATATATCTGGTACGTCTAATCAGATGAATTATTATTTTGGTCAACTCACCTGATTAACCAAAATGGGACTTAACACCCCTTAAAGAAGTTATTCAAATCAACTTTCAACTAAACTTCTCAAATTCACTTACCATCTGCTTATTGAGACTCAAAACAAATAAAGTATCTTACTTCAATACAAGGATTTCGGACATAATCTTTCAAATTAATACTACTTTGCATTTCTGTCAAGTTTCATGGATGATTGGTCTTGAAGTCTACCAAACGCATAGAAACTTGAGCTTCTAAGCCAAATTGAGAAGCTCAACAAGTAAGTAACGACCTCGGCGGCAAACATTCGGTTCGCTAACCACTTGTTGTTGACTGCCGTTTGTCCAGTGGTTAACGTTCAGACAACGACCCTTAACTGGCCATTGAATGACCGTGGGAGTGGACGCACCCTAGTTAAGCACAGAACCACCCTCTCATACCTCCACTAGTGAGCCTGCAAGCACACCAAAGTGCTGTATCAAACACACAGCCAGTAACCAGTAAGGACCATGTGTGGCTTAATACACGTCCTACATACCCAGTACTGTACCTAAATAGACATCAATGGCATTGTTACCTCAAGAATACACCAATGAAAAATTCATTGTTGCTGATTTATCCAGGTTATCAATAATATTAAGTTCATCGACCGAACGGAGTGAGGTCTATTCTTTAAGACGTTCGGAATTTTTGCTCTGTCTCACGATTACGGGTGAACGCCTAGACAAATGGTTATGATTTTTCACATGGATGCTCCTTATTCCCAGGCACAGTGATGTATATATATATATATATATACACTTTTGATTGCATTATAAGTAATTCTATCACAAATTTGCTCATTAATCTATTTAAATTTATAAATTATAAGTTATTCAACTCCAATTCAATCCAATTGAATCATAAATTGGCTTATTGACTAAATGAATTATTGAATTATTCTTTTAATTGGACTTAAATAGTCTTATTCAATTTTTAGATGATCCAAAATACCTTTTAGGTCAAACAATATTATGATTAAAAAATATACAGGTGAAAAGAAGAACCAGATAGTACTTGAGTTGATCATTACATGTGAAAAACCAATGAATTATAATAATATAGTTGGTGGAAGATGAATGAGAAAAAATAAATAGATTCATAATTTTTTATGAATAATTTCTGTTTTCTATGATTGGAGAATGATTTATTGGAACAAAAAGCTGCTAAAGATGCATGAGAACTCATTATTAGGTATAAGGAGTGATTTATAGGGGTTGTCAAAAACTTTGGTCTTTTTAAATAATATTGATTTTCACAGTTTTTGTCATCAAAAAAAGATTAAGAAATAGAAATCGAGTCGAAAACGATCTTCAACTTTTCTCGAAAATTACATCTCCTTTTGAGTGAGTGTTGAGTGAATGAATAGGACTGTTCACAGAACTACTAGTAATGTGTACCATTATATAATGTGTTTTATTAAAGTGTGTCTGTTTGAGCATTCACCCTACTCAAATAAAAGTATTGGTGAAATGATGCATAATAATTTTAAAGAAACAAAGACATTAATTGGAATGCGCTTACATAATCAAATATAAAGTTATTATTATTTTTGCATTCCTCAGGACGGTGGCCTATGTCACGTCACCTAGCGTGTGTTTCTATTTGCGGATTCGAATGTTGTCAGGCATCGAGGAATGTCGTCGACTGTGAAGGAAAGACTTAAGGAAAACTCATCTGTTCCTTCCAGCACTATGATCCAGAAAAAACAGGAGAATTTTGGGAACTAATTCATGAGCGGTAGTTCAAATTTTCCAATAATGTATACCTCATGAACAAGTTAATTATTTATTCTAAAACAAAACAGGTACAATGGTAGGAAGATGGTTTTGTTCGAGGTACAATTTTTAGGGTTTTTGATTGTAATTATAGAGTTGAGTAAAAGTTCAAAGTTTTTGTGATAAAATCTTTACACACAAGGTTTCAAGCTTAATAAAATCTCTATAACTTTGCTCCTGTACATAATTATTTGAAAATGCTGCTTGTTTCCGAGCTATTCATGGATTAAAAATAAGTTCATGATGGAGAAAAACTAATTACAAAACGTACTGCTTATTACTGTTACTAATATTTGATCTGGAAGTTTGGACTATGCTATTATAATTATTACCAATTTATCATCTGTTGGGTATGAAAGCTCCTGTTTATATATTTCACTTGGTGTTTCTTCTTCCAACCATTTGAACGATTCTCACCTGATATATTTATCAATTTTCATTCATATTTGCATGATTGACAGTTCTCTATCTCATCGGTCAGTTTTTCTATTATTAACTTTTCATGTGAAATTTAACGACTTGCAGTCAAATATTTGTTAAGAATAAGTATAACTCACTTAATCTGTAGGCCGAGCGCTTTCAAATCTATGAGATCCATCTTCAGAGGCGTGGGTTTCTAGATCATCATGTCAGTTTTTTGGTTAGAAGTGTTGTGGTTTTTGTAAAATGTGATCAAAAAGTTTGTGAGATTTAAAATTTAGTTGTTCATTGAGAATGTTTTGTTTATTGTGTGTGGTGTGTTTGCATATTTCAAATTGTTCCAAGGTGTTGAGTTCGTGTCCTTTAGATTTTATATGTAGAATGTGTAGGTTGGTACTGATGTCAGTAAAAGTGTGTCCAGTTTGAATGATATGGTCGGCGAAATTCGATTCAGCTTTTGATGTCAGGGCTTGAAAATGTTCCTTGTAACGTTGTTTGAATGTGCAGCCTGTTTGTCCTATGTAGAATTTGTTACAATCAGAGCAGTTCAGTTTGTAGATCCCTGGGAGATCGTATTTGTTTGTGTTAAGTGTGGTTTTGAGTGTAAGTGCATTTTTTATTTTGGTTTTTGTTCTGAATGAGATGGTGTGGCCGGCTTTTTTGAAGATTTTTGCTAGTCTGTATGATTGTGGATTAATGTATGTCATTGTGATGTATTTTTTGTCAGTGTTGTTGGTGTTTTGTTTTTTTTCTCTTATTTTATGATAGCGCTTATTATTTGAAAGCGCTCGGCCTACAGATTAAGTGAGTTATACTTATTCTTAACAAATATTTGACTGCAAGTCGTTAAATTTCACATGAAAAGTTAATATTAACAACGCAGTTCGTCATGGAACAAGAAATCCAGGAATTTTCTATTATGTTGATTATTGATCTATCATGACATCATCATCTCTACTGTTTGAATATTCAATCTTCATAGATATTTATTAGATATACAAAAAAACGGCTCTTCAGGGCACGAAAATGAAGTCCCACGTCTCTATTATACATGTGTGTATTGTTCATCCAAATAATAAATAGTTCAATCAACTCCATTTTCTAGCTGATGATTACCATTTGAACATCGCCAACTCATTCTACAAGAGTATTCAATAATATTTCGAATAGTATCAACCAGACGTAGAGATAAGGAATTAGGGGTATACGATTTTGGGTGAGTTCAAAAACAAAAGAGATCGATGGATAGTTGAGCTACCAATTTGATGGTACAGTCATACTGATCGAACAAAAACGAAGTGATTGAAAGAAGACAAGCATCAGGAATAGTGGAAGTGCTGTTGGAAAAGTAGAGGAAGTGAGAATCACAATAAAACAAGCGGCGTGAGAGTCTCTGCTGAAGATAAGGAGCACTGTTCCACCCTTCTTGTAGCATCGCACCCTAGCAAGTGTACTAAACCAACCGCACACACCACTGCTTTGAAACCGCAACCAGCACTTGCTTGCTCTTGCTTTCTACAACAGGCAAAGCACTTGCACTCCAATATTACAATCCTCAGTCTTCCCATTCCACAAGTACAAGAAGTATTCAATGTAACTTCCAGCTCTGATCGACCACTATACTGGAAAGATATGGATGTTGAGTGCGCTTGATATCTAGTTCATTGCATCTCTTCATCTTAGGATGAGTATTTCATCCGATTATCAGTTCATTCTGTGGTGATGGTACTTCTGAATTTGAACTGTTCAGGTATTTGGAGCGTAATAATATAGTTTCGTTTGATATTCGAGATCGAGATTATCATAATCTGATTTGTGAGATGAACTTTGAATGCGAACTAGACTTTTATTGTACTTGCTAGTACAGTTACCGTTACACTTAACCAAGGTACAGTATTTATTATACTTGAGGTACGAGTAATAGACTCAATCGAATTCAATTCGATTCCTATTAGAAGCCCTCAGAAACCTGTTCTCTTGAATCGATTTGATAGCAAGGTAACATAGATGGGTAAGAGACTGTGTATGGCATAGATATTTAGCATTTTAAAATACCTTTATCTGCGACTGCGTAACAGAGTAGATATCAGAAGTTAGAAATTGATCTCACAATAGTTGACTTTATTCAAGTCCGTTTAAAACGATTGCATAATGAAGCTATTTCAACTCTGACTTCCCGACATTGGATTTAGACCAATCAGAGTTAAGGGGTATTTTCAAAACACTGTCGAAATAAATGTTATGCAATAATGCAATAGTCACATAAACTCTGTGATTTGAGCATTCAAAATCAATTTGAGTTTCAATTCAAAATCAATTTGAGTTTCAATCCAAAACCGATCAACAACAAAAACGAACTCTAGGTTCCCACACATTAGCAACTTTAGTCGAGAAACTTTTTAATAACAAAAATAGACCACACTAGTTTTTATGAGAGCCACACCCACAGGCGATTATTTAGTTGCGGCAACTAAGAATTTCGCCAACACGCTCTATTCGCCAGGCAACTCAATATTGTTGCCGGCAAAAATGGAACGCACATGTTCATTTCTGTCTCCACACACTGGCGATTTTAAGTTGCAGTCTAGTCCTCCCCGAATCATGTCACTAGACATGGAATTGTTTATCAAAGCAATTGAATCACACCCAGCGCTATATTGTAATAACAAGTGGAAGCGATCTAAGAAAACGTTGTGGTTTGAATTGTGTACGCAGTTTGTCGAGAAATGAGATTAAATGATAAATAAAGAGAAAAAAGAAAAGGTGTGATATTTTTATTTACTGCATAGTATATTTGGCCTAATGGTGTCCTAGCTTTCATTTAAATATACTACCATATTCATGAAGAAATTTAACGATATTAATGCGTGAACAAAAACCTTATTATCTATTAAACTTCAATTATTATTATTATAAAATCTTGAACTGTTAAATTTGATTTTTGAATCAAATTTAATCATATTGCCAAGAAACACATCTTCGAGATGAAATAATGAAGTAATCAGCAAAGTAATCTCTTGTAGAAAATCCTTGAGCGCAGCTTCTTACCCCTAGAGGTGGAATGTTTTCCAAAGGGCACTCATAAAGCGTGTCTTCAAATTTAGGTTTTTATGCTTCTTTAGAAAAATGTTAAGCATGCAGCATGCTTTGACAATGGAATAATTAAATCCAAGATTTGCCCCTTGAAAGCTAGAATTCCGAATGAACATTCTTCAGGTCCTACTAATGTCAAATGTTTTTCAAAACTTCCCTTGCCCATACAAGAAAATTAAAATCTTATTAGGATATTTTTAAAATTTTCAAACAACTTGTGAAATTGTCCATCTGTTAATGTTGAGCTTTGCGCTGATCAGTGGATGGACCCAATATTTTCTGCATTTTTTCATTTTCTCATGACAAGAGCACAAACGCACGCAGTCTCAGCAATATCCATTCTGAAAATTATGTTTTGAAGCAACTATTTAGTTGCCAGTGGGCGCTTGGGAACAGCAGTAGACAACTTTCAGGCGACTAAATAATTAAATCACAGAGACTAAAAGGTTGCCAGTGTGGGTGAGTTATCCGATTGATTGTTGTGTAGAATAGAGCGTGATGATCGTAGATAGAATATTGCTTGCAACGATTGTATTTTGCCAATAAACCACTTACAAGATATTTAGGGCATTCTTTACACTCGTGTCCTTACTTACATTTTACTTGTGACTTGAAGGAGGTAATAATGCAATTGTTGCATTAACTATTACTATGGTAAATGAATCCCTTTTTAATATATTGATGAAAATTGAAACATTTGAATTCATACTTCTTTCCCAAGAGCTGTTCTGCCTCACTGCGTTGGTTGAGATTTTATACAGAATGCCTTCGTGAGTTTTTCTAATACAGTCTTTCTAATACATCTCTAATAATTGAGGATAATAATAATTGAGGCTTAAATTTATAATTGATGATTGAAATATAAAAAAATGAGTATTAATTTACTTTTCTGGCCCACTAACATAATTTCATCAAGCCCCTTCCTTGAGACGTTTGCCCATCAGTTTCATGATAGCAGCGTTAGTGAACGATTTTGCTGGGCTGGAGCTTCAAGTTTATATGAGTAAAGAAAGTGCTTCTATGGTTTGTCAAGAATTACCAGATTTTGTTAGTTCGAGCGAGTAGATTGTGGGAAGGGTACTGGAATATGGAATCATATTTACCTGAAACTCTGTATAAATATTTTTTATATGGCAATAGATGAAATATTAGCAATATTCGTTAGTCTGGATACTAGTATGACTATTGACTATGATTCTTTGAACATGAGTTTATTCGTATCAATCAATTATTAAGTATCAATTCAGTGTGTTGTGTTGATATAGATTGTATGATCCGAGAATTAGAACAATAATTGACATAGTTTACTGTGATAGAACGGTATATGACATTGATCTTATGAAATTAGTTCTTGTGAAGGATTATGCTCGAATAATACTGTTTGTAGAGTTCATCTGTGTTCTGAACTTCACAAACGTAACGTTTCATATAACCTCAACGAAAGCACAGTTTGAAAGTCAGCTTGTCAACCTCCAAATGCGTTCCAGCGCAGACAAGACGGGGCTTCATGAATACAATGTGTCCGGGACGGGACCCCACGTCCGTTCACCTTAAATGAAAGTACTGTGTCTACAACTGCAATTAAACTCTTCCTCCTCTCATTGTCTTCAGTGCAAACGTTAAGTGCCTCAAGAGCTCCAGCTTAGAATCTCCAGTATGAAAAAGTCGCATTCTGACAAGAACTTTCAACTTCTCCCATCTTTGAGTCGTGACGATTATTATAATCGTAGAGCCCAAAACTTTCAGAAACCCCTGTTGATGAGACCATTATCACACCTCTACTCGTTCTTTCAACTCAAGTTACATGGTTACTTTGATAAGTGGATACGCCTTTTTAGAAGAATAAGTGGATTTATGAAAACCTCTCTACCCTGAGATTTGCAAAGAAAACTAAGAAAGACATGAAAAACTACTAATACGTTTTGTAGAGTTGTAGAATTCGCAGATATGAGTCGTAAACTCATTTGCATCTGAAAAGGTATTAAGCTTGTGTGTAGTAGAAAGGGTTGAAGTAGAAATTGGTATTGAGTGAAAAACAATTTTTTTTGGGAAATCAACTATTAGAATAGCAAAAAATTAATGATGGTTTCTCTTTGAAGATTGCTCTTTCTCTATCCTTCCTGATTAACAATATTAATTTTATTGTAACAGGAAATCAATTGAGGCATTGTAGTTAAAGACAAATAAGAGTCTTGAAGACTAAGATCTGTACACCTAAAAATTATTCGCTTTTTTAAATTTATTGCTCATATAATAAACCTTTAGAAACGCATTCATTGGAATGAGTTTAATGGAAGTAGTCAATGGCTCGTGCTTGTAGAAAAAGCTTGCAAATCATTACTGGATTGTAATGAAAATAAGAATAAATAATTCATTTATCCCTTCACCTCTCTACCATCCAATCATTGGATGCAAAACACAGAGTAATGTTTTTGATTCGAATTTCCGCTAATAGCTGCTTGTTTGTGGAGAATAAGAACCGTGCATGGATTTTTCAAATAGAATTGAAAAGCAGGAATCATTGTTTATTTATAATAACGTCAAAAACTTCAACCATTGCTGTTCCACAGAGTGTCATTTTGTGTGGCGTAATCCATGGAGACTTTAATCAAACTGTATTCTGTATTCTGAAAAAAGTAAACTTGCTCAACAACAGATTACTAGGTGGCTGAGCCATCAGATAGGAGTGAAGAAATTGGTTGTTACCAGTTGTAGTGTCCATGATAGCACGGCGAATAAATCACGCTCCACTAATTAAACACCATGTTAATTAAAACCCTACTGGGAGTCATTTTGAGTGTTGCCGCCGGACTGGCCTCTTCTTCGTGCCCACCCACTCGTAACGCCACCCCCAAAATGCCAACCGGCTGCCAACGCGATAATATCGAAATTAAAATTCAGAAGGAACGTAGAAAGTTACCGGTCTAGCGAACGGACGCTAAAGGGAGCTGGAAAAATATCGCTGCTCCGGCTAAGTAGTAAAGTTGCCTGAGTTATGTCCATATAATTTTGCGATTTTTCACGAGTGCTTCGGCTCTCTGGCTCGTATTGCAAATTTCCAGGGTATTCGCTGCTTCTCCTCCTCCTCCTCCTCCACCGTCTCTTCTTACTATCAACAGTCCACTTCTACCCGTCTCTCCTACTAAAATCAACCACCTCCTATTTTAAGAGGAACTCTCCTATTTTCAGAGAAACCCTGGATTGTTTAGGGCCGGCCACTTGAACTATATAGAAGGCTTTGAACAGACTTTGCGTCCCAGTTTCATTGCTGTAGCGTAGCCGACTGGCACATTCTTCATTCACGATTATTCTGCAAAGACCCTGTAGGCCTAATATGAGCTTCGTAGAACTCCATTGATAAGCCTACTACACTGTCTATTATAATTCCATATCGGGAGACCGAGCTCCACTCGGGGGGGGGGGGGGGGGTTAAATGTTTGGGGCAATGATGTGTATCTTGAAGATCGAAGATGATGCTGTGGGAAGGGTATTAACGACGCGTTATGCTGTGAAGCGGTCCCACCTCATCTCTACATTTTCCATCATAAGCTAGTGCACAAGCAAATCAATAATTATGTTAATTCCAATTGGTTAAAATGTTCTTTTAGACACTACATATAATCATGTATTTTGAGTAACAATCTTAATTTCGAGTTTACCAGCTCGTAGAACTGTAATTTTTCAATATAGGTGGTGGTTGGGTTGATGGGATACCACTTTGTAACCCCTCACTCAAGAACGGCTTCTCACACCTTGTCTAATGGCTCATTCCTTTCAGCTCATTGAAATGATCCAAATTCATACTTGTTACATTTAGCTTATAATTTGTAATTCTTCTTGGAAGTGTAATGTAGGCTTTCTACTGTACTTGGAGAATGTCGATTTTTTAGGAACTTGGTAACTACTCAAAATAAAAATACAAAGTTGGCCTCAAATTGTAGGTAATATCTTTCTCTTCCACATCATTGACATTAAAATCTAAAAAAAAAAAACATTTTTCAAATTGGGCTATTATAATTAGCCAAATTTTCATGAGTTTTATAGTATTTCCGTCTTTCCGATCTATGTAATTCCCTAAAGCCTAGCACAAGCCGCATCTTCCTAGCTTGCCTAGACCCAGAGTTATTGTACTGTAATACAAAATATCCAAAAATATGAAAAAATTACAAATAATGTTATTTTTTGTTTGGTTAAATTGAAATTAGAAAAGATTTTTTTTTCACCAAAGAAATAATGGCGTCATAAGCTGAGCTCTGACTTTCCAGTCATATGTTTCCTACATGACTGCAAGGCTCAGACTACGACTACACGGTGCGCGCGGAAGTTTTTGCGTTCCAGACAGCGTTAATAACGCCGTTAATGGGCCTACCATATGATTAAAAACTGTTTCTCTTTTATCAGCTGTTCCTTTGAGGATAGATTTCTCCTTTTTGTGTCCTTCAGCGAGTTTTTACACGAATAAAACCTAGCGCAATCGTATTTTTGCACCAAAAAGCTCCTATATTCGTAATTTTATCAAAATCGTTAAGAGTCCTTTTTGAGATAGTGACTGGAAATTCGTGCATACAATTCTTTGCTCGTTTAATAGAATATTCTGTGCTTTCATCTTCTAAATAATGCCCGTTCTGTTCTTGGAACAAGATATTTGTACGTTTTTACTCAAGAATGGTGGGCTACTGTGTTTATAGATTATAGCCTATTGGAGCATTTCCACTTCTAAACAAGGAGTGATATACTTTTTTTGGAACTTGCTATTTGTAGAACATGTTAGATCTTTGTAGTGCTTGAAATTTCCAAGTTCTATGTTCTATTATACTTGCCTTCAGGTTACTAGTTCCCAGTCATCAAATTCATTCATAGCATAACGATTTTTTCATTCCATTACTCACTCACTTCTACCAGTTGTAATGATTTTGAACTTTTAGCTGTCATGGATATATAAAATATCCAAACCAACATAATTTAAGAAGTTGGTTCATTAATATGTAAACATATATCTATTGTTGATCACACCAAGGTGAATGAAAACTGACTTGTTATTTAGTAATCAATGCTTACTAATGAATTAGTAATGTAATCTTTAAAACTGACTTGTTATTTAGTAATCAATGCTTACTAATGAATTAGTAATGTAATCTTTAAAACCGACTTGTTATTGATTTAGTAATCAATGCTTACTAATGAATTGGTAATGTAATCATTTTCAATGATACAATAAGAATGTTTTGTAAACTGAGTTTGGTTTGGCCAGGAAGAATTCAAGGCTGAGTTTCTGGCTTCAATATAAATACAGAGTGAAATTACTAAACGAAGAGATTGTTTTGAGGTACAAGAGTGAGTACCACTTGTGTGCTTAAGGCTGTTAAAGTTCAGGATTGCTTCTTGAAAAATACAAGACTGTTACAGTCCGGACAGTTTAAAACTTGTATTTTAGAGACTCAGTCCAAATCTTGACAGCATTAAGGGCACAAGGATTATTACGTTAGGAGTGTTATCATACGCTGGGGCCAGAGCCAGAATTTGGGACTTCGTGGTCAAATTGAGCGCGGATACACATTTTCAAAGGTAAATTCTTTTTTTTATAAAAAAAAAACTTAAGATCTCATACGAAAGACACCACAAGGTTCTTGTTAATCTCGCAAGAGGCAAAGCGAAGACAATTCATGTTTTGTTTTGTCCCCCCCCCCCCACATATAAACTTTGTTTGTATTTTAAATTAAGATTATTATGGAATATTAATGCATAGCTAATAATAATTAAAGATTGTTGTGTTTATATATATTGAGTTGAGATATGAAAATAAAATAAGTTTATTTTATTGAAAACTCGAAATTAATTGAGTAAAGTAATAACCCCCCTTTACATATTTGGTGGAGGCTCAGTCGGTGTATATTATCTGACATCAACCGTTGGACTTTCCCGAGTACAGAGCAAGAGAGTTGTTGATTGGGGTTCAAATATATAAAAAAAAGTTGCATTATGTAAGCATCCATTAAAAAAACTAATATTGGAGAAGAACATGAATAAGAATAAAAAAGTATTAAAGAAAGTTTTTGTGAAGAAAAATAGTAAATATTACCAAAAGAAGCATTATAAGGCACTATCTGGTATTGAAAATGTCGAATAAATTAAAGCCTTTACTCACTCCTTGGACATTTTCGAATAAAAAAGAAGAGGATATTGAATATTTCTTTGATTATTTTGAACGTGTTTCCTCAGCTAATGGTTGGGATGAAAAAGATAAATTAACTTATTTGTACTTCTACCTTGAAGGAGTAGCTAGGAAATATTTTGAACTGATTAGTGAGCAATTGAGAGCAGGAAATGAATTAAAGTTTGAGATTATAAAAAATAAATTATTAAAATTTTTCCGACCCTCTTATCATGTAGAAAGATTTGAGCAGGAGTTGAATAGATGTAGAATGGAGTCTGGTGAGAATTTCAGAAGTTATGTGGTAAAAATTTTATTCCTATGTAATAAGGTAGATTTTAAAATGAAAGAGTCTAGGAAGATAAAATATATTTTAAAAGGATTATCACCCCATATTTTAGAAAAGATTGTTATGCTGAAGAATGAATCAATCGAAGAAGTAATAGATAATTTGCAGAAATATGAATTTTCACAGTACTTGATAAATAATCAGAATGATTTTCTTAACCCTGCGAGAAAGGATGTATATTTGGAGAAGTTATTGGAATTGAGTAGAAAAATTGATTATTTGTGGAGGAATCAGGATGTTTTTGGGTTGAATGAAGGAAACTTTAGTGATAAAATTAGTAACAATGATTTATGTGATAAGAATATGAATCCGCATTATGAAAATAATTACAATAAGAGTGTCAGGCAAAAGAGTAGAATGTTTTGTAAAATTTGTGGAAGAACTAACCATTTTACCCGTAATTGTTTTTACAAATCAAGATATAATAAACGTAGATATATAAGAAAGTGTACGATTTGTGATAAAAGAGGGCATGAAACTAGGAAATGCTATTATAATGGGAAAACGTTTCCAGAAAATTTATATAGTGAAACTGAACATATTGAAGGGAATGAGAATAATGACAGATCTGAAAATGATTGTGTAGAAAATAAAATCAGTGAAATCACAGATTTGCACAAAGGTCAATGTGCTAGTCAGAAATTTGGTATCAACGATTCTAATAGATACGACGGAATTTTTTTAAATGTAAATACAATAATGCATAGACAAGATGAGTTAAATGAAAAAATTTTGCAATCAAACGACAGTGTAGTAAACATGACAACCAAATTATGCAACGATAGTAGTTTGAAAATTGAGAACAAAGCTGAAGCTAAATATAGGCCAGAAAGTAATAGAGGGTTATTGGAGAAAAAAGCTAGTTCAGCAGTTGAATCAGGTTCTGAAAATTCAACATTGCCAGTTGACAGTTTGAATTTATTACAAAATGCGACCATAGGTAAAATTGAAAGGTCTAATTCAATAAAGAGCAGTCCACGCAAAAGCAGGTGTTTAGATTTTAAATAATGAAGATGTTTCAAGAGAAAAAAAAAATGAATTAAATGTTGGAGATAAAGTGTTAATGAATTTTATGATAATTTAGATGATTTTCGAGGTCCATTCACTTATTTCTAGTACAAAATATTAATTATTTAATTTAAAGGTAAATCTGTCCCAGTATTAAACATGGAACTGTGGAAAACTATTCATGAAGATAGATATTCCTCAAAATAGAGTACTGACATATAAATATTCAAATATTGCAGTTGTTATTGATATTTTTATTGAAAGTTGACTTTTTTTTTATTTGTTGAAAGGATAATTTTTGAGTTTTTTATTGGATCGAAGTTTATGTAGGACTATTTCAGTTAGTGAGATACCAAGGTATGGCGACCTTGCATAGTCCAGCTATCATGTCATTAGTTCAATACTTAGGCAAATTTTCATGGCATTGATAAATTTAATAATATTATATAAATACAGGAAGAGAAAATTTATAAATATAGAACAGGTATGAATTATACAGTATGTTGCTAATAAAAAAAAGCCTTGTTATGATTTGTTTGTTTACAGTTGATGCACGAAGATGGAAGCTGATATGTATTGAATTGTTCTGTTTTATTTATTTGATGCGCATTTGATTTTCATATGTATCTAATACAATTTTATTTTCAGAAGAACTAGGTATTTTAATGATTGATTGAGAAATGATTCAAGAGAAAAGAGGTAAAATCGTTCCAGAGATAGTGCATGTTCGAAGATTGAAACCGTTTTATGACAGGAAGGATTAATATTATGGAATTAATGTTTCAATTCATTGCTTTATCTCCATGTTCTATTAAAAATGTTTGAAATTATAATGTATCATGAGAATGGAGAGTGGTTCGTGGAAAAGGTATTCTATTATAAATTAGTTAGTTTGTATTAATTTGGTATTTTATTATATTATAGGAAATTGATATTTTGCAGTATATGTCATTTAATTTGTAGAAGAATATTTTGGTAGATTTTATTATAAACAATGATAGAGATAACATAGTTGTTAACGAGTTATAGATATTTTCCCGAAATATTGAATTATTATTAAAAAAAAATGTATTTCCATATTACACACATTAGCATATGACATATCGAGCATATATGTATATTTTGATGTTCATAAACGTAATGGAACATTAGTATTACAATTTTCAATCTTGTTCGACTGAAAATTCAGTTCAGCAAAGAAACGGTGGTGTTGCAATGGCGGCAATAGAAGTGTCATTTTGTTTCAAATATCTCTATCATAAATTTATATTTATTATCGTAGAACTGTTTCAATTAGTGAAATAACAAGTTTGGCGTACTTGCGAAGTTCAGCTATCTTTGTCGTTAGTAATATGATTAGAAAATTTTTTCACGGCATAGATCTTTTGGGGTATCATGAATCATTTGAGAAGTTGATGGAAAATGACAAATTATTTTTAGGTTGAAGGACAGTAGAAATGCGAGTTTGTATTTAATAGAAGAGAATAACGATTTCTTTGTTTCATTACTGACTAAAGGTGTATTAATAGGATTTGATTTAATCATGTAAATGCATACAGTAGGTTAATTTCGCTGTAATGTCATTACATTAATATGAAAAGAAAGTTGTGACGGAGAACTGAGTATTCCTGTCTAAAAATTATTGAATGAAAGTATCAAGAGGATTATACCTTGATTTATACACGCAGTATGTTATTTCGCTGTAGTGATATTATTTAAAATAAGAAGGAGAAAGAATATTGAGTTCGTATCTTTATGTCAGAGAACAGAGAATTCCTTTGAACTGTATTGAATTACAGTATCATGATCATTTCAACTTGATTGAATATATTTTATGTAAAGTTGTTAATGATATTATAAGTGATAATTTTTTCTGATTTCAGAAGTTGGTTCCAGATTTGAACTGTGCGATTGATTATTAATTATTGTCCTTTTATTCCAGTTTTTTTTTTTAATAACCAACCAACCAAATATTCTTTATAATTTGTTGTTAACGATTCTTAATAGGTTGAGGGATTAGAGTGTGGTTTACTTTAATAGTAGAGTTTATTGTTTGTAAAGAGGTTTCCTTTTTCCATTTTATCCATTCAAGTCCTTGTCTTAATCATGTATGTTCCATTATTATCACTTATTGTGGTATTTCTCGCATCGCACACGCACGCAATCAAAGTTTTCACGGGAGTTTTCTTCAAAGAACTTCACCATGGCGTGGCGTACGAATCATCGGTTCCTTTGACGTACGAGGCGGATTTTCCGGAAATTCAGGAGGACATCCTACAAGCTGAAGCAGTCTTCTGGCCGACATGTCAACAGTCGGATTGTCATCTATCGGATGCTGTTGGATTGCTGTATAACTCGACCAATTCCATACTGATGAGTGGACATCAGGCGTTCGAATCTTCAATCCGTATGGGAGCTCAGACTTCATCCCGAAAAAACTCGAGCCATAGATGCGTTGTGAGATTTCCTTCACTTTTGCTGTTCAGTGGCGACAGATGGAGAACTTCACAAATTGGAATTCAACGAGCAGAAGGTGACAGATCATCTCAATGCTTTCCAAGGATTGGTGTCAGACGACCACAAGGATTTAATAATGGTTTCCAGAAATTTGAAGCAGTTTGCGGGAAATTTCACTCAGCAGTTTCACGAAGCCTACAGTAAGATGACGGAGAATGTTAAATTATTAATTCAATCCAATCGGTATCAGGAGGAAACGTTAATTAAAGATCAATTGTTGGCTTACATTTTTCATCTGTACTCACATGTCAACATATTGTCAAGACAGGAGTTCATCAGTACAGCAAAGGAGCGGTGTGATAAGAAAATGTTATTTTCTGCTCTTGTAAATCCAAACACATTACGAACAGATCTTTTTAAATTGGAAAAAAGATTAAAACTGAAAGGTTATCAGTTGGCTGTTCCGTTAAGCGATCTTCAAAGATATTTTGAGCTTCCTCTCACAACGTGTGTCTTCAAGGATAATGCGGTGGTACTGAGCCTGAAAGTGCCGTTAGTTAGTGCTGAAGGGCGTTACCAGCTGTATCAGTACGTGCAAGCACCAATGTACTACAAGGGCCAGTCATGCCAGATGCGGCAGAAGGACTTCGTGTTGGCTAAGCGGGAGCAGGATGGCAGAATTCAACTTATATCTGGTCATCACTTGTCTACTTGCAAGCCGCAGGAGAATTTTTTATGTTATCTTCCGCGACACTTAAAGGACGGTCGCATGTCTTCGCAATGTATGGATCACATATTATCATCATCTGAGCTTCAAGACATACATAAACTTTGTATGTTGGATTGTATTCCAGCAGGAGATGGATTGGACATCGTCGAGTATTCACCAACGGAGTACATTGTCTCAAATGTACAAGCAAATACATCAATCATGTGTGAGGAGGGGTCATCTCATCCTCTGGAGCCTCATCATCCTGGAGCGACTTACTTGGATCTTCCCTGTAGCTGCACGGTGATGGAGGGAGATCGTGTGCTAGTGAGAACTACTTTCCCCTGTGATTCCACAACCTCTGTTAATCCAAGTATTCAACATTACTTGCCTATGCATTGGGTCAAGTTTAATTCATTGAAAATTGATGTTTTTAAACCACATAATAGTCCCAAATTTTCAAATTTAACGGAAATTTTAAAAGATGATATAGATATTAATATTCCTGATTTAATAATACATGATAGAATTTCGTCTAACATTTTTGAAAAAGTTGAATTGCCAAATGATTGGAATAGTATAATTAATTCTACAAGTTTTGTGTTCTATATTCTCTTTGGTTGGTTGAGTTTGTTAACGTTACTTTGCATTTATTTATCAATTAAGTTATATGTCTTTAAATTAGCGGCTTTTCATTCTAGGAAGCCAAGCGTTATAATATCAGATCAGTAATAATGAATTTTTTTTCTAATTGTTTATAAAAATTGATTTTTTTAATATAAATGTAAATTACACGTATCTGTAGTAATAATTATATTATTGTCTTAAATATTATCATAATGTGAAGGTGCGATAACATTTTTCGTACATTGTAATTATAATTCTTTAAATTAGCACAAAGAATAACGCTTGTCATTGTAAAAATGTTATAGTATTGTAGAGTTGTTTGTAACTTCAATAAGGTCAATTAGTACATGCAATTTTTTGCTGGTGCGGTGATTATTATAGAATCATCAGCACATTTTGTTTTTAAAGCCTTCTGCTAGTCATTCTTTGACAGAACATTGTGGCGTAACTATCGATTAGAGATTTGAATTTCATTTTTATTGTTCCATGGGATTGCTTCAAATGATTAGTCGGTTTTCAAAATCACCTAGGAGAGTGTGTAATCATTCTTATTTTTTTCAAGTGCCCAGGATCACAGACTGAGGGTCCAGTCTCCCAGTTGGGTGGGTGATATGTCATGGATATATAAAATATCCAAACCAACATAATTTAAGAAGTTGGTTCATTAATATGTAAACATATATCTATTGTTGATCACACCAAGGTGAATGAAAACTGACTTGTTATTTAGTAATCAATGCTTACTAATGAATTAGTAATGTAATCTTTAAAACTGACTTGTTATTTAGTAATCAATGCTTACTAATGAATTAGTAATGTAATCTTTAAAACCGACTTGTTATTGATTTAGTAATCAATGCTTACTAATGAATTGGTAATGTAATCATTTTCAATGATACAATAAGAATGTTTTGTAAACTGAGTTTGGTTTGGCCAGGAAGAATTCAAGGCTGAGTTTCTGGCTTCAATATAAATACAGAGTGAAATTACTAAACGAAGAGATTGTTTTGAGGTACAAGAGTGAGTACCACTTGTGTGCTTAAGGCTGTTAAAGTTCAGGATTGCTTCTTGAAAAATACAAGACTGTTACAGTCCGGACAGTTTAAAACTTGTATTTTAGAGACTCAGTCCAAATCTTGACAGCATTAAGGGCACAAGGATTATTACGTTAGGAGTGTTATCATACGCTGGGGCCAGAGCCAGAATTTGGGACTTCGTGGTCAAATTGAGCGCGGATACACATTTTCAAAGGTAAATTCTTTTTTTTATAAAAAAAAAACTTAAGATCTCATACGAAAGACACCACAAGGTTCTTGTTAATCTCGCAAGAGGCAAAGCGAAGACAATTCATGTTTTGTTTTGTCCCCCCCCCACATATAAACTTTGTTTGTATTTTAAATTAAGATTATTATGGAATATTAATGCATAGCTAATAATAATTAAAGATTGTTGTGTTTATATATATTGAGTTGAGATATGAAAATAAAATAAGTTTATTTTATTGAAAACTCGAAATTAATTGAGTAAAGTAATAACCCCCCTTTACATAGCCTAAATTGTTTTGACTTTTATATTCTGGTAACTTTGCATATAAACTCAGATAGTTTGCGTTTTTGTGAAATGTCTTCTGAATTTGAATTCAGTGGAAAATGCTTCGCCATTGTAGTATCTCTAATCTTCTTTTTCTCACTTCTTGTTAGAAAGAAATATTATTTTCCTGGATTTCTTGTTCCATGACGAACTGCGTTGTTAATATTAACTTTTCATGTGAAATTTAACGACTTGCAGTCAAATATTTGTTAAGAATAAGTATAATAACTCACTTAATCTGGCCGAGTACTTTCGAATCTATGAGATCCATCTTAAGATGCCAATTTTGTTCAGAAATATTATTTTGTTTGTTCCACAGTGAGATGCTCTCAACAATTCTCATCCTGTTCAATTGTCGTGCAAAACGTGGGGATCACCTCATCGGTTTTAGCCAATGACAGGACAGCCTGTTCACTCGTAACTTTTGTAATGACAACAGCTTTACGCATGCTACTCCTGTATTTTTTTATAATTTGAATATTCAGACATGTGAAGAGTGAACCCTCTTGTTTATGTTCTAGTTGATGTTTCCGTCTCTTGGAAAATCTTTATTTCTTTTTAATTATGTGATTGTTTTGGAAAAAAGGAAATAATATAAGTTATAAGTGATATTATAAGTAAGTGAATCCATGTGGCTGTTATTCTTGAAGCCATGTGGCAGTTATCCATGTATCCACGTATTCAAGTATAGGATGAGAACGTTTTTAGTTTTCTGAAGTATCCAAGGTAAGAATTTTACATTATTCAGTACAGTGACGAGCAAGCTCCAAGAGTGGAATAACACGAAATTGAAAAGGGGCAAAATTAGCAAAAAGGGATTAGGGTCAATGATCGGACATAATATGAATTTTTGGGGGTGTTATTGAGTACATCACATTGAAAGTGATAAAGGACTATAAGTTAGTTTTATTTATTTTGAATCATTTTTTTAGTGATGAATCTGGCCAGTCTCTGATAATTTGTTTAAGGTTATGATATTTGTTCGAATTGGATTTGTGTAGTGTAATTCATTTCCTTATTGATAATATGTTTCATTTTGTATTGCCAAGATACATAAAAAAGGCATTTTCCTGAGTTTACTACCGTTCCACTCTAGTTATATAAGACAAGGTACATGAGCCAATCATTACTGATGAATCTTGATTTGTTAGTGCTGATTGGTATTTAAAACTATTGTTTACAGGTAACTTCTAAACAAAATTTCGGGAATAGCCCAGTTCCAACCACAGAGCATAGAATAGAGTCATAATAGGCCATAGGCTAAGTTCATCAAAGTGAAGCCAAAAGAGTGGGAGAATTTGCTAGTCGCATAAGAGTCAAGCGTATGCTATTATAAAGAGAGATCCGCCATGAGTAGTGTAGTGTAATACTTTTCCTTATTGATAATATGTTTCATTTTGGATTGCCAAGAGACACTGGCTTCAGCAACCGTCTCTATTTTATTCTATGCTCTGTGGTTCTAGCCAACCAGTAGGATAGTTACACTGTAGACATCATAATGTTGACCTCTCGCAAGTCTACCAAGCATGTTCGTATTGTGATTTACTTATCAGGCCTTCCCTGTCGCAACTAAGTCACCCATACATGGTCTCTCTAGTCTTCCTCTTTTTCAAAATCCTTTATCCATTAGTCTAAACTTGACTGGTCTATTTTTGTTATACAAACAACTTTTGAAATTAAATTGCTGATGTATGGTTTTAATTTTCAAAACATGGGCCTACAATGGAGGAGAATTGAGTATCCTAGTATTTGTGGAAAAATCTTGGCTGAAAAAGTTATAAATTCAAGTTATGAAGCTGAAAATATTACACAATTAAATGTAATTACTCTTTTATTGTTACGTAGCATGCGTGATTATCTATATTGGATTATTATTCATATGAGCTACACATGTTAGCATTTCCTTCACATTATTTTCTCATAGCACATGAATAATCATAACACATTGAATAATCCAAATCATCAATCTTCATGTAGGACTTGGAAAGGTTGTCAAATAATTATCCACACTTCACCCACAAGAAGTGACATCGTTAGTATTATGAAGAGTCAAAATTTTATAGCGCCTAGGTACTACCTGACAAGAATTTGATAACCTACGAGAAGAACCTGTCGTATTAAGTGGATTCATGTTTATGTACCAGTTTAGAGAGAGAGAGAGTGAGTGAGAAAGTTGTGAAATAAATGAGTTACTAAATCAAGAGCTATATCACCTGGATGAAAAGTGAAACACAATATAAAACTCAGAATAAACATTGAAATAATCATATTGTAAAACGTGTGTACATGTAGGACATTAAATGAGTAATCTTTTCAATAACTGCGGGCATTGCCTCTCGCTGGAACCGTCCGTACTACAGCAGCGCTGAAATCAAAACCTTAATTGATGTCCGACACACTTTTTCATTATGATTATTTCAACATTAAAAATCCTGCAACTATCTTAACATACGTACTTATATATCAGCCGCCTTGTAGATGCTAAATTTCTAATATTTATTGATTTTATTTGATTAATTTTATTTTTAATTTACTTTTTGATAGACTGAATCTGTTTATAAAATTGAATGAAAAGGACGGCTGAGCAGATAGCTTACGTAAACAATAGGAAACATAGTCGTCTAAGAATATCAAAGAATCAATTGATAGTCCTCAGTCTAGCCTAGTAACAGGCATTTTTCATTTTCAGAAGTGATACGAAAAAAACCGGTAAGAGTAACGGCCAGTTACACAAAAAAAAATTAATTTTGACCACCATAAGATGACGCTGCACTGGCTCCGTCGAATGACGTCATCTTACGTTGGTCAAATTTCATTTTCTTCCGTGCAACTGGCAATAAGATTTCTATACTATGAATTAAAAAATTAGTGCACTAATCTAAGTTTTTTACAGCTCGTTGAAGGTGAAATACAGCTGCCAATTATAGATTATAATCACTACCCTTGAAGGTTAAACTTTGTTGTCGTATTTCCAAATTATTTTGTCATTGCTCATTATTTATTGAAAAATAATTATGTGTTTTCTACATATTTTTATTGGTGTAGGAGAATTTTAAAAGTATTTGAGAGCATTTTGCACTTTACATATTTCTATTCGTATGAAATTTGTGACACGTGGCTGACTTATCTATTTATTGCAAATATTGATACTATCAAATCTTTTGTCTTCAACTTTAAAATGTTTTTTCTGTCTGTATTTGAATTTGATTTGGAATCTCGTTTTTCCTCCTTCATTCTACTTTGCTCCACCCTATGCGATCTTATTCTTATATTTATTTGTGATGATTTTTCTACCTTTTTTCTAAAATCCAAGGAGCCATAGGATGCTCTATCTATTAACTTTGCGTAAACACTCATAAATTCCGAGCGGAATAATGAAAAACTGGTCATGATTTCCATCACCAATTCGGAACCGAGAACTGACTTCTGTTGCTTCTTCGAAGAGCAACCTGTCTACCTGACTACCTGACTACCTGTCCCCAATTGTATTGTATTCTATGTAACCTTCTAATGTCAATTTCGAAAAACTGGAATCTTCCGACCTGGAAGTATGGAATTTGAGTCGTGCCAGCTTATTTTAAATTGATAGAATGTTAACGATCATGGAACATGTCAATTTCCATGGTCGTTAAAATAGAGTACTGTGAAAATTCGACAAATATCTTGAACTAACCACCAACTCAACGAGAGGGGCCACACGCTCCGACCATTCTTTCACCGGGCTAAATTCATCGAGTTAGTCAAATATCATTTATTTACACAAAAACAGGTCGTATTAAGAACCCCCTTCTGTTGGAAGTCGGTTAAAAGGTGCGACGAGATTATTGAAAACATAATCTTCCACACTATAAAATGTTCGATATTCAAATTTCTTTCAAGCTGTTTATATTATTACACAACAGTAGGATTCATAGTCAGCTCTCCTCAACTTGCATAATATTGTGATTGGAGGGTAGACCTATTTCCCTAGTGCCTGGTGAGTTCATGACGTATGGCAGGTATTTTCATTGATTCAGTCTGATAATTATTAATATTGGACTTGAGATATTAATTTTTATTCAGGTGGAACTACTGCATCACCACCATTATGAACTGTGATTGTTGGACGGCGACTAGAAATAGCAGAACCCAATTTTTTCCCTCCAGGTAAATTTCAGGTTTGGGCAAGGACTGGACGGGAATTGACTACCTTCATTTCATTTACTCCATGTTAAGGGCCAATTGACGAAACCAGTATCACAGTATTAATAAAAATTTTCCAACTCAGCTCCCAAGAAACTCCCCGCTTTTAAGAGTTAATTTGATAAAAATATTATTCCATTCTCAGAAGATGCGAAAGCTTTTGGGGAAGTTGAGCGTGCTAAGGCGCTGTTTTTTCTTCTGGTGGATCGTCCCAAGTAATTTACACATACTTCGGAACTTTACAAAACAATTCGCGGCCTGTTAGTGGAAGTGGATGGGGGAGCAGCTGAAGCAGGAAAGAAGTTTTAATTAACATTCGGCTTAATTAGCGTAATGATTTATGGAGGTCGTTCGGTTGAGTTTATGGCGGGGCCACTTCTTTCGCGGGCGAAATTAAGAAATGATGTTATTTATGACGCCCCCAAGGCGACAGACGTGCACACTAACTACTTTTCCATTTTCCCCATCGGTTTTTCATCCAACATCTCCGGTCACCCCATTTACAATCACTCACTAGATAACTGCAACAAACTGTCATGAAAAGTGCTTGATCACTGTCAAACTCCGATCCGTATTACTTGAAATGCCTGTTTTGGTGTTTGATAATGTGATGGAAAACCTTGACTTGTTAATTTGATAGACTTGCACCACCTACAATCAACTTTCCCAACATTCTTTGCTATTACAGATGAGACTCTACTGTAGATTGTTTACGGTAGCCTAGAAGGTCCATACTAGAGGAATTCGTTTTTTGAGTTTCATTAGAATTTCTTTTGTTGTGTTTGTTAAACAGCCAAAAATCTAACAGCCTTTACCAAATTCTAAGAACTTCTTCCAGTTATTCCATCATAGAAAATGAACTTATTGAAGCTGCATGGCTATTTTCAGAATATATTTGAGATTGAACTTCGGGATGAGGTTTTGAATAATATTTAAAAAATAATAGCAGTAACTATAACGTAAGATTAGTGTTATAAGTACCCAACTTATCAGTTTTGGAGAATATATATCCAATAAGGAATCAAGCTCGTTAGCAAATTCCAGCTCTATAACTAAATCTTGTTGCATATCAATTATACTCAATGTCTTTAGTACACGCTATCAATTCTTAATTCCTGATAGTCTTGATCTTTTCAGTTTTGTTAGCTTCTCCTGTGCACATCTTTTCTGAATCGATGATAAAATCGATTATATTCAAATAATATTAATCAAGTTCAAGAATTGTTCTAAATATGTGTAGAAATACTAATTTGAGACTAGTCTATGTATCTTGTTTAGTTCCAAGTTACTTTTCAAGCTAAAGACACCGATTCCAATGATTTATTTTATCAATTACGAAAAAATTTCCAATCAAACCCGATATCACCGATTTAAATTATTTATTTTTAATAATTTATTTCGAAAAAAATTGATCCTTCGAGTTGCGCAG
Organism: Conomelus anceps; assembly: GCA_948455865.1. Classification (NCBI taxonomy): domain Eukaryota; kingdom Metazoa; phylum Arthropoda; class Insecta; order Hemiptera; family Delphacidae; genus Conomelus; species Conomelus anceps. The sequence goes on from OX418220.1 coordinate 52,156,187, forward strand.
TTTGATTTTACTGTGATGGATCCGCCGAGTACAAGCCATTAATGAAATATGTATCATTCTACCCAAGCTCTAAACAATAATTGATGTAATATTCTGATTTGCTCACAAGTGAAAGTATAGAATTCGAGTGAACCGTGTGACAAGTTTAATTGTTTGAATTTCCAGTGTGAGCTAACTTCAATGTTTTGGACAATATAGCATAGTCAACATTTTGAAGAGAGCAGTGTTGGAACTTTGCATTCATTGTAATTTTGTCTGTATAAATGAACAAATTAACCAATAAACAATGGACCAATCATTTTGATGAAAACTGTTACAATTCTGTATAGAATGACAGCGTTTCGCACATTCAAAATAGTTTCCTATCCAGGTCTATCAGTGACAGTGACCTAAACGTTTGAACTTGGTTAACTAGCGTATAACATCACTCATAAATAATATAAAGGTACTAGCTGGCCGGCGAACTTTCGCCTAAAGGTGCTACATGTCAGATACGTTGAATAAAATCAATGTTTGGTATAAGTAAACATAGTATAATATAGTTATACATTTTAACTGCCTTGCTTAGCTGAGTAGAATCTATCATACATCAAACAGGTGTTAATCAAGATTCTATATTTTTTTTCTATCTTCGGAGGATGAAGCCCACATAGGTCTGAGACCTGTGCGTGGGTAATGAATTGGATGATGGTGATTAATGAGTTGGACCTACAGTTTCAGGTGGGTTCCGAACCACCGGGAAGTGATTTTACTGCAGAGAACAGAGTCTTTTTTGCTGGCCAATCCAATCGGTCACCCTTGCAAAAAGCGCCCAGGAGTTTCGTAGCTTATCTCTGATTGAACAGATACCTGCTACGGAATTCGGCTATCACTTCCCTAATTCAAAAGTACAATTGTTCCCCAATTTAAAAGTATAATTTTTACCCCCTTTAACCTTTTTTAAAATTCCAAATTTTTGGTTTTGGGTTACTTAGTGTCCTTTTTGTTGACAGCTATGGTTTGGAATAAAATATTTCCATGTAGGATCAGTTAAATGCCAAAACATGTACACAGGCTTTTCCCACGTGTACAAGATAGGAATTTAAGAGTGAAAAAAATACAATAACTTTAGGTCCCTACGGAAGATATTTTTACAAAATTAAACATCTTGTATATTGATTTGAACGGTCTAAGCAAGCTAAGCAGGATAAGCTATCACAGCTTATAGATACAGCAGATTCAGCAAGTATACCAATTTTGGTATTCTAAACATTGATTATTGAATTGGTTATAGATATGTATGGATTCAACTCTCTTTCAATTGTTAACTTGTCTTGCGCTTGCGCCCCACCTGACATAGCTGGCGCGCCCCCCACTTTAGGAACCACGGCTGTGGAAGGTGCCAACAAGAAACTAGGAAAATCAGATTCATAACTTATCAGTAATAAATTATGCTGAAAAACTGTTTTTGAAACTTGAATAAGAAAGTCCAGAAGTACTTACAGCTTCATAAATGTGTATCGTGACAAAATTCAAGTCACTATGATGCTAGACTTGACTTCCTGGAAAAACTAAATCCTACATCAAAAAATCAATGTGACGTCAACTTCCTTACTGGCAACAGAGAGCTATCGAACTCTAGACAGTTGAATAGGAGAGACCGCTATATAGGATTGGTCTGCTTGGAATGGATCTCAATAATATAAGGTATTCCAAGTCTCAAATTATCTTGGTGGTAGAGGCAGTACAATAATTGTACAGGTATTTTGCAATTTCCTATAAAATTTGATTTCACATAGTTTATTTTAAACAATGAGTACAATAATTGAACTGGTTAATAGATTATCTATTCCAGTTGATTTTTCTGAGGCTCAGAATTTACTAATAAATTATTGTCACGAGGAGAATGTTTTTCATCAAATATTCTACAAAATATTGAATCTGACCCCTCCACCAATTCCTTGTCATGATTATTCTTAGCATGGTGCCACACTGAGGTAGAAACCTATGGTTTGTTCATTTTGTGCAAATGACTGCAACCAGCTGATTATACGCGTTGATCCAAAACAATTTATTCATGTGAAAGACACTTCTCACTACTCGGCTTAGGCACTTCGCACACGAGTCGACTCCTTTGCAATTTGAGTTGGCAACGGGAGTCGCGCGCAACCTTGTCTGTTTATCACAGCGGGAGTCCTCTCACGGGCCAACTGCTAGTCGTCAACTCAAATCCAGTCGGCAACTTGAATCGTCTGAGTTGCACGCAACGGTGACAGCCGGTCGCTTGCGATCTCAGTTGCTAAGTTGCATGCCATACAGCAGTATTGAATGAGTATTGAATTAAAGTATTGAGCTGTATTCGCAATTAATAACCAAGTTCATACCCTTCAATCTCAGTTGATTAGAGGACTCGGTAGCAGAAGGACGTCCGATTTCGTTTCTTATTAAGTTGTTAGTTTCTGTTCAATGAAATAGTTAGTATTAAAAGCCATACCTCAATTGAAAATTCAAATAATTGGACATTGTTAGTGTACAATATCAAAATGTTCAAAATTTTATATTTATCAGGTACACAGAACCTGTATTGGGTTATATAGAAATATATAGAAAAAAAATATAATTTAAATAAAACATCATAAATCGGTATACTAAACTCCAGCATAAGCCAAGAGTTTGTGCGCTGGAGTGGAGTTCTATGAGACATAAACAATTGAAAAGAAAAGAAGAAAAAATTGTCTGCAAAATCAAGATTTGGATTTATGATAGCAAATTGGAAAGATTAAACACTATATTTAACGATTTCATTTACCAGTATATGTGAATAATAAGTCGAAATATATGAAAAAAATACAATTACAGTATACAACTTATATTTTAGTGAAAGATAGTTACTGAGAATTCATTACTTTTCACCCATGCATCCACATCATTAAGCAATTTTGGAGTTATCTTTTCTTTTACAAATTTACTTGGCAGTATATTGATCAATTTATCACAGATATTCAAACTGTCTCCTACTTATATCAGTTCTGGATACTTGGTAGGAATTTGTGCTAGAGGGACGTGAATTATAAATTGGTAGATGTGGAAGGAAACTATTTTTATTTTTATAATTGATTTGTGGACTAAAGTTGCAAACACGTATGCGGACTCAAGTTGCAAACAGGTTGCACAACTTCGATTGTACAATTCCGATTGCAGGTTGCGCAGTCAAGCTGCAAACTCAAATTGCAGATAAGTCGACCCGTGTGCGAAGGGCCTTAGTGTTATACCACGCTATATAACATTTTTTTCTTTATAATAATGCCCACAAGAGTCTGAAAATTGAGTAGGGAGTGGATGTTAGTAAGGTTATAAGTAGGGGATTCATAGTTTTTGTTGGGCTCCGAACAAACCATCAGGTTAATGGAGCGCATTATTTAATAATGTTATATTTTTGCGGACCACCTTCAATTACGATAAGTCTTTCAGCAAATATTTTAGATTCCTATATATTCTATTGATGCTCATTTTAATGTCTTGCTGAGGGAGTTTGTATCTAGATTCTTCATTTGAATGATACCTGTTCCGTATTTTGTGTAGAAATCAATATATTGACTGAGATTAGGAGGTGGAATGCAAAATGTTCACGGTAAAGGTAAGTGGAGTGGTCCCATTCAAATTTGCGAGTAGACCTACTGAGTAAGTTTCCCGTGGAGAGTTGAAAAAGGCAGTGAGCGAGGAGCCAATGTTTTCTTTCGATTTGGAAGCGCTGTGTTTGGAAACAAGTTATTTTCATTCAATTTCATTCCGGTCACCCGAACACTGAGAGGTGGAGTATGATGATGAGAATGGGAAGAGGCACAGAAAGTGGAGGCTAACTGTCTTTGCTTGCATTCCTGTCGAGTAAATTCAAAGTCGAGACTACCAGATCGATTCTTCAATAACTAAACTGAAACTTTGATCAATAACCAAACCTAACCTAACTCAACTCTTTCTCTGATGCAAGATAGAATATAGTTCTTTTTAGACTTTAGGACTATCATTCAAGGTATGTAGCTTCAAGGATGCATTACATATTTCCAAATAGCTTCTGATGACTTGGAACTCATCTGAGACTGGGTCCAACTCATCAATTACTATCATTCAATTCATTAACCGTGTTCAAGTCTTAATTTGTGGGCTCCACCCTCAAAAAAGGAAAAAGAAAAAAATACGGCAGCTGGTTATATTTACTGACCCAAGTAGCAAAATAATATTGTCCCAATATTGAGAATAATATTTTCTCAATGTTGTGGCAATATATTGAAAATGTTTGTCAATATTTAAAAAATATTTTTTTTGAAACCTTTAACATTGTTTTGAAAATATTGAAGCAATATTGCTCAATGTTGGGAAAATGTTTTATCAAAATATTGGAAAATATTGACAAAAGCAAAATAAATTATTGCCCCAATGTTGGGATAATGTTTTATGAAAATATTGAAAAATATCGACAAAAGCAAAAAAAATATTACCTCAATGTTTAATTACTTTATTTTTTTAAATATAGTGACATAAGCTAGGGTTCAGGGATCAATTAGAGTAAGAACAACAGTTAGATAATAAGAATTTAATTAAACAATAATAAGTATAGCCTAGTGCATTTTATAAATCATTCAAAGTTTCATTTAAGATTAAGGATACCATACTCTCATTAACGAGTTCGTCCCATTCAACCGTCATTGTTTTAGCTTTCCTGAAAACATTCGCCATTACTAAGAAAGTTAAAACAATAAGAAAAAATCTTTAAAAACAGTATTTTAGATTTAATATTTCACAAAAAACTATAATCTTTCTTTGAATGTGCATGATTTGCATAAACTCATGACATCTACTGAAAGGTCCTCTCTTGTCTCAAAGCAGGTTTTAATTTTTTTTTGAGGTTGAAGCCATTGACGAACCATCAACTTAATTAATACCTGGTCTATGATGAAGCCCACATAGGTCTGAGACCTGTGCGTGGGTAATGAATTGGATGATGGTGATTGGTGAGTTAAACCTAAAGTTTTAGGTGGGTTCCGAGCCACCCTTTATTATCAATACCAATTATCAACTTGGAGTAATGTAGGCTATGAAATCGAGTCTTGTAGTTGGTTATACAGTTGTAATTAGTTGGGTTTGAATTCAGAAATAAGGGCTGAAAAAAAAACTTGTTTAAAGCTTAAATTATGAGTCTGGGGCAGAGCGTGACGTAATTACTAAAATGTTTCTATTTTCTTCTGATAGATTCCACCCTTGTATCCTCTCGGCAAGTGGGAGAAGAGTTAAACTCGTGCCTAAACGTCTCTCGTGCAGCAAAGTACCATTTTATGCACTTATTTTACAAATAACAACTAATGCCAACAAAAAATGTTGAATAATGACATCCTAGCTTATCACTACATCCAGTACTTAGCAAAGACATCAATAGGTAGCCTACAGTCTACTCTGAAGAAGACGGAATCCTATACATGTGAACTGAAAAATGATCAAATACTTTAAAAATATAAAACTAAGTATAGAAGAATAAATTCTTACATTTTGTCCAATTTTGATTGGGACTGGGCTAACCAAGCTGCAGCCGTGAGTTGGATTTTTTTAATTGGGCATCAGCCCAACATCTATTGATTTATTAATGATGGTAGGACTAACGGCCTAGAGGCAAAGCAAGAAAGTATCTAGGTTGAAATATTGCTAAAAGGACAAGGTTACAAATCGCAAGGACAAGGTTACAAATCGCAATATTTCAAGTCAGATTCTGTTACAGTCTAGGCTACCATAATAATTATCATATTTTAATTTATTTCCTTTGTTTTACTAAGTGAAATGACCTGCTTCATGAGTTAATTAATAACTCTACCAATAACTTAATATATATTTCTCTAACCTAAAACAAAAACACTGGGACATTTATCTTAATAGTAAAATCTTACAGTAGAGTATGATACAAAAAAGTAACAAAACAACAACAACTTACCTTGAACACCAGATGAAAAGTTATTGAAAATTGCTGGGACGTTGATGCACTCTCAAAGACAGATAGTGCAATGTAATTCAGTAATGTCGTTGTTTGGCGTCAAAAGGATGTGATGTGAACACATGACAACAATTTTGCTGCCAAGCATAATTATCTAGTCCAGGTAACGAACACAAAAAACCGAAGAGGGGCGAAAGAATTCATGTATAAGCCCAAAGTGTTTGCAGTACATGCCAACACTTATAGTACACATTTAAATGTACATTTCCCCGAAAGTCCCCTAATTTCATTAATGTTTTAAGAATATTATCAAAATGTTGTTCTTCTCATGAAATGTTACATTATGCCACTTCTAACTGATACGGAATTTTCATGAGATACGATGTGTATGGAGAAAATCTTATCAGTACTAACGAAAGCTTTATTCAAGCTACCACTTCATGAAGGTCAGGTGTGTGTTGTAAAAAAGCATATAACTGAATGGAATGTGAAAGGAAAAGTTCAACCAGCAAAGAAAACTCTGGAATCTTCGTCTCTTCATTCCTTTTTATCTGGATCTCGCCTCCCTTTTATGGCCTTTTTTTATCGCCTCAAAGAGCAGATCCTCTCTTCACACTTTCTCGATAAATATTCTCACCTCTAACTCTTCTCCCTCATCCCTTTCTTTTTTGTCTTTCCCACTTTCAAAACAAGAGAAGTCTTGAACTTGCGCTAACTATATGCCATTATCGACAGAGATTATTTCTCGATACCTCAGGGGTCAGGATCCCGAGAAGGATCAGTAACTTCCTAACAAATTCCATTAATCCTGTCAGACAATGAATTTATGGGTTGAATTACATGAATCGATAATTGTAATGGAAAAGTATCATCAACGATATGCCGTATACCGGTACCTTAATGAATAGTGAGTTGAAGCGTAATACCACTCTGTTCTTATTACACACCAGATCTAGTGATTATTACTGTGAGTGAAAGCAATCGAAGAGAATGATTGAAACTGAGAACAAGCAGACGAAAGCTATGGAATACGGTTGTACAATGAGGAAAAATCTATATTTTCTTAACCTACTCGCCCATATTATATTTAAAAAAAATTATTATGTATCCTATATTTTATTTGAATGAATTGTTTGATGACCAAGTTTGTGCCAATGTAGAAGGAAGTGCTCTGAAAATTATTAATCTTGAGCCCTTATTGAAAGGATGTGTTTGTAGATGGAGGGCCATATTTTTTAACGTTTCTACAGTGTCTCTTGACGCAAAGGACTCTGGAAATGCCTCTGAAGACAGAGCAAGTTCACAAAGTTACAAGCTAAAGTCAATGGCATAAATATAACTTTTGTCATAAATGCTCTCCCACCAGTAGACTCGCAATAGTTGACAGTTCTCCCCACTATTCGACTCCAGACTAGATACCAACACCACTCCTGACCAACTTTATTCATCTTCATGCCATGAGTGGGCGCGCGTGAATGTATAGGGGCAAGGGCGTACATGTGTGCTTTGCTTTTTTTATAATGTAATGCTTGCCCCAGAGATCTTAAAAGGCACATGTAGTGGAGGATCAAAGCGTGCTGGGCAGCGGCCTTCCTCCACTAGATTCTTCAACATTCCAAGTCAGAAGTTTTATGCCATGGACTGTAGTGAGCAGCTGTAACACTGAAAGCCAACCCAGCTCCCCCAACATAGGTCTGATGCCAGATAATGATTTAACACCAATAATTCACATCAAATAATACTAATTTTCATAATCATAAGGATACGCACTCCATATAATATATGGCTGATATAGCTGGGTAGGCTTGTAGTATGGTAACTTGCTGACTTGTCCGATAGAAAACCTACCTTCACTTCAATTGAATTTTCCACTTACTTTTATATAGCTTGATTCCTAACCTGTCAACTTTTCTTCTCACTATGAACCATATTTGATAGCGTAATTGAATCGAACGTGAAGTTCTTGTGCCTGCTGATACATTGTACTCGCTATGCTAGATTCATCTTGCATTATTCAAAAAACAGAAACTTTAAATAATATGAATATAGAGGAAATTGTCGTAGTAATAATTACCTATCAGTTTCTTCAAATTTACTAATGGTACATTGTCTTCATCATTATCCATGGTAATATTAATGTTTGTAGGTGTTTGAAATAATATTTTGAGGTTTGGTTTAGTCTTTGATAATGACTCTACCAAGTCAGCTTGTGAACTCGTTCAATGTAATAGAGGCATTTCAAGAATTTCTCCAGTTAAGCGATACTGGAAGAACATTTATGAATCTGGCTCATAGTCTGAGGAAAATCCTAATCTTAAAAAATTATTTCATTCCAGAAACATTATCTATTTTAAATTGTTTGATTCCTTCTTATCCGTGAACAGTCAAGTTATGGAACATACCTATATTGTAGGATGGACTCTCCCTGGTAACTGTATATGGAAAAACACGACTTTTCAACCACATAGAACTTTTCATTTCGTATGCAGTGAACGAAGTGCACTAACGAAGATGAAGACACTGACAGACTTTTTAAATCTCTTCCGTTGTGCCCTGCTTGCCACCACACATTGTAAAGCTTAAAGTTAGTTCAATAATCATAATGATCCCAAATCTTAATCAACCAAAGCTGTGCAATGGAACCCTCTCAGTATTAAGAAAACTCATGACGAATATTATGTAAGGAATAATACTCAATTCAAAGGTGGGATGGATTTAAATCCAAAGATTTTAATTATTCTGAATAATATACATTTTGAGGAATTCAATTTCCAATTCACCGTAATTGGAATGGGATTAATTCAATTAATTTGTAAGTACCGTACGATACGATTCTTGTTCTATTTGTTTGGTTACTCGTCGCCAGCACACAAACCAAAAGGTTTTGCTGGTAACGCCGATTAAATTCAAGAAATTATAGCATTATTTTTTGTACATTAAAATTTTAAAGTGAATTTTATTGATAGTAACTATTTTGCTTAGGGAAAATTATGATTTGTGTATTTCATTTATCCATTATATCTTTAAAGCATTTTGTTTATTTTTGATTTGCTATTTTATGGCAAATAAATTTGATTTGATTTGATATTTGAATAGTCTTAATGATAGTGTACTTGAAGACATATTTATGAGTTTTGTTTTGTTTTGTTTTAATTTTGCATTGTGTTTGTTTAAATGGCAAATAAATGATTTTGATTTTGATTTTTTTTAATAATAATAATTATGACCGCAGGTTGAAGCATTAAAGGAATGTGCAGAAAAAGTAGGGTTGCAAATCTCATTTCAAAAAACCGAATTTATATGTTCAAGAGTAGAAATTGAAAGTTTAAAAACAAAGTATGGTAGAGTCAACACACAGGGTTCCACACTTCAAGTACATTGAACCAACGGGCCTTGAAAGAACATCATGGCGCCAAAAAGTGAAGAAAGATGTAGGATTAGTTCAAAACCTTTACAATATGAAATGCATGTCCAGACAGACCAAAATCCGGCACTACAACACTTTTATAAAACCAACGATTCCATATGGAAGTGAAACTCTGGCACTTAACACAAAGAAAGAAATTGAAGAAATTAAAAAGGAAGATCGAAAAATTATCAGGAAAATTTTAGGAGCTCGACTCACTGAAGAAGGATACCGGCTGCAAACAATAGAAACAACTGAACGTTTTTCAAACATCAAAGTTGACATTCGGAAAAGGCGTTTGAAGTTCTCCGGACATCTCAATAGATTACCTAATAGACTAACAAAACGGATAATTGAATATGCAACAAAACTCAAAATTTCAACACCTTGGTTAGACGGACTTCGTAACGACATGACAAACGCCAACATAACACAGAGATTTTTGAAAAAAAAACACATTTAGACAAAAGGTAGACAATTGGAAAATTACAAAACAGCCAAAAGAAAAGCAATTCAGACGTAAGTGGTCGGAAGAGCGCAAAAAAGCCTTTTCAGAAACGATGAAAGCCTATTGGTATAATAAGAAAAACAAAAGGATTACATGACTGAGTCTTCTGCTTATTGTCTTCCGTCTTGGGAGAATTCGCCAATAATAATAGTAATAATACTATCAATACTTAGCAACTCTATAAACACAGGCACACAAGTCTTCAGCAATTGGTATCAGCTGGCAGTTGTAGTATAACTATTGTACAAGTGGCACTCTAGTGCTGAGAGCATTGCCTTAATTTCGGCTGATAATAGAGACAGCAGACTGAGTAGCAGACTGGTGAAGCCACTGTGCGTACCTCTGGGAAACTTATCTGTAGCCATCTTATAAATAGTCACAGTCTCAGGCTTCCTTCATGTGTTACACCCTCACTCATACTCACCTATTCATTCTCCTAAGTGCTCTCGCACTTACTTTATCACTTTCTCACTCAGTCTTACACTCACTCACTCTTTCTCTCATACTCACCCGCTTTATTGTCACTTACATTAGCTCATTCCCTATTTCCCTTTCTCAAATAAGGCCTAATGACTCTCTCTCCAAGAAGCACCATATCACTTCTGTTGAAATAGCAGCTTCCTGTTGTAGTGTTGAACTTAATTTGGACCCTACGTTCAGAACAATGAGTGTAGCAGATCGCACTTTAATATTATAAAGTATATATCGGAACTTGGGAGCATATGTAACACTCACATTAAAATACTGTCCCAAGTCCGAAATCATGACTTTTCAGAAACGGAATTTCAAGTCTTTGCCACACACAAAACTCATCATTACTATCTTCGCACTATACGTATCATCATTATATTTTTCAGTATTGATTATGATGTAAATATGGTTGCATCTTCATATTTATTCATCATAATGAATAAATACTGACGTACAACACTATCCTGCTGGAAAAATAATATAATGACTTTTACAGAGATGAGGAGTTGTGTAATTATGAAAGTTCAAGAGTTGCAGGTTCTTTTGAGAAAGTCATGACGTAGCAAATTTATAAATGCTTGAACCTGAGTGCCTGTGACACAATAAAAAGTATGATAAGAATTAGAGATGCTGGCTTGTGAGTCAACATCTGAGCTCATGTAAAGTGAAACATTCAATATAAGTAAATAGAACTAGAAATACAATAAATTAAAGACTGGAAAAATAAAAATATATGATGTCCTGGTAACCTGAACTTGACATGAATAATACTTGAATAGATGTTACCATCACCTTAGCCAAGGTAACATCTAATAATGATGTCTCCAAGATCTGATTTAATATTGTAATATGGGGAATATTGAGAATGTTATATTATTGAAATTTATTAGTGATTTAGTGTTTTTTCCAGGTGCATTGAACTGATTAGAATTAAGCTGACAAATTTTCAAATATGGACTCAAGTGAACTTTGGATTGCTATGTTGTCGTAATTGTGAGAGTTAATTTTTTTAAAGAAATGGCTGTCTCACAATTACCTATTTTTTGCATATAAGGTTTTGCTAACTTGCATTGAAGTAGTTAAAATTATTGCAGGTTTCAAGCATTTCCACGGTACTGAACTTTCATCTGTGATGAAATTACAAATTTATTTGGAATGCTTGGAACGTGCAATGACCTCTCTTGAAATTTTGGCGACTCCACTAAAATTATGTTCAGTACTCCACGTGGTTTGGCCAATTTGTCGCCTGGAGGGGGTCATAATTGGAGTGGAAAAGCGAGAGTTCGAATCGAGACGTGGCCGTGAGAAGAGCAGAAAAATTGTGAAGGAGCCTCGGGCCTTCTAAGTGTGGCTGCGGCCCATTTAGGAGGGGCGAGCGATCAAGTCGGTGAACTTAGTTGTGAATTTATTCGGTCAAAATTTTGATAAAGTATATTAAGTCAAAATCGCGGGTTCAGTTTGAAGGAAATTCGGAAGTTTGTTGTACGTGATGTTATGGCGGGCGTTTGAAATAAAATTCGTAGAACATGGACAGATAAAAACCACTGGTGAGTGCCTAATCTTTAGTATAAAGCTCAAATTAAGACCGTATTGATTGACCGAGGCCCTCAATTCATTAATTTACATGTTAGCAAAAGACATAAGTTAGCAAAATCTTGTAGAAAATTAATGAAGTAGTTTAAATGAAAATTGTGTGACTTCTTTATGTTGAAAATAATTTTAGGATCGTAAAATAAATATGGGTTAAAAAGCACCAACTCTTTTATTTCCAAAAAATCAGTTCGTTCCTTGCTCTCTTGTTAATTCAGTTGCTAAACAGGTGAAAGACAAGAAATATATAAAATTATCTTTGCATTTGAGTAAACGAACCTAAAGCTCCCAATCATAGATTTGGAATTATTGAATGCATATACAGTTTAGTAAAGAGATGAAATTTCCGGACAAAAATGGTGTCATATGTGTGGGTGAAGGAAGGTACTTCATTGTTACATAAAGGGTGTTCAGGTGTGTAGAGGTAGAAGATTTCCGGCTACATATATGGTTAGAGATTTAAGGGTAGAGAAGTTGTCCGGTTACAATATCATGTCTTCTGATGTTGATTTACAGCTACAGCAAGTTTTGATTTCATCTAGTTCTAGTCTTTGGTGTTCTAGCTCATTGCTATATCTAAATGCCTAATGCGCACAAAACGCGGGTGCGAATGGAGAACGGCGATTTCGGGTAGGTGCTGATGTTGTAAACAATGTATTTGAATAGCCCCATTCCCACAGGATGCGGGCCAACCGCGGTTGAGCCGCTGCAGATGCCTCAGACTCCAATGATGATCTCAGACTCCAAGATATTAAGATAGCAACTGCAAAACTTCAATAAATAAATAACAACTAATTCCTTTGATGTCCACTCCACTACAAAACTTAAATAAACAAAAAAATTAGATATCTGCATTTTTTAAAAAGCCAAATTATTCCACTTGTTACCCTGAGTTCATAGGACCTTTGATGCTCCAGTCATAATTATATTTTCTATATGACTAAAATGTTCCGACCACATGGTATGAGCGTGAAGCTGATTTCACACCTGCGTAGCATAGCTTGAGCGACGTCTTTTGAAAGACGTCACGGACGTATCTTCTAATGTTAAATAATAGGTACATTTAAGACCGGCGTAGCATCGCGTCGCCTCGCTGAAGCTACATAATACGCGTCGCCAATGCTACGTTGCATTCATAGTGTCACTCCGTATCTCGGGCAGCGCATGCGCTCTGCGCTGAACGACGATCACTTGATCAGCTGTTGACATTTCAGTGTTTCTGCCTACTACTTAAGCTGGGCATTCACGTTCCGATTTGCAGTACCACTTCTTGCAGTCCAACATCCAAAGTTGGATCCGAAAACGGAACGTGAATGGGCTTGTTGGATGGTTGGAATTGTAGATGGACGACTAGAGGGATGACTTCCGAATGTCGACGGTGTTGGAGCGTGTGTGGGGGAGTCGAATCAAAGTCGTCCAACTTATCTCAGTCAGTGCTTGACCTTCGGGCAACTTTGGTTACATTTTTTGGCTCGAGAGCGATGCTCACAGCTGACTAGGAATAAAGATGGATTGCAAGTAGGAGCGTGAGTGGAGTCGACTATCCATCTAGCAGTACTACTAGCAGTACTGCAAGTGGTACTGCAAGTTGGAACGTGAATGCCCAGCTTTAGGCCCACTGCCTACTGCTAATTAAAACGAATGAAAACATAGCTTATAAGACGAAGCTTTCGGTGTGAACTGTCCGTAGCTTGCGTATTAATACTTGAGATACGTGCTGTCACCTGAAGACGTCGCTCAAGTGACGCTACAGCGGTCAGAAATGACCTTAAGTCTGCAAACAGCGTACATAACGCCGCCAAGGTCACACCATAATATTTATTATGATAAAAAACTGTTGACTCTTATCAGCTGTTCCTTCCGGGATTGATTTCTCCTTTTTGTGTCTTTCAGTGAGAACTTTTTGAACTCTCAAACTTCACAGGAACCATCTTGGGACTATTCTAAATTGTGCCTGAAAATTTCATAAAAATCAGTTCAGCGGGTTCAGAGTTCACTAGGAATATACAATATATACATAGATACATAATTATATACATCGCCTTTATATAAATATACAGATTCATAAAAATCCTTGCGAATGTTGGTAGAGAAAATTTAAGTAGACTACACTCTTGATAGTAACTGATAAGCTTACAGCGTTGAGTGTATGTAAATTTAATGAGGGAATCTCGGACTTGAAGTATTCAACTAGCTACTTAGTCTATGAAAATAGGTGTTCCACGAACTGTTATTCGCACAGTTTTTCAGAATATTTCTCTAAAATAATCAACACCCACTGAATCAGTATTTCCAACAAAATTATGACGATTTTTCACCAATTACATGGTGTCTGGTGTCCGATTTTCTGGATTATTTGGAATAGGTATTCCACACTTATATGCAGAATTTTTATGTTTTTCTAAAAATTTATCTAATATTTCGACACCTAATGAATCAGTTTTTCCAATAAGACTATGACGGTTTTTGACCGATTATCTGGCATCAGGAGGAGCATTATTGGTTTTAGCAGCCTCTATCGACGACCCGATTAACGCAATCGGCAGCAGGGTCGCTGTGCTGTGTTGAGCTGCGTTTGAGTTGCAGTCCACAAATTCCAAATTCGTATTATCAGCAATCCTATTTCCAATTTCACCAATCCCCGATACTTTGCTGATAGGTTTTGACAACTACGTCTGATCGAATTGGCCTTAATCAAGGTTCGACCAGTGGTGGTGGAAAGAATTGGGAGGATGGAGGATGAGGAAAGGGTTAACGGAGTTGCGGGATGGTTTTGGGTAGCAGAGATTTGGGGCTTTCATCAATTTCCAGCAAAGTAAAAGTAGCGGGATCAAAAGTAAGCCGGCTGGTTATGAAAAAACGTATCAGAACCGCCAATTTCGACACCTAGCGATTCATCACCCGGGATATTTTTGGAAAAGTGCAGAGAATGGGGCAGGTACACTATTTTGGAAATGAAAAGGGAATTGAATTCCATGCGACAGGGTTGGAGAGACTAACTGAACAGGATTGTTTTAATTATGAAGAATAAACAAGTTTTGTAAAATTCCTAGCAATGATTTGAATAACAAAGTGTTCCAATTCAATAAATTTCATAAGATAATGACTTTGTGCTTTGTGGGACATTTTCAGGCAGACTGCGTCATTGGAATTCTGGGGGGTTAAAGAAAATATTTGGGGGGTTGAAGTTATTTAGTTTTATAATATTTGATTGTTTAAAAACCATTTAGGTTCTCATTCTTCTTATTCAGCTATTTTGAAATTAAGTTTATTGAGCAGGAGTTCATACATTAATTTCATTGATATTTCTTTACCTTTACAAGAAAATGTTACTTATGTAAAGAATCTCAAGAAATATGCATACAGTTTGTATATTATCGACTGGGTTTGATTTTTTTCAATACCTATATAAATCTCCTTTTAGTTTTAGAAATAATATGGGGGCTTCTTTTTCTGCACTTTTTTGGGAGGGGGTGGCTTATTTATGGGGGGACTGGTGCTAAATTTAGGGGTTGGGCTGATGCTAAATTTTGGGGGTGGAGTGCATCATGAGGCTTGGGGGTTATTCACCCCTCACATACAACTAGTTTCATTTCCATACCAGCAGCAATCCACGACCGATTACATTATTTTTTTCAATCAACTTCATGAACTAATTAAATTCATTGAACATATCCAAAAATATAATGTGAAAGAAGTTTGAAAGGAAAGATAGATTTTCAAGTTAATTTTAGTATTAATGTCTTCTTATCAACGCAATTTCAACTAGGAAACAAGTTGTAGCATTCTCCTACAAATTTGGCCTAATGCCTCTAAACGACTGGGTAGGTGATTAAAACAACAGGTCATAGAAGAACGGTCACCCATCCAAGCACAGTCTTGATTGCTCGTGAACTTCCGATTTATGGATCTATTTTTTGGCTTTATTACAAGAAATATCCTCTTTTTAGATGAATTCGAATATTCCTGAACGCACTTCATTTGCATTACACTCAATTTTCGTTATTCCAAGCGAAAAATATCTTCATTGAACTTTTGACCTCAAATCGTTTAGACAGAGTTATTGATATTTTTCGCTCTTTTTCAATTCAATTCAATTCTTTATTTCTCACCAAAGTCATTACAACTGACAATATACATTTAAGAAAATACAATAAAATAAAAAAATTCTAACACATTAACAAAATAACAGTAACATATGGAGTGGGAAATGACCTATGGTTACATGTACTAGGATAGGTCAAGTTAGGGAATTGGTAAGGATAAGGATGGGATCAAAAAGGTTGGATTGTATGGGAAAAACTATTCATCTTGGAAGAAAGCTCATAATCTGAAAAAGTATCTATGTCTAATCCAATTTTCAATTATCATTTTAGTAATCTTTGAATGTACTAATCACCACAACTCAAGAGTATCTTTGTCAATTCAAGAAAGTTGAAATTGAAAGCCTTGAAATTATCAACTAATCCTGGAGACCCAAACTCTCATAATACAGCTGCCTCCATGAGAAATGGAGCATAGTAATGAACTTAACTGAATGTTTGAAAGCTTGTGCGCGAAAATTGGACAACCGGTAATTGCTAGTCGAGTTGATTTACTACCGGAGTTGTCGGTTTAGAGGAAGCATCGGACAGTCGGACGTCAAGTTGAGTTAGGTTTTAACACAAGTTGCAATCGGAAAATTTTTAGCGCCGAGTGTACGATAGCCGCCGAAACGGGTGGAGCGAGAGAGCTAAAACTTTCTCCACGATGGTTGTAATTGTGTTTTTGAGCATGGCAAACTTTTTTACTGGCTCTTCTTTCTCGTCCTGTATATATTCACTGCACTTCCTGTGTGCAACAGTAGGCTACTCAAAATTCATGAATTACTCCAGCTTAACTGAATGTCGTGTTTGCCATACAACATGATATCCATTGTAGGGTTGTCCTTGAAAATCTGCTAAACTTAATACTGATCTATGAACTTTATTCTTATCTGAAATATTCACTCTCTATTCTAATGAAAAATATTCATGCTCTCAATAGATTGATTGAAATTTAAAATAAGTTGTCGTTATTGTCGAATATTGAGCACAGTATTACAGATTTGGGAACTTTTTGTTTTGATAATGGGGACTTTTCCTTATATTTTGATAATTCTCATAATACTCTATTGATATTATTTTTGAATGTTTCAATCGATTCTGAAAATAATAATTATCGATAGTGATAACTGGCTAATTGAAGGATTGATTATCAGGATAATTATTGCATACAGTATTATCAAATATTGAAAAGAAGAATGTTATCAAAATTAACTGTGGAAGTAATCTCCTTACTGGAATGGATTTATCGATTGAGTCAATGTCAATAGTATTGACTAGCTCTTGTACCCGTCCTTCGTACGGATTATGTTTAGAAATAAGACTAAATATGTTTCGGCTTCTTTGATAGCAACGATCATGAAGTTGTTAGCAGCTTAGTAAACAACTTAGAAAACGTAAACAATACAGTGACAGTTATCAGAGAGAATATTTGAGAACAGCTGATTGATATATCATGATAAACTACGTGATTTATTCTTATGTGGTACTAGCAGCTACCCGTCCTTCGTACGGATTATGTTTAGAAATTGACTAAATATGTTTTGGCTTTTATGATAGCAACGATCATGAAGTTGTTAGCAGCTTAGTTAACAACTTAGGACGTAAACAATTCAGTGACAGTTATCAGAGAGAATATTTGAGAACAGCTGATTGATATATCATGATAAATTACGTGATTTGTTCTTATGTAGTAATAATAGTGCTACCTGGCTCCTGATTCCCAAGAGCCTAGCACAAACCGCACCTTCCTAAAATGTTAATTTTTGTTTTGATAAATTTAAATTAGAAAATTTTGTTTTTTTTCAACAAAGAAATAATTGATGAAACATAAGATGAGCTTTGATTCACCAGTCATATGTTTCCTAAAAGACTGCAATGCTCCGACTACACAAGTCTTCAGACAGCGTAAATAACGCCGCGAAGGGCCCACCATTCAGCTGTTTGATAAATAACGTGATTTGTTCTTATCTATCTATATAAATAAAATTAGAGTTTTGTCTGTACATTTATCAGAATTGTATATTTTTTGGTTATTTTCATGTTTTATACATTAAATAAGCCGAAAATAGTCTTATCTCACTTTCTGTCTGTCTGTCTGTCTATCTGTCTGTCTGTCTGTCTATCTGTCTGTCTGTCTGTCTGTCTGTCTGTCTGTCTGTTATATTGATATTACTGCTGAGCAGAATACAAGGTTGCAAAGGTCACTGAATTATGCAATCCGCTTCATTTTTGATGCTAGGCGTGATGATTACATCACTCCTTTCTTTGAGGAGCTAAAGTGGCTTAAGCTGGTAGAGCGTAGAAAGTATTTTCTGCTTGTTTTGGTCTACAAACTGATAGTGAAAAACGAGGGACCTGACTATCTTCGTAACTCCTTCACTCTCCTTACTGACGTCCAGCCTGATCGAGGAACTAGGTCCCATGAGCTTACCCTCCAAATACCACTTCATCGTACTGCAGTTTTCAATTCATCTTTTCTTACATCTGCCTGCCGTTGGTGGAACTCCCTTCCTTACCGCCTAATACAATCCCATTCATTAGCTGGTTTCAAAAGAAATCTGTTCAAGTACCTACTTGAGGGTGACTAAATGACTGTCCTATTGGTTGTGCTTTGATTGAGATTCCCATTCATTTTCTTTCTTTAATAATTAGTATTCTTGTTCTTTCTTTATTCATATGTTTTTCTCCCTTTTCTAATTCTTTCTTCCAATTTGTTTCTACTCAATTCATCTGGACACTTTCTACTAATTTAATTACTTGCTCCTTGCTATTGCGCCCTTTGATGCTTTTAATCTCATCAATCTCAACTTCATCATCATTCTCTTTTCTTTTTTTTTCTTTTCTATTTCATAAGTTCATTGTACAATTTGTTTCCCAGTTATTCATTTTTATTTTTTTTTTTACTTCTTTTTTTGCCACATACATTTCATGAGCTATGTTTCATCATTAGCAAATATATTTTTTCCTTTTAATTAATCTTTTTAGTTTATTTCAACTATAATTACTTAATGTAATGTAATATTTTATATTTTAGGTTATATTTATTAGTGTTTGCCATAGGTCTTACTAGACCTGGCAACGTAAGATGTTATAAATAAATATCAAATATCAAATATCTGTCTGTCTGTCTGTCTGTCTGTCTGTCTGTCTGTCTGTCTGTCTGTCACGGCCCCAAAGGCATTTTACGTGGCCTTCTCCTCAAAAACGAGAGCATCAATCAGGATTTTAGTTATTGAACAGTATTGAACACTTTATTGACAATGTCTTTAGCTATAAAAAACTAAATTAACTTTTTTTTTAACAGAGTAATAAACGTTTAAAAACCAAGTACTGTGCGATTTTGGATACATTTTACGCGGCCTTCTCCTCAAAAACGAGAGCATCGATCGGGATTTTAGTTATTGAACAGTATTGAAAACATTATTGACAATGTCTTTAGCTAAGTTATGAAAAACTAAATTAACTTTTTTTTAACAGAATAATAAACGTTTAAAAACCAAGTATTGTGCGATTTTGGATACATTTCTTCCAAGTTTTATTACCACATGAGAATAAGAACAAATCACGTTATTTATCATGATATATCAATCAGCTGTTCTCAAATATAAATGGTGGGCCCTTCGCGGCATTATTTACGCTGTCTGCAGACTTGTGTAGTCGGAGCATTGCAGTCTTTTAGGAAACATATGTCTGGTGAATCAAAGCTCATCTTATGTTTTATCAATTATTTCTTTGTTAAAAAAAAAACAAAATTTTCTAATTTAAATTTATCAAAACAAAAAATAACATTTTAGGAAGGTGCGGTTTGTGCTAGGCTCTTGGAAATTCGCCAGGTAGCACTATTATTACAGCATAAGAACAACAACAAATCACGTAATTTATCATGATATATCAATCAGCTGTTCTCAAATATTCTCTCTGATAACTGTCACTGAATTGTTTACGTCCTAAGTTGTTAACTAAGCTGCTAACAACTTCATGATCGTTGCTATCAAAAAAGCCGAAACATATTTCGTCTTATTTCTAAACATAATCCGTACAAAGGACGGGTAGCTGCTAGTGTGGTAATAAAACTTAGAAGAAATATATCCAAAATCGCACAATACTTGGTTTTTAAACATTTATTATTCTGTTAAAAAAAAGTCAATTTAGTTTTTTATAGCTAAGTCAAAAAGGTTTTCAATACTGATAAATAACTTTAATCCCGATCGATGCTCTCGTTTTTCAGGAGAAGGCCGTGTAAAATGTATCCAAAATCGCACAATACTTGGTTTTTAAACGTTTATTACTCTGTTAAAAAAAAGTTAATTTAGTTTTTTATAGCTAAAGACATTGTCAATGAAGTTTTCAATACTGTTCAATAACTAAAATCCAGATCGATGCTCTCGTTTTTGAGGAGAAGGCCGCGTAAAATGCCTTTGGGGCCGTGACAGACAGACAGACAGACAGACAGACAGAAAGTGAGATAAGACTATTTTCGGCTTATTTAATGTATAAAACGTAAAAATAACCAAAAATATACAATTCTGATAAATGTACAGACAAAACTCTAATTTTATTTATATAGATTTATTCTTATAAAACTTAGAAAACAATGTATCCAAAATCCCACAATACTTGGTTTTTAAACGTTTATTGTTCTGTTAAAAAAAGTTAATTTAGTTTTTTATAGCTAAAGACATTGTCAAAAAGGTTTTCTATACTGATAAATAACTTTAATCCCGATCGATGCTCTCATTTTTCAGGAGAACGCCACCAAAAATGTATCCAAAATCACACGATACTTGGTTTTTAAACGTTTATTATTCTGTTAAAAAAAAATTAATGTAGTTTTTCGTAGCTAAAGACATTGTCAATAAAGTTCTCAATACTGTTCAATAACTAAAATCCCGATCGATGCTCTCGTTTTTCAGGAGAAGGCCGCGTAAAATGCCTTCGGGGCCGTGACAGACAGACAGAAATTGAGATAAGATTTGTTTTGGCTTCTTTAATGTATAAAACGTGAAAATAACCAAAAAATATATAATTCTGATAAATGTACAGGCCTAACTCTAATTTTATTTATATAGTTTGGTTTCATGTTATGGAGAAGAACTGTTCCGTTGCACACAATCCTAACGAAGATTTCACCTCTTCTTATCCTATCCCCAGATTTTTACTTGTTTCACTGTCAGCAGTTATTGTGTTATATAATTACATAGTACATTTTTATGTTCTCTACTTTATTCTAATGTTACAGTGATGAACCCAGATTGGTACAGTCATAATGAAGATACGAGAGATAAAATAAGATTTCTCCAATCAATGGAGAATAATATTTATTGACCAATATTTATCATTCATCAAAATGAATGGTATCAATTTGAACAATCAGAACAAATTTATGATAAAATTTAATATTCATATATAATGCAACACAACCGCATAAGTTGGACCCTGGTCTGAAGTAATAATAAAGCATTATTACTGATAGTGGAAGGTTTCCAATGGAAGTTTCAATAATAATTCTCCATTCAACTTTTCTTTATCAATCAATCTCTATCTAATTTTAGCCACGTGCATTCAGGTCCGAACACGTGGCTGTGCATGACTCTCATAAGAGTGGGGAGGGGCTGTCTTGAACATTATCGGTCTAAAGCTTCGTTTTCCATGAACTTTGGAAAAATGAGAAACCGGAAGAATATTGCTTTTCTACTTCAACGAAACCGTTCAGGTCCGACGAAACGTGGGTCTTGAAGCGACTCGATAATAATCTCGCCAAGAAACCTTACCGTAGAGTCAGAGTTTTTTCAAGGCCGTAATTTACGTTGTAGAGTCAGGAGCTGATCGCGTTCCATGAGGTCATGCGATTACATTGTCGTCAATCTGATAAGATGTACCTTTAAGGGACATTTTAAAGGGTTAGTATTTCTTTTCCCGTAGAAAGCTCAATTATTCACTATAAATTGTTTTCTTTTTCAGTCAGAGGAGGTCTCATTCAATCTTCGTTTCCACAAGTTCACTGCCTTATCAACCAAGTTCACTTACCAACTGCTGAGAGGAATTCGAACTTGACACCAAACGGATATTTTACGTGTTTTCCCTCCAATTAGAAAATCATATTAATGACGTACTAATCACGCAAACAAGGAAGATCTGAAAAAATCGACTAAAACACTGTAGCACATGATATTAAAATGCTTCATGTAAACTATGTAGCAATAACATACTACCCACGCAAACAATGAAGAGTTAGAAAACCATAGTTCACTAAAATACTGTAGATTGAAATTTTCAAAACAAACATAACATAACCAATATTAAGATTGACCTTACAACTTCCATGGCTTATTATTTATCAGTTATAAATTAACTTGTACCCGAGTGGGTTAAGTGCTGGTTAGCTAATCCAAAGGTTTGTTCGATCCCAGTTCTGACCGAAAGACCACTCCTCAGGCCACTCCCGTGTTTCGGAGGACACGTTAAGCCTGTCGGTCCCGGCTGCCTAAAAACAGTCGTTAACACGTTAAATAATGCTGTACAGGTATCCCAGTTTCTGTATGATTTGTCAGCCCGTGCTATGCTTGATGTATGAGAAGTAACCCATGATGTTTAATTCTTTTCATGTCTCACATAATCATTTAACACTTTCTTGTGTATATAATCATCATCCATTCCTCAAAAATGCACCTTAAAAGCGGTACGAGTACTTGAAGTCCTATATAGCACCAAAATAATTAACTTTGCTTTCTGTGTCTCATAAGTCAACTAATATCGTTTGCAGTTTGTTGAAGAGCATTGAAACGACATTATTCACATATGCATAGCCTATTTGTAGAATTTTATTGGTGACTAGGGCATGGTACCTGAATATTAATATCCTTAATATCCTTATAATATCGGTGGAGATATATTTCGATCTACGAGCAGTTTGGAGGTGGATATTGTTACGAAAGCAAACAAGCAGTTATTCATGCACTTGTTCTATTTATATCATTCTAATGTTCTCATGGTTGGACGTGACTTCGACCGATCTTCATCCGATCTTCATTCTCTTGCTCTTCACATGTCTTTGTCACTCTTATTCTTCAAGTCTGCAACTCTTTCACTCAATCGATTTCTCGAGATTTCTACATTCTTCCTGAACAATCGAGGTCTATATTCCAAGCATTCCGTGGCCTTCTCGAAGCGTCTAGTGATTTCAATTCTTAGAATTATACAACTACAACAGCTATATAAAGGAGCTCATGTGAACCATTGAGTGGAGTCTTACAAAAGCTTGCGTGACAGTTACGTTTACAAGCCCACGTGTCCGATTGTGTTACATATCTCGTGCCAGTGGAGTAAACAATGCTTGTTTCCAGTGTATAGTGCAGAAACAAGTGTTTACTGTTTATGCAGCTTACTAATAGTTTAAAGACGTTGTGTTAAGTGATATTATTTGGGACTGTCAAATAACGAATTGGACTGTTTTTTTGTAAGTGATTAGTAGCTCTTTTTATAATTGCTTTCTGCATTATTGTACAGTTTATTGGACTCTTGTTACTTTTACTATTGATCAGCCTGTAATTAATTATTCATTTATTCTTGTAAATAATTACTGAAAATAGGTATTAGCTTGTCATTTGATGATCTGTTTTTATTTATTAATTAAACTTACAAATATTGGTGTGTAAATAGACTAATTTGTGTAAATAAAGATCAAGTGTGAACTTTAGTGTTGCCAGCCTCATTTTAGCTAATAGAACACAACAATATCTTGTAGTATATTGCATTCAAATGTTTCGAACGCCAAAACTGCATTATTAAACAAGAATTGATATTCTACAGCAAAGTTGTATCAAATTAACCATCAATTTATGCAAATTGCGACTGTATAAGACACTTACACATATTTGACAGTATATAGGTCTATCTATTTTTATATCATAGACTATAATATACCGATATATAAATTATATAATTTATTGTATCAGAAGAGAACGGTAAAACGACATAGTTTCGAAATGATTTATCACATTCCAAAACTTGGAGTACAATCCATTTAGCACCCTTTAAAACTCCAAAGGGATTAAAACTCCGAAAAATCAATTCAGAAGGGATTAAAAAGCATCATTCCATTTCCACATCGCTTCGCGGCAAACTTTATACGACCGTTAGCCTGTCTCATTCCAATATTACCGTATTCATTTTGAATCAATAAATTATAGTCCCCTAGTTCAACTCAATAATTATTTCTAGAAAAAATGTCAAACTTCAATCGTCCGCCATTTTGTATGAGTTTATCTTTGAAAATTGTTAATGATGTCTCAAAGAAACCTTTAAATTAATGTATGGGTTTGGCGAAGTTTGGACAAAGATTTGTCCATTCTTGACACTACTTAACGATTGAGAGGCGTATCAGAGGATTAATTACTACGAACTATGGAAAAAATTTAATCTACTACTTGTTCTTTTTGTATGTTATTAGTAATTCTCTACTATCTATGAATAATTGCCAGATAGTTCTTATAAAATCAATATTAATTCATACAGTAATGGAAAAACCACTCTACACGTTAAAATTTTATTTATTTATTAATTAACTTATTTATTTATTTATATATTTATTTATTTATTTATCCATTCATTTATCGATTTATTTATTTATTCATTTATTTTTTTTATTTTTTTTATTTATTTGTTTATTTATTGTTTTACTTATTTATTTATTTATTGTGACAAATTTGCAACTAACGTGAAGGCGCAACAGACTCAAGATCATTCATTTCCTGACTTTGATTACTAATATTGAATTCTGTTCTTCAGCTGGAAATGACTCTAATAAGTTCCTTGTATTAACTCATTTTTTCATCAAGAAAATTACTTTCTCTCACACTAACTCTCTTTTCTACCTTTCACTCTTTCTTCTACCATCTCATAATTCTCTCTCTCTTGCTCTTTTTCTATTTAACTATTCATCTATTTATTCATGTATCCATCTTTCTGTCAATATTTCTCTCCATTCCCACCTCTATGTTCCACGTTATTTCGTGAGTAGTGGTGAGAATCTTGAATTAGAGGAGCTGTATCATGAAGAAAAACGCTAACATGTATATCGCGCTTATGAATATACACAATCTTTGCAGATTGGTGTCGAAATTTTGCACGACAACGATGTAAGCGTAGCAGTCTTGTAAAATGAGAGAATTTATCGGGGTAGGAAGTGAGATGGTTGAGTGAGCAGGAAAGGAGAGGATGAAACTTTTCATAATACCAGATCACCTTATGAATTGCGAACACGCTGCTCTCTTTATAAAATTCTCCCCATTCCTGGCTCACACGGTAATAGTATGTGCCTCGGAGGAGATTGGTGGGGTAAGAGAAGTGAATGATGTAGAAACATTGAGGGTGTTTCATGCTGTAACGAGAGGAGTGAGAAGAAAAACGATTTTTTCAGCCTGATTGTATATACCTTTATACAACAGCTATAGCTGTTGTTGGGCTGTAAGGAGAAGGAGGGTGCAAAGTTCCCGTTAGCTTGTAGTGAGAGGAAAACTGTATTATTATAACAGCGAGACAGCACCGTTGTTCTGAGAAGAAAATAAATAAGAGCTGTGAAAAGTGAAGAACGACTGGAAAATGAAATAGGAATAATGGAGGAGGGAATTGGGAAAATGGAGTTAGAAACTGGAACGATCTGAATTAATGTGGTGATCGTAAAAAGTGTCATAGAAGGGCATGGCGATTATTATCATAAGATTAATTTTGCTGAAGAAGTTAGTTCGGAAGTAATATGAACTAGACCTTGAAAATTTGGAATATGCCCTGATTCTCTGTCTATTTGCGATTGTATTTCATAGTAGGCCTATACTTAAGATATAGTACCTCAATCTTTGTTATCCACAGTTAAGAATAAATTATCTTAATAATAAGACTATGACAAATTCTGGTTTATTGTATTTATTTGTGAGCAATGATTGACATGTGAACATAGGTCAAACATAATATTGATTTGATGAATTTATGTTTTTGATGGATGAATATATTTAAATATAGGTAACTGTATCGATATTGATCAAATGTTATACCTACATATAGTTATTGTGAAAAATATTGCGGCAGCAGTGATATATTCGGTGAGGGCAGTTATCTAAGCCTGTTTTCGATTTCCGTTCAGCCTTGCATATTTTGTATCATTATTCACCTTATAACTAACGTAAAAGTCTCAGATTTGTAATCAGAAAAAATATTTTTTTCAATATCAGGAATGGAAAAGACACACGATTCTACCTACCTAGAGTGTGAGAAATTCATAGCTCACAATAATTCAAGTCCAATTTACAAATTGACAGCCAGCTTAGTTCTCACAAATCCATTGAACAGAATAGCTGTAGGAAGTATAGCGCTACTACTCAACTAATAACAAACGGAAAGACTACAGCTTCATACCTCTGAGGGACCTGGAAAAGTGTCTATGTAATAATGTAACATTGTTTTTTATTGATTTTCTATAAATTAATAAAATTATTCAGTGGGATCAAGTGGAATTATAATGAGGTTGTTTCTCCTCATAAAATGAGTGCAAGATACATTTTTATGTTTTATGAATTGAAAAAAATCGATTTATCTCTTTCAACACGACTATCAAAGATCATACATTGCCTAATTATATCATATGATGGGATGATAGAATATAAAAGTGCTTGTATGGAATAATAAACAATTAGCAAGAGTATTTGAGGTAGGCTGGAGCGTGTTTCCGAAAAGGCAGAGCTGGAAAGGGAGAAGAACAGGTAGGCTTACTTTGTAGTCGCTGAAGTTATTAATTGTGAGCTTGGATACTGGGGCCCGATATAAGAGCAGCAGGCAGCAGAGTTGCGAAGTAAAGGGAACGCGCGCGTGCGCTAGTTGGATTTAGCTGGTTGTCCAGTCAGCCGCTAGATTTGAGTTATTACGGGGGCTCTGATGAAGATACGGGAATTTGCATTTTCGGGTTGTGGTAGGGGCAGGGGAGGCTTCTCCAAATGCAAGTTCCAGAGGTCGGAACGGTGGCAGGTATTTTGATAACGTTCGAATAGCTGCTGGTTGGAGGACTGTAGGAGACTGCTAGTAATGTTGGGTGGGGTGGCACTTGAGGGGATCATAAGCCAAAACTTTGCGTGATCTCCGGTTTTGTACAGCTCACCTAAATCCAAAGCGTTCCTTCACGTTATGCTCATTCTGAACGCAGAAACGTCGGAGTGGAATCGTTATATTTATAAACTTACTACAGATTTTAATTTTCATAAAATAAATCGATAAAACAGAGTATCCAAGAACCCGAAGAATTCAATAAAATAATAATTAATCAAGTTGACCACATCAAATATCTAGGTGAATAGATAAGTTGGGATTCAGGAGAAAAAAGACATGCAGTCCAGGATAGCCTACAAAAATAGGAATTGCCTTTCGGTTGACCAAAAATACATAAAATAGAAAATCACTGTCTTGGAACTCAAATTTTAGGCATTTAAAAACTAATATAAGGCCGGAAGCACTTTATGCAATAGAAACATTAGCTTCAACAAATACTGGATTACTAGATGATTTAAAAAAGAAAGAAAAATTCTAAGGAAAATATAAGGAACGAAACTTGAAAACAATTTGTTTTTGCTATCTAGTCTTAAAACTGATGAGCAAATTTGTTCTATCCTAACTTACTCATCTGAAAATAATACACGAGACTGATTAGAATCTCTTACTGCTAATGGTATGCACACCTGTAAGGCTGGGGCTCCACTGGCCGTAGTTTATCGCGCTGCAATTTGCAGGCGCTGCACGCGACAGTTGGTTGGCTTCATAGGCAACAGAAAACGAACTGCAATCTGCAGCGTCGTCTCGCTCGTTGTGGCTTCACTATCAGTTCATTGTAGCGGTAGACGTGACCGATCATGCCGCAAGTTGATATTTGTAGTGTTGTACTCAGTGTACTTTTAGTTTATAGACGACGCCGGTTACACAAGAGAAAATGGTGGATTCACCCAATAATAAGCAACAGGAAGTCTGAAGGCTTGTTCCGTACACATCGCAAATTAAGAAAGTATTCAGACAAGTTTTTTGAATTTTATTGCATGTCTCAAAACTCCTTTGATTACTTGTTACAAATCTAGCATTTCTGTTTTTATAATTCTCATCATTTTTATTGTACATTTTTCTCTACTTCTAATATAATAAACTCGCAATCAAGTTCAAACTCCATTGTTCTCAATAGAATTCACTTTACTTGAAACAATTAATAATACAACTTTAAACAGAATAGCGTCGATGCGCCTTGGATGCTGGTCAGCTGTAGACTGCCGCGTTACTACAGTCTACAGCTAGTAGAGCCATCTAATGATGCCAAAGTGTAGCATGAAAATGGGACAGGTTCCATTTCCGCGCGACGCTTCATTCTGCAGCGCGCTGTAAAATGTTGCACACTGCAGACAGTCGCTAGTGGAGCCATCTCCGTTTGTTTGCTGCCTTCTCATTTATCTGACTTATCAACCACAATTTGCAGCGCGATAAATAACGGCAAGTGGAGCCCCAGCCTTAACTGCACTAAATGCTGGCTTTCACTCAATCACTGCTTTGCTTTTCCACTGGACACAAATTGAATAAGCACTACACTAATTCAAATGGCTTCTTCCTTTTCAGCCTCCGCACCAATCATCCATTGTCTAGCAGCTGGATTGCCTGGATTGCCAAAACGTTGTTGTGTTGGTGGAGCCGAGCTTCATGATTCTCTGCACACCACTGAATTTTCAGGATACCAGGTTGACTGCCAGGTCTGTAAGGATGTCGCTGCTCCACACATACCAAGGTGCATCAACAATGTGTCTGAGCACCTTATTCAGGAAGCGTTCTATTATGGTGCCGTTACTTTGTTTGGTACACCCTCAGAGTTGAATACCATAGGTCAAACAGGTTTGAATATCTGTTTATAAAGGACTACCTTCGGTATTGAAAGTGATGAGTTTCTTCCCAATAAGCCAGTGGAATTTCTTGTACATTATAGCAAGCTCTTCTGTTTTTTTTAACATGCTCCTTCCAGCGAAGCTTAGTCCAAGGTATTGTTACGGGTTCTATGTCTAAAATAACGCTGGCAACACTTAAATTTATCACTCGCACTTTATTAACACAAATAATTCACAACTCACACTGTTCAGTAATTTCTTACACAAAAATAAGCAATCGGAAACAGATAAAACGATATTGTTCAACTGATATTGAGTTTTCAATAAACTGAACAAAAATCAATCACTAAATGTCATAAGGCCGATCTAATATTAAATAAGAACTGTACAAGAAACTGTTCAATAATATTCAGAAAGAATCGTCGAGGAAGAACAATTAACTTATATAGCACAAGTCCGTAATACAGTAATAGGTAAAATAATTATCACTATAGAACTGTCAAAAGAATTATCACTGCAGACAACGAAAGTTCATTAGATGGTTTGTAATAGCGCCAACGGGATTACACTTCTGTATTAACGGGAACTGTCACTACTGCCACTTATCACCATGGAACAACAACTGAACTACTTAACTGTCACACTCGTTTATCACGACGTATCTCAAACAAGACTGAACTCATTTACAAGAGACTTCCTCTATTTATATACTTTATTATAAGTGAGATATCTGTAGATTTCTCTACCAACTTCTAAATAAATAAATAAAGGAAACACGAACTTTCCACAATACTCGATAAGACTCCATTAATCTCTAATCGAACAACTAGAACATTCTACAATGATCCAAGTAAACACCATAAAAGTGTCAAAGCAGAGTAATTAATTGCTTAAAAGTAAACATTTACATAGCAGATAACGCCAAGAACCACTGTGCCTTCTTTCTCTCTATTCACTCCAATTTCATATTCGCTACAGTATTTTGCATAATTAATTAGCATGTGGTATAATGATGTTATTTATACGTATTGGAAGGTATTCAGTTCTATTGTTGGTGAAGCTGACATGAACAAACTTGCCCTCATTGAGTTTCATCCTCCATTTTTCAGTACAATCTTGTATTTTAGAGAGCTGATGTATACGTGGAACTAACAACTTGAAAAAATTATATCATTTATCATTAAACATCCAGGAAATGTAACTACAGAACTATCGCGTTCTACAGAGCTAGTGGATAAACACGAATGCGGATAAAAAAGAAGCAAATTTGAAGAATAACATGGAATAAGAAAACAATTTATTCTTGAACAATAAATCTTAATGCACTATTAGCAAAGACAGAATATTGCTAGATATTAAATATTTAATTATTATGAAAATTCCAAGCTTCGATTATTGATATTCCTAGTACATTTAATTCATGGTTATCTCCAAAGTAAACATTCACAAACAAATAATATTCATCCACCGACAAGTTTTCAACAAATAAACCTTATTTTCAACCGCTTCATATTTTTCATATCCACTTAAAGTGCAGCACTGAATTCATTATTTGGAAAGCAAGTAACTCTACATGCAATAATAGAGAACATGTTTAATATTGTGAATGGAACAAGAGTATATGTAGAGAAAGTTGTTGAAGAGAGGAGAGAATTAAGTGGTGAGATATGAGAGGACACCTGGAAAGGCGAATAATGGTGGTGGAGAGCGTTTTGTATGAGAACAGCTTACAAGCAGGTGGATAGACATTGGATTCGCCGAACAATTTGTTAGTAGGTGCTGCAAAGGTGTGGCAAGACATATGTGTGCTTCCAAATACTGTACTGGTCTACTGCCTGCTCTGCTTCGTTCTAAAAGGGCCACTGGGCCCAGTGACGAGACGAGTGGACACTTAGCCGCTGGCACCGTTCATTTGTCGGACAAAGTGTCGCCACTGGTCAGTCGCCCCTTGACCCACGCTTCCTCAATGCGTTTTCCTCTTCTGTAGCGTTTTCCTCTTCCTCCAGCGTTTTTCCGACAACGAAGAACTTTGCAGTCCAATTGTCTGATGCATCAGTCTGTTCACTCTCAACACCTCACCCCATCATCCGTGTAATAAATGTGTACACTCGTGTCATAACAGGTGCCATCACTTACTCTGCTCACCTACACGCCATCTGTCAGTGCCTTCATGAAAATCCGTAGCTCTGTCCAAGTTTTTTCCTCTATCTTCTTCATCTAATTCTATTTTTACCTGGAATGTAGGTCTCTTGAGGTGAAGTATAATCTGACAACATCGCAATCATAATGACAACATGAGCCTATTAATCAGAAATCACAAATAAAATCTGCAATTGCAACTTTTCCAAAGATACTTTGGTAACTGCAAATACAATAAATTACTAGCCTTGAATTTTCCGGGGGTTTCCTAGCTTTTCACTTCCATCTTTATCCAAACAACATAATTATATTTATTTCATCTTATTATATTTCTCCCTCTTACTCCCTCTCTCTCTCTCCCTCTCTCTCTCACTCACTCTCTCTCTCTCTCTCTCTCTCTCTCTCTCTCTCTCTCTCTCTCTCTGTCTCTCTCATGAGTAGGTAACCTTAGTTTGAATGATTCCTCTACTCTAGACTTTTCTAATGGAGGTTTTGTTTTATTATATTTCTATTCATTTGATTAGCCTAACATTAATGTGTGTGAGGTATTTCCAATTTCAAATAATGTTCATCAAAAAGTACTAACAATATGAATTTGTAGATTTGCTAAATAACAGGTATATAAACTTGAACTTACATCTGAGGTCAACTATCAGTGAGTACCAAACAGAATTATTGTTTGTAGAAAGGAGATGTGAGATTGAAAATTGGGAGAAACAGTTAGGATTTTCAATTCGACATGTTACTCTAGATTGGTAACAAGAGATTAATCTTCTATCAAGCTGCTGATGATATCTTATCAAGTACCCCTGGAATCAAATGTTGGGAAGATCAAACTACACTGACTTACTCTGTTCACATGGAGAGCCTTCTCTGTTTTTATTTATACTAGCAACTTCTTCCAATGTCTCGATCACACAGAAGATAGTAGATTCTCTATTATGTGGAAGTGTGCCAGAGACACAGACATGGCAGACAGGAGTGACAGACATTCAGAAAAAGTGAGCCAAGAAGAGCCCATTTACAATCACTTAAAGGCACGTTTGTTGATCAACAGGAGTGAAGTTGATAAAGCAAGTGGCATAGACAATAGTCTGTCTTGCATTCTTAACAATAATGTGATAATGCTAATATTTTTTTCTGTCACGTAGAGTCTGATATTAAATTCTGATGCTCTGCTGTAATGAATGCCCTATAAGGTTTTAAAAAAATCAAGTGAAGTGTAACACTGGCCTAAGCACAGACAAATAATCATAAATAATGTTCACATAGTCTCTACTTTAACTGTTCTTTAAGAACCATTCAAATTTCTAAAGATAATTGAGATTTTTTAATTTTTCGAATATATTCATCTGAGCATTTTCAGGTGAGCAGTCTCCACTCAGAATTTCTCCCAAGCGAGGAGTGGTGAGAGAGGCTGGAAAGAGTTAAAGAGCGGCAGGATGAGTGGAAACTCGTGGTCGGTGGACTGATTCATTAAAAACTTCTATCCTGCTTTGGAGGGGAAGAGCTGCTCTGCTCTGGCTCCAGCTCAGACTCACCTTATTCCCTCTTCACTTGAAGATGCATCAATCAATGCCACAATACTTCGCCACCTTCGCTCTTACTTAGGCTATCACTTCATCACCACCCTCCCCGCCCTGCCTCCTTGTCACTACACCCTTGCACCCTTTACGACCAGGCAAACATCCCTCATGACCTAATCTGCCAAGTATGATAAACGTCAACACTCCCTACTTTGCGAGTTGATAGGGTTGTACAGAAGCATAATATTTTACACTGGATTAACACTGGTAACCAATAAATTTTCTTTGTATCTCATGATGAATGGTACATCACATAATCATCAACTTACATCTTTGATGGGTCACTGTTTGTTTATTTTGATGGCTTGAGAGTGAATGATGGTATACTTCTTGCGTTTCCTATAATAATGTGATCGCAGATTCCAATAGAGTTGCATCAAAATTCAATTGCCACATGCGCAAAAAGACGGGAGAGTGAAAAAAGAGAAGCAAGTCAGATAAATAGACAAGCAAACAGGCTACGACAAAAAGTTATGAAGCAAGATTTCAATATCAAAACTCAGTTGGTCTTCTCCCTCTTTCAGCTTATATCGCAAAGACAATTCCAGTCAAGAAAATTACATTAAACATCTTATACATTGGTATAACAACCAATGTTTAGTTCATATTCTGCTGTGTATTGAATGTTCTTGTGTATTTTGTTTATGTATGATCGCAGTTGTTCACATCGTCTTCTGTTTGTCTGTATAGCAGTAGAACGTCATCTACATATCTGTGCCCAAGGGCGGATCCAGAAGGGGGGCGCGGGGGGCGCGCGCCCCCCCCTTGAGGTAGTGTAAAAACTTATTTTATGGTCAATGCTAGTGAAAAATGATACACTTTCACATAATTTATACATCTATTAAGTAATCCAACTGATTCGAAATCGTTATTTTTCTTTAACATTCTTTTATAATAATCTAATTTGTATTGGTGATATGGTAGATATCCAAAATTAATAAGACTATTGTAAAATAATATTGTCATTAGCCATATTTATTTTAAAAAATAGACATGATTGTTTCGGCTATTTCTTCATTTGGTGACCCCTCACTAGGGATGGATTAAATATGCCCGGACTAGGGGTATATAATGCGAGGGGGGGGGGCGCGCAAAATTTATCCGCAATTTTTCATGGTTTATTAGAAGAAAATTTAAGTTTTGAATTTCAACATCACTTTAATTTGAATGATTCACTATGCATAGTTGTAGGTTGTATGATGTAGTGTCAATGTATAACTAACTGTAAGTGTATAATGAGTACTAATGGTTTGATTCTTTTTGCAATGTTAAGCACGTTTTAAAAATCGATTAATTTTTATGTATTCATTATTCATGTAACATCACAGTGGCGTAGCTATTAGGGAATCAGGTGGATAGATCCTTTCCAGACAAAATAAATTTTCAAATTTTAAGAAGCCTTTAGAGACAACATTTTGTCAAAAGATGCATGAAATCGATAAAAGTGTGGTATTAGATGGATTATTTTTTTAACAAGAAAGAAACCGACTTCAATAAAATGATACTCAAGAAATTAAAAAAATTAATAATAGCATATAGAGCAACCCCAGACTCTCCTTTTAGAAGAATTTTCAAGTATAGTATGTACAGTACCAGAATCAGAAAAGGTGAGGGATCAAAAAGAGCAGAGTATAAATACCTGCATTTAATTGTTTTACTAAAACAATGAGGGCCCGGATCACACTTTGACAATAACGCAAGAGCTTGATGAAATTTGCTTTGACACATAACTTGGGTTGAATTTTCAAAATAGATGAATTCATATCTAGAATCGCTCAAAATGTGGTTTCAGGGGAATTGTTTCGTTTTTAAAAAAGTTACAGGGGTATCCCAAAACCCGTTGCAAGGGAAATTTTTAATTACGATGCCCTATTTGTACGATAGCCAAACTCAGGAAAGATAAATGATCAACATAAGGGAATGGGAATAGTTTCAAGTAAGCTGGCTCTAATTTTCTTACTAAAACAATAAAGGTCCGGATCACCCATTGACAATGATACGAGAGCTAGATGAAATTCACTTCATAAATTTATAGTGGGAACCACAAAATTCAGAACTGCAATACTTTAGATTTAAGACTTTAATTTATTTTCTGAAATGTTAATTTTGTAAAATTTATTGTGAATAAACTCCTCTGGTAGTGTTGTACTCACAACCAGAGAAATTATTATTATTATTATTATTACTACTTTAACGTGGCCTCCTGGTGTTTTGTGTTTATTATTTTAAAATATACTTAATTTTATGCTTAACTGCTATTAATTCCAAATACATAAATAATGTACCTAAAAGATATCGATGTTTTTTTACGATTCCTGCATTAAACGTACTTACATTTTTGTGAGTAGTAGCGCACGCGTTTCAAGACCCGAGTACCATCTTCAGCAAACAGAGAATACATAGGCCTAATCCGTTTCGCTCTGTATACTCCATGTACTGTACTCTTTACAGCAGTCTATATTCTCTATTCACTGAAAATAGGAATCAAACGCGTCTGATACTACATACTTACAAAAGTTAAGTGCTGGTGTAAAATGCAAGTTCGTTATCGTCATTGACATCAATAGTACCAACAATTCATATGAGGATGAAAATCACTGAGGAAATTAAAAATATGCATATTATTTTCCTTCTTACTGGCTCTACCCCCTTGAATAGAACAATTATTATTTTTTCTTACTTTCAATAAGATTTCAGGTCTGAACACGTGTCAGATCATGATAATTTTCAATTAATTTTGCTGTAATACAATAATCATTTTTGTACATAACTAACAGCAATTTTTTCAGTTTAATTGCTTCAAAAAAGTAATCTCTAGGCATTCTCTAAATGTTTTCCTAGGGAGATATCCCCTAGACACCTTCCCGTGGGGTATCCATTACCCCCTTAAAAAGATACTTCTAGCATTTAAAATATAAAACATTTCCGAGCGAGTCCCCCGGACCGCCTTTTTGTGCTGGGTATTCCATACCCCCCCCCCTACAAAAAGTTTAGGGTGCGCCCCCCCCTTACAAAAATCCTGGATCCGCCCCTGTCTGTGCCAGTATATCATGTTCTGTGAAAATGTGTTATTAAAAAGTATGTAAATGTTTTGGTT
This sequence comes from Conomelus anceps, assembly GCA_948455865.1. NCBI lineage: Eukaryota > Metazoa > Arthropoda > Insecta > Hemiptera > Delphacidae > Conomelus > Conomelus anceps. The sequence continues at coordinate 52,191,921 of OX418220.1, forward strand.
GTGTTGGAGATAGATCTTGGCAATATGCTGGAAATTGGTGCATAGTTATGGACAATATGATACATGTATCACTAGCGTTCTAGTAATTAGAACTCAATAGTTAAAGGCACAGACTACTACATCACAGTACAAACTGATAATATAAAAGTATTGTATGATAAAAACACAAACTATATCGAGATACTGATCTGTTGATTCTCTAATTTCTTGGGATCAAATCTGCTATAGACAAAAAACTGTAGAACAAGCCAAGTTGTCAATGAAATTTTTTTCACCGCGTTGCTGGAATAATAATTCAATTGGTTATTTCATCGAGAATAAATCGTGTGTCTACTACATGTGGTGGCATCGACTGCAAGACTCTAAAACCGCAAAACGGCGTGAATCGAAGCAATGCATTGTTGCATTTCAGTATACTATGACACCACTGGAAAGCTTTGTTGTGCCAATAGTACAAGTACTGATAAATAGCTACATGTTTTGTGGTGGTATTCGTTCCCAGCCGTTCCCAGCCAGGGGCAGATCCAGTACTTGCTAATTCCTTCTCTCATTCACTTTCTCATTCACTCTCTCTTGCATTTTCGGTTTGCCTCTCCCTTCATCACTGCAACTTTCTCACTCGCTCACACACTCCTTCTCCCTCTTACTTACTAACTCTCTTTCACTGCTTCTCCTCCCTCACATCAACGTCCAACACGAAACCTCTTGCACCACCAAACCACCCACCCGGTCACATCCCTCACCAAATAACTCCTCCTAATCCCCACTAATTTCCTGTATACATCTGCATGAATTATTGATTATTTAATCCACCCCTCTCCTGCCACCACTCCATCAACATACCCCCTGGGGTCTGTCCGTCAGAGTCGGACTTGTGCATTATTCATACGCCAAATAAATACGGAAAGTGTGGAAAGCCTCGATCCAGCCATAGTAGATGGCAGCAGCGTAGATACGCACGCCTGGCAGCGGTAGTACTAGGCTACCAGGAGTCATGCCTGGTTCCGCCGGAAACAGGTCGAAATTACCATTGCCACCTTCAACAACCTGAAACTGAACAGTGAACACCCCGGGCTATTCGCTGGAACTCTTCTCCAAGATATCTCACCAATTATTCGAGTTCACAATCTTGTTCGGCTCCTGAATTAATTCGTTATTTTGCTTTCCTGTTTCTACAACCCAAGTGTTTTAAAAGTTTCAATTTCTCGTAATTTTATATTTTTACAACTATTTGCAGGAATTTATTTTCAAGATAACCAGGTCGCAAATAGATTTCAGGTTGCAATCTTGGACGGCTTCTAAATCAGTTCATTAGCGTACTAACTTGTTTTTACTATCATAAGTATTCCTATAACTTAGTGATTTTAGTTTTGAAGATATGAAAATTTGAAAGTGGACGAAATACACAATTATATTTACATTTTTATTTAATTATCTGTGTTCATTCCAGTCATAACTGAAAATTACAATGTGGAATGAACAAGGTATAATATATTGAAGAAGATGACAAATTCAAAATTTTTCCAATATCATACAAAAAAATTGTATAAATAATGGAAGATAACACAAAGGTAATATTTTCAGACCGAGAAACTTTAATGTAAATATAATGGGCAAGCTACAGTATAATAAATAATAGATATACAGAAAAATATTAGATTCAAAGTAATAAATGAAACAGAATGAAGACCACAATGAATTATAATGTAAGTTCATAGAAAATCACTTCTAGTTTTCTAATAAGTACTACAAACTGGTTGGAGAATATTTGTTTCCTCCTTCATCTTCTAACTTTGAATGTGATTGCTATGGAAATTATCAGACGACCATTTCAAAATAATCATCCTGCCCATTTGGCTACTTAAAAAATTGTTCCTGTTTGCATTTTTGGACTTATAGAGCTTCCTGTAGGGTATAATTGTATGTTCCTTCAGGATGTTAATTTTAATTTCATTCTCCTTCGATACAGCTTTCTCGTTTCTTTCTCCTCATCTTCACCATTCAACTATCATCATGTACAGGTAGGTCAATTTGCCCATTATTCATGAGGCACCCATGTTCCCGGTGTCGTTTTCTACTGGAAAATAGATCGTCATCATTCCTTATACTTGAACTGTGATTTGTATCCTTATCCCAGTAATAATGAACTCCAAGTTATAATAATTTGTTTTCATTTGAATATCTAAATAAATAGCCTTCTTTCCCCTCTAATCAATGTCTGCCACTGAACAATTATACATGTTGATAACAAGTACAACTTCGTATTTTCCTATGTGTTCGAGCCACACTATATTCATCAATCTGTTTCCGATCACGTGAATACGAAGAGGAATATCGAGAAAAATCCAATTGGTGGTTGTTGAGCGATATGTTTTTGGGGGTGGAACAAAGGTTCTGGATAGAAGTCTGACGCCGCAGTAAGATGCTGGTTGGAAAATGCAATCGACTTGCGACTATAGCCATTGCGGAGGTTAAGAGCTGAAGTTGTGGCACGAAAAGGAGTAAAGAGTGAGATTGGAAGGGCCGGAACTCGAAAAGGGCGTTTTGAGGGCCCTGGGTTGGGACAAGGACCCGCACAACTATAAGGAGAACCAATAAACGGGGACGGTGAAGTCTGCAGAATACTAACAGGCTACTTTGTCATTCTTAGCTGCTGGCATTGACACTGTCCTCCCAGAGGCTTACCCTCATCCCTATAGCACCCCCCTCACGAAACCACCTCCACCACCACCTGACTGCAGGCAACGCGCTATTATACTAACCAAATTTATTGGCACTTCACCTCATTCCATCAAATCACTCTTTCAGTCAGATCACCATTCACCCACACATTCCTCCAAAAAGCATTGGTTTCTAGCACAAGATTGTATGACTGAGTAGTATCTCATCCATACGAACCTTTTTATCCTCTATATGTAGAATTATCTAATCCTGTACATGTAGGCTAGTAGATTCTCACCCTCTACATGAGCTCACCCATTAAAGTCTTATCCTCTGTGAAATCAAAGTTGATTTTTCTTTTTGTTCGTAGTCAAGTAACTTCAAAATGGTAATCGAAATGTTGTCATAGCTCTCTCAATTCGTAATAGAGTAGCTGCAAGATGGCGATTGAAATATCAAGATCATATCTCTATGTATCATAAAGGGGCCTGTTATCAGTGTACACTACACTGTACAGGTATGAAAGAACTATTTTGTTTTCTTTGTAGTGACGAAGATGATATTGTGGAAGGTATCCGTAATGAATAATAAGACGAAATTGTCACAACCACTTTTATTAAAAATATTGAGAAACTAGTTTGAGTTGTTATACCATAACCAATCTCAAACAAAAGAGTTTGTTTGAGATTGATAATGGTATAACAACCGAACCATTTTCTCAATACTTTTAATAAATGTGGTTATGACAATTTCGCCTTATTATCCATTAATTATTTTGTTTTGATTTTTTAGTGAATTATATCTTGAGGGTGAAGGCCCACTATAAAAAAATCTGTGTATGAGACAGAACAAAACTCAATTTATCTCTAGCTATTTCTAATGATACTATTTATTAGAAACTTGGTAAATAGAGTTCTATATGAAATTTGAATCGTTAAGACTTTGCACTCTGTATTGAACATTCTACTGTAAACTAGTTATTATTAGAATATAATTTTGGTAATTTGAAAAATTATCAAGTTTTGTTGATAATAATTGAGACAATCAACCTGTCAAAATTATCATCTCAGCTGATTGTTCACTAAGTGAGAGAAGTAAATTGTTGTGCTCCAATAATTCATTATTAAATTTGGATTATCATGATTAGAATGGATTTTATGTGTGAAGATATATGAAAATCAGAATGATAAATAAAGAACCCTGAAAAATAAAGCTAGCCAGAGTACCAGGCTGAAATTCTACAAAACCATAGCTGTGCCAACACTTCTATATGGATGTGAAACTTGGGTGTTGTCTAGGCCAGATGAAAGCAGATTGCAGGCGTCGGAAATGAGATTTCTGCGGAAGACGTATGGTTGTAGTAGAGAAGATCGTTTGAGAAATACTGAGATCAGAAAGCAATTAAACATCTTCTCTATGAACGAGAGGGTATCTGATAGTAGATTGAAATGGTACGAACATGTAAATAGAATGGGAGAAGACAGGATACCGAAGCTGGTGCTAAACTATCACCCACAAGGCAAACGAGACCGAGGGCGTCCGAGAAAAAGATGGATGGATATGAGGTTCGGAACAGGCAGAGATGCCTAAACCGTGAAAGGAAGAAGAAGAAGAAGAAGAAGAAGAATGATAAATTTCTGTTTCTTTTTTGTTTGTCCTTCCGTCTTCCTCGCTATCATCCTTTTCCATCCTTCTCCAACATCTCCTCCATCTTATTTTTCTTATGCTCCTCTCTCACTCTTTTATTCCTATCTTTCCTTTTTTCTCTATTTTCCGAAATAGGCCTCTCAGCAATTTTTTTAAACATGAAGTACTGAATTCAATTGAACCTTGGTTTCCAACCACGCGGACTTGGACAAATGAACAGCTGACAGTGCTGGAATGCAATCTAATTGGAACATTCGATATGGGTTACTATACCAAAATCATCAAGTGTAGTGTATTGTAAGTATCCGCTTTTCATTTGTCCTAATGCGCGATGTTAGAAACCTTTACGTATGTCATTAAAAATTTGACTGCCTCGCACCTTGCATGCGATTATTATTTCATGTAGGCCCAAGTCATATGCTGTGTTCACGCAAGCTATAATCGCGCGATTGTAGCCAGAGCAATTATCGAGAGTTGCGCGATTCTAGTAGCGCACAGGATCAGATTGTGCCGTTCCCATTTGCTACACTTCGCTGCGATGTAGCCGGCCTTTAGCCGATTCTACTAGAATCGCGCGTTTGTAGCCAAGGTCATATCCGTATTTTAATCAGCAAGCGAAAAAATAACATCAAATTACAGATTTTTAACCGACTTCCAAAAAGAACAAGGTTACTATATTCGACCTGTTTTTTTTTATGTTTGTACATCAATAATTCGAACAATATTGAATCGATTTCGATGATTTTTTTTAAATGAAAGAGCATCGCTCAGCGGTGGTCCCATCCAAGTTTCGCAAGGATCGACCCAAACAAAAAAAAGGCATTCTTCGATGTCTTCATTTCAATCAAGTTTGAATAGGATAGTTCCACACATAACCGCCAATCGGATAACCGGTGTCGTTTACCAGGCTGATCATTGTATCATATGGAGCGCTTTACATCTAGACGGTTTCGAAATCATATGATGCAATGCAATTATGTCGGGTGAACGACATCGGTTACCCAAAGCTGGTTCAGTGTGAAACAAGCCTGTTTTGACCAATCACGTGAACTTAATTTGAATCGAGAATAAGAAGAATATAATATTTCTGTCCATATGTTCATATGAAAATTGTAAATAATTTAGTTGATGCTATTGAGTCATAGGAATAAGTTTATTTAGTTTCAATCATAAGTTGGAGAATTTGGAAAAACAGCTGATCTCAGAAGTATTTTTAGTTTCGCTGCTGGGATGGATTAAGAATATTTTTGTTACACTTGATAGAAAGTAGCTACTTTCTATAGATTTGTCACGTATGGAAAGTGCCTCTTTTCCGTACTAGATCGGAAAAATCAGCTGACAAATAGGGCCTTATAGCCGTACAAGATGGGAAAAAACATATGGCATGCGGCAAAAAATTTTCCGCTGACTCACATATATGTATTATATGTATATAGTCAACTCATTACATTACTCATTACCTATGACTCAATACCTGTCTCGAATATTATCCAGCTGATTGCACTAGGCTATCATTATTTTGGTTTATATCTGGGAATTCGCCCAACAAATTCTGAATCTAAATAAAGCAGCTGATTCACTTGTGTTGAATACTTTTGAATGTCTCGCATATTATCCAGCTGCTTGTATCTTGCCTTTCTATCAAGTGTAACCAAAAATATCGTACATTACACGGCTGTAAACTTTTGCCGGTTCTTGCATATTCACGTTTCTGCACTCGGCTGCGCCTCGTGCATTAACTATCATATGCTCGACCGGCAAAACGTTATTTTCCAGCCTAGTAACGTAATATACTATTATTTGCCATTATCGTACGTGTGTACAATAGGCTATTTTGAGGTTATGTTTAATGATCCTTTTGTACTAGCTCAAAGTTTATGTTTTTCATATTAAAAAAATATATATGACTAATATCACGAAAAATATCGTACATAACTCGTCCGGGAAGATGTTTATCATACTCGTATGATAATACCGCACTCAACTTCATCTCCTGCATTTACTTAACATATTTTCAGTAAGCACAATTTTCCACATTTGTAACATAATATAGGCCTACTATTTCAGTGTAGGTATATTCTGAAAGAGAGCACATCAAAATGAATCAAAAGCCATTTAACTTTTAAGAAGCCTTTCGCTATTATAATTTTCCTAAATACAATATTCCACATTAAATAAAACATTGTAGAATTTTCCTTAGTTTATCTTTTCTTATGAGTGGATTTTTAGTTACTTAACTGTCGATGTTATAAATTAATTATTGGCTTGCTAATTTGATAAATATTTCATAATGTAGGCTTTAAGAAATTTCTCATGTTTTCAAAGTTTGAAAATTCAACTAAAAAGCTTAAAATAAAACATATTTTAAAACAAAAAAAGAAACCGACTTCAGTGAAATGATAAAATACTTACGTACTAAAAAGTTTAAAATAAAGTATTTACTTTAAACTGAGAAAATTTTAAATTTCATTCAAGTAATCTTTTGAAGTCGGCGCCAAATTTCCCATAAACTTCTAAAATATAACAGAATTACTCTGTGATGTTTTCCATGACGAAATAATTGAACAACCTAATATCAAAACTGACACTGTATTTCAGTAAAAGTGAGTGTAAATCACATTTTTAATTGAAATACAGTGTTAGTTTTGATATTAGATAGAATTTCTTATCAATTACTGTATTTCAGTAAAAGTGAGTGTAAATCACATATTTAATTGAAATACAGTGTTAGTTTTGATATTAGATAAAATTTCTGATCAATCACTTCCTGGTGGTTCGGAACCCACTTAAAACTGTAGGTCCAACTCATCAATCTCCATCATCCAATTCATTACCCACGCAAAGGTCTCACACCTATGTGGGCTTCATCCTCCAAAAAAAGAGTATTTTTAAAGAATGTTAGTTTTGATATTAAATAGAATTTCTCATCAACTTCATAAAATATTTGGCGCCGACTTCAAAAGATTACTTGTATGAAATTTAAAATTTTCTCAGTTTAAAGTAAATACTTTATTTTAAACTTTTTAGTACGTGAGTATTTTATCATTTCACTGAATTCGGTTTCTTTTTTTGGTTTTAAAATATGTTTTATTCAAAATCATATCGTTCGCTGCTTCCTGTTATGGATATGAGCGAATTTGAGACCTTTCTAGCATGAATATTATAATTTTTAAAGAATTTCTGTTTGAACTGCAATAAATCGATTTGATAGCATAAAAATGTTAATTTCAGTGGTAGGGGGAAAAATTCAAGGTTGTTTGGTTTAATGGTATAGTGGCGTGGGACTTTGAAAAATTTGAATATCTGAAATTTTGATGTTTTTTGTATTTGTATTAGGAAAAAAGTCGGTGACAACTCTGCGATTCATAATTGCTTTGGCTAGGCTGTTGCCCGTCATAATAATAATTATTATTATTTCTCTGGCTACTAATTCATCTGGCTCCAATCGCGCGATTGTTGCACGTGTGAACCCGCCCTTACTTCCTGTGTGTATGACACTTCTGCTTAAAACAAAGAGCATAGAACAAAGAACATATTTCCATGATATACATTGCATGTAACTTGACTTATCAGAATAGACAGTCTTTTAAAAGTATTTCTTTGGAATGTGCGAGAATAAGAATGCTGGTTCAGTTATGCAACAATATAAGTAGCACATGGAAGAAGAACTGTCGGGTGGAGTAGGTTGCTGAAGTCTAGATGTATGAGTGAGGTAATATATTTGACGTGAACTTGGCGAATATTAAACTCATGGCTCCTTTCTCTTCCTTTCTCCTCTTCACCAACCTCACCACCATTTTCGTTTTAACATCACTTATTATTATTAGTCTCCTCTCCCTTCGTCGATTGTCTGCCTTCTCACAGCTCGCATTCTGTTCCATCTCTCCCAACCGTCACTCAGAAAATCTCAATTCTGTAATAAAACTGGAATATTTCATCCTCGTCTCATTCTGTGGCAGTATAATGGAAATGGATTTTCCCATTCCCTACTCACAGCCAATCAAGCCGAGAATCATCAACGATATCAAGATTTGTACAGGTTCACTGCAGTATCCACCGCAATCAGCAATTTTTGTAATCATTGGAATTGTCTATTTAAAGAAATCCAGTATTGTCAATGTTACAATGACACCTAATGACGAGAGCTCTTTAGTTCAGTACTCAAGTACTGGAAAATATACAGTAGATTTTTTCTCAAAAGATTCTAAAGTATTTTCGGGCACTAAATCTGAATATTTATCATACAAAAATATCTTATCAAAGCAATACTTGGTAAACCAAGGCGATACCCCAGTAATGCTCTATTTAGAAATTCGATGTGCTAACAGTTAGACAACCATATATAAAAAATACAATTCTCTACATGAACAAAACTAAAGCTAACTCTCAACAACGTCATACAGTTTAAGACCAACTACCATGACTTTTGTAGCAGATAGATCTGGACTGATAGTTTGTGATAGGCAATTCAATTTTACGGCCAATAAATTAGCTAACGTCATTCCATACCATTTCATCCATTATAAACTAACAAAGGCAATCACCAAAGAAATTCATAAATGGATCATTTCACACGCAGCAGCTATCAATATATTTTAGGTTCATTTGTTAACACTTCGATATAATATTAATATATATATAACATATTAAATACCAAAATATTTATACCGAATTTTCTCCCAGCTATGTCATTCAGATAGATCGTGTGTTCATTTGACCTACCATAGCATAATTTTTTTTTTCAATGATCGATGTAAAAACTATTATAATTTCCTTACTTTTATCTCTTCATATCTACGTTAAAGTTAAAAGCTACATATTATTTCTCCTCTTTCCTTTCTTTCCTTTTATATTGTAACAATTATATTATTTGTCTTCATAAAATAGTATTAATTTTTAGATTACCTGCGCTCATGCTTGGCATTTGCAGGTTATTTTCCTTAAATTTTTATATTTAGGCATCATGTTTTATTTTATAATATGAACTTTCGAACCTCGAAAAACGCTTGCGTCACGAGATTTATCCAAGATGACGGCCAAATTTCATATTCGATCATTTACGACTGAGGAAACATTTCCAGATCAATAATTATTGTTGAATGATAACTTATTTTCTGTGAAAAATTATACTTAAATATAAAATAACACAAGGAAGAGGAGAACGTCCTTCACCTTCAATACTGCATTCTGTCAACAGTACTTCCGGTTTCATTGATAACGTGCACTTGTAGTTTTTCTATCTTTGTCTTGGTTCTCTCTTCATTTCTCTTGCTGTCATATATCAAATGAGCATAATATGAAGTTTTTGAGCTTCTTCAAGATAATGCTTATCTGTTTGCTAGAATATCTGGATTAGGAGGTTTCTATTAAAGATGAGGCGTAATTACTGGAACAGGTATTTTTACTGAGTATTTGAACGTACGGACTAGCACCTAGTATTCGAAGAACAAAATACTCACATATCTGTGAGTATTTCTAGAAACTAGTAAACTACGTGACTTCAGTATGGCCAGTGACTTCAAGTCCCCACTCCAATTTACGGAGTGGGAGTGGAGCTCTGTAATTTGCAGTTGTACAGTAGCTATTAATATCTCATTTATCATTATAGAACTATTCAATTACTCACTCACTCTTTCTCGCTCACTCAATCACTATCTCTCTCTCTATTCACTATACTCGATTGTAAGCGCATGCTTAGTTGCGTCAAAGACTATAGAATAATTACATTAGATTGTCTTTGGTTGCGTATAGCGTACGCGCGTACTTTTCCAGTACAAATACTTCTTGAGTACGAGTCGTTTGTTACTCAAGCGTCTCAAGACTCGCGTCTTGCCGTCCGCGTCTCATTTCGCTACAGCACATTTGAGAGCAACTCAATAATTAGATTCTTGCTGTATTTAACGCGAGTAATAAAGATTCATGCTGTATTTAACGCGAGAAACAGTAGTAGTACCAGTACGGCAGTACGATACTCTCTTGTACGTGTACTCTCTTAATCTGGCGAACTGGCTAATATAAAATACTACCTAGTATTTTGGAACAGGTATTTGGAATAGGTATTAGAACGTACTAGTACTCGGAATACTTAGTATCAGAAAAACCTAGTACGACCCATCTCTAGTTTCTATAATGGTGATTTCCAGAACAAATAAACTTATGAAAGCTGCTGTGCATGTCAGCAAGAATCAGTTGTTATTCAGACATCAGCACGATTATTATCCGATGATAGACAGAAAGAGATAGATACAAAATAAGCAATAACAAACCTTGTGCTTCGTCAGTGTCTAGTTCATTATTAAGTGTGTTGACGGTTTGTTAGATATTTCTTCTCAAGTAATTGAATAGATTATTGGACACTTGTTATTAAATCATTGATTGGCCTATTGACAGTTGTCTAATTAGTTTTTTGCAATGATAATCATGTTTATAGTGATATGTTGTAGTAATATCCATTATTGGTTGAACGTTATTGAACTGTTTCTTATTTTAATAATTTTTTTGTGATAACTACTGATTAGTGAGTTGATCAACTCACAATCAACAGAGTTGATTACACAATCAACTCTGTGAGTTGATTGTGTAAATAGTTTAGAGTGTTACTTCCAAAGTTTTGTCAGCACTGTTTCAGTAATAGAACCCGTAACAGTATAAGGAACCATGTTCACCTAGGGTATAGTATTCTGAACGTTCAAATATTAATGATACTGACTTCCAAATCAATTCAATGTAGATATAATTCAACGAGTTAGCCTATATGCCGAACCTCGAGTATATTTTCCACTATGTATTACGTAGTATCGATTGGTGTTTGAAAAATTATGATTAGCTCAAGTATAATATTTTTAGAGGTTCAAATATCAATAATCCTGACTCCGCAATGAGTTTAACATTTTCCTTGAATATATTTCTCACTATATAAATCAGAGTGGAAAAATCAATAATAAGCTAAAGCAAACTGGTAAAATTCTTAAAGTCAAGTTATTGAAATTCTTGACTCTGAAATCAGTGTAACATTTTGCACAAATATTTCATACACTCTATAGATTAAAATAAGTTAAAGGTTCGAGTAGGTCCTAAAGAACTGTACAGATTTTGATGAGTGATATAGACCAATGTGAAACCGAATTCTTACCTGAAAGAAATATGATTAGAATCCGTTGCATAATATTAAGTACTGTACGTTATCCTTGTTCTCTGATGCGAACAGCGTTAATGCCTGTTAGTGAATTCATAAATACTCCCTTAAAAGCGCATTTCCATTAGTTCCGGAATCAATGGTAACTTATTCGACATGTTGAAAATGAATGCGAAACGACAAGAGAGCTCTGTGAGTGTATCATACTCGGAGACGCCATCAATATCACGAGGCCTGAGACGAGATCTCGCGATACGTATAAAACTAATTTGCACTTGAAAATGCAAATAAGGCTGGTGCTCTTTAAGTAACGGCGTTATCTGAAACGAGGTCAGTCCTTTGTACGGCGCGATGATGTTTTAGGGCGAGGGATTAGAGAAGTACCGGAGGGAGGAGACAGCTGACAGAAATGACCCGTTTGTAACGAGCCACTCCACTGTTTGTATGACTGTCGAATAACGACGTGAGATCGAAATAATCTTTACAAGCGTCGTCGGCTACAGTGCTCAAGATTCGCCGAGCGAGGATTAGATACTCCTGTACCTAATATTAAACAAGATTACAATACTTCAATGTAGTCTCCGAAGATTGTACCGTGACTGCGGAAATTAAACCTACATTGCAACATCAGTAAAACACAACATGAACTTTTCAAGAGTGGACTCATGGAAGATTAGCCATTTTCATGAAATATTAAAATAAAGTTTAGGATATTATAATAGATTTTCTCGGGTTTGGTTGAAGCCAAACGATACTGTTTTGACCCACATTTAGAATAATTAAATAGTATGATTTATTATATTTCATTTTATCTCATCAAACCATCACGTGATAAGATGTAACAGGCAGAGCAATACTGACTGCAAACCGCGGTCATATTTATTTAACATTCATATCAATTGAGTAAAAACAAGTTTAAACAAGAAAAAACCCTACTGTAATGGAATGATACAGAAAGCGTAACACTGAAGTGAGAAGTCTAAAACAACTCTCCTAATAAATTTGACCATGCTATATTGTTCAAATCATTGAAGTAATTTACACTAATAATTTATATTTACTGATGAACTTCACTACAGAAAAAATAATTTAATTGTATATAAATCTTTGAAAAAGGCCTGTGCGGGATTGATAGCTGTTTACCAGCCCTGAAGCTAATTGCTTCTTTCAAGTTTTATTCTAGTCCCAATCTTTTGTAGATTTTAATTATCATTTCCACTCCAATCTACCAGCTCGCAGCTGCATGAATGAATAATTGAATAAATAAATAAATCAATAAATAAAAAATTAAATAGCTAAATAAATAAATAAAAATAAATGAATTCCAAGAATTGTTGATCAATTTTTTAATTAATTAATAAATAAATAGATAAATAGCTAAATAAACAAATGTATACATTTTTTTAATAATTTACTGATAAATAAATATAATGAATGTATCAATGATTCACTAAAAAATTACAAACTTCTGATTCTATCCCTATCTTTAACTCTATTTGAAGCACTCCAATAATATGGATCATATTATGGATACAATGAAATGTATTGTTCTGTGAATAAGTTCTTATCGCTGTAATACCTGAATTCTGCTTTGATTGTTCTGTGATATATAATAATTATTGCGACGCATTCTATTATTTATAATATTATCAATAAGTTATTATTCGAATGGAATCATGAATTTCGTGGATCTTTGAGTGTTTCCTGAATTCTATCTCCATTGTTGTTGGGTGAAAAGGCGTTCAATATAGTCAGAATTAAGCCTTTAATAATTGGATACGTTGATGGATATCGGTATCCCTGACCGTATCCATGACGATAAGAGCGAAAACATAGATTAGGTTACAGAGTCGAACTTCGATTGTAGCTAGCCTAAATGGATCTTTATTGTTTGTTACAGTTGGCCTTGGTGCGGTCAACCTGGTAGCGATCATATTATCCGGTGTTTCAGCTGCAATAAATTACAGAATTTCTGGCCGTGATCATTAAAATGGTTATTACCTACAGCAACGTTGCAGATACTGAGCTTGCTTGTCAAAATTGGTTGTACATCAATCACCTGTGTATTCTTCTCTTCCATTGTGTTATCAAGGATATCACACTCATACAATTCCTACTTGTTCATAATCAAGCAATAGTATTTGTATCTCGTACACCCATCCAATAAGTCATCCATTAGAATGACTCTTTTACTCTCATCCATACAGTGGGTGTGTTTTCCTAGTGCTGATGGCCAGATAACTGTCTGAACAGCTTTTTGCAGTTTTTCTAATAGTCATGTTAGAATCTTGAATTTCTTGATTTATGTTGAACTGTGATTTTAGAATTACTTTCCATATTAAAATTAGCGAGAGCAGACATCATTCAAATGAGACAATTGGAAATCTACTCACTGGTCTGCAGCATACTTCCAGATTACTGGAAATCCATTATCGATAAGCCTTAGCAGTCTTTCTCAACTGATGGAATGTTCATTAATGTATTTGAATCTTTCCCAAATTTTATTTCAAAAACTTGAATTTCTTAGCACATCATGAACTGCAATGTGAATGTAACTATACATATTAGTATTAACAACTTGCACTTGCAAATTTGCATAAGAAAATAGCAAGCTTATTTGATTAGAGTATGCTATTGTATTACTTTGAATCAATTTTCAGTCTCAACTATTGAGGCGAATTCCAAGCAATCTGAAAGCAGGCTCAGTGAAATAAGTAAATTTATAATTTCATCATATGAATAGTATTTTGAAGCAGTAAATTTCAATACGGAGTCATTTTAGGTTGTATTGCAATTTTACTGATCAATTAAAATCATAGTGTTCTAGGTGAGAAATGATATGTCGTAACACGGAGAGAAACTATTCGATTTCTTGCCCAAGAAACACATACGCATGCCTGTTAAAAACACATCACAAGAGCTAAAGTTCACACCATTTACATCTTTAAAAATTCACCAAAATACAAGTTGTACATGAGCTTCTTTTCCAATCAATTAAGGAGTAAGGTATTCAATAGAATGGCAGGTTCAGAGAATCGCAAGATGAATAAGAATGCAATGATAAACACTACAACATAGGTGTGGAAAAAATGTTTATAATTTTTGATTTGCCATTCTGAAACCAAATTCAAGAACAAAATGAGCATTTCATACTGCTTGGTACCTATTCTCACAGAACTGCATCTCCTTCAATAATATTTATTATTATTCCTTGAATAGTCAGATGCATTTTACACAACAATGGACTTTTGAAAAAAGTTTGTATATCTTCGAAACTTCAGAGAAGGATATAATGCCAATAACAATCATGAAATATTTAAAATGATTCACACTTATGAAACAAATTGGGAGGAAGAAGGAGATTCTAGAATTCATATTGAACAATATTCTTTTAACTCCAGCTTACGATGAAATGGTAGGGAAAACGAGTTCTAAAGAATGTTTTTTTTTTTTAGAGAAATGTGAGGAAACTGCGTAACGGTTTGGGGAAGAGCCATCCCACCTGAACCTTGTTTCTCTAACCAGCTCTCAAAATCGAGTCAATTGCATATTCTGTACATGCACCATCCTTCTCCGTGTATGTAATCATGGCTAATGGAAATATAGTTTTCTTTCAGGAAAACGGTACTTCCACCCTTTCCTAGACTGAAGTTCTAGTTTCTGCCAAATTGGGATTGGAAGGGGGTGTGCTGAGGGCGTTACAGGTAAGTGATGATGAATCTGGATTCGTTTCAAGCTTTCAGCTGAAATGATACGTGACTCAGTTTGAGTCGTAAAATTGTTCTGATTGGGGCTATTGACGGCAATAACTAACATTCAAAACAAATCAGCTATGGTGGAAAAATGTCCAAATGTCTTTTGAATTTTCAAATATCAAAGCTTCCCAGCTGAACCAACTGAAGCGAGTTCTAGCTGGACCAATGGAGCTCTGAACATCATCTGAATTTTGTAGGGTGATGCCATTACCTCCTGAAAATGGTAGAAATTGGAAAAGTGGAAAAGAGTTGGTAATGCCGGTACAAAGCTATCTGGGATCGAAAAGATCTTAATGATCATAAAATGGCTCTTGCAAGATTGCAATTCGGAAATCAAGTATCTAATCGTAGAGAAATACGGTAAATTTTTTATTGAAAATACATGCCTGTTAATTGATTATTATTTTTTTTAATAAATCTTAATTTTAATTGATTACACAATTTAATTAAGAAGACTAAATAATATAGACTTATTATCCAATTCTTTCGCAATGCAGTCTATACTAATGCAGTAGATAGATTGTTTTTTATAATTTCTAAATCTATATATGACCATACTGTATAGTAATTGATAGACTATTAGATTCGGTAATACTTAAAAGTCACCATACTGATATGTTTCAATCATATGAGTGAAACTAAAAAAATTGATGTAACTTAATGTGACAATGAATGAATAAATTAATAAATAAATAAATTGAGAATGAGTGCTATTAGATTTCACTTGAGTTATTATATTCCAGTCAAATAAGCAAAAAGTGAAGAATTACTCTCTAACATCGCTGAAATCAGGATATTTATACAGTGAAAAAACCATGCTGAAAGTAGCAAAGAATCCTAGATTTGCTTTGGCCGCTATCTTGGAAAAACTGTAATATTTTCTTATGTCATTATCGTTTCTTCAAATTTGAAACCGAACTAAGCTCCGGTTAGAAAACGATTTCATTTCATGAAAACAACATTCGTAAGAATTGAATACTAGTGACAGCTTTGTACCTGTCACAAGTTAGATTTTCTCAGGAAAATTGATAATCTTGAATTCTGCATATTATACAGATTGATTATTAAAACAGCTGTATCTTACCAATAGCAGGATATGAATTTGTAGTTTAAAATCCCTCTAAGTAGAATGTAGTTTCCCACAATTTAAGATCGATTTACCTTTTTATGCCCAATAGATTTTTTAAATAGATGCAGCTCAAAAGCTACTGGAAGTAAAAAAGTGAAATTGATTTCAAATAGAAAAAAAAATTCCATAGAAATTTTGATTCAATTACAAATTTGATTTTTGCTATTGGTGAAATACAGCCATTATAACAATACAAATTATTGTTATGGGTTCTATGTCTAAAATAACGCTGGCAACACTTAAATTTATCACTCGCACTTTATTAACACAAATAATCTACAACTCACACTGTTCAGTAATTTCTTACAGAAAAATAAGCAATTAAAAACAGATAACACGATATCGTTCAACTGATAATGAGTTTTCAATAGACTGTAAAAAATCAATCACTAAATGTCAAAAGGCCGATCTAATATCAAATAATAACTGTACAATAAACTGTCCAATAATTTTCAAAAAGAAACGTTGAGGAAGAACAATTAGCTCAAGTAGCACAAGTCCATAATACAGTCATAGGTAAAAGAATTATCAATATAGAACTGTTAAGAGCATTATCACTACAGACAACGAAAGTTCATTGTATGGTTTGTAATAGCGCCAACGGGATTACACTGTCTGTATTAACGGAAACTGTCACTTATCAACGTAGAGCAACAACTGAACTACTTAACTGTCACACTTGTTTATCACAACGAATTACAAACAAGACTGAACTCATTTACAAGAGACTTCCTCTATTTATATACATTATCATAATTGAGATATCTCTAGATTTCTCCACCAACTTCTAAATAAATAAATCAAGGAAACTCGAACTTTTCACAATATTCGATAAGACTCCATTAATTTCTAATCAAACAACTAGAACATTCTACAAATTACCAAGTAAACACCATTAAAGTGTCAAAAGCAGAGTAATTAATTGCTTAAAAGTAAACATTTACATAGCAGATACCGCCAAGAACCACTGTGCCTTCTTTCTCTATATTCACTCCATTTTCATATTCGCTACATTATCAATTTATCTGAAAATTTACCACTATTTCGAAAAAATCTAATATGTGAATCTAATATCAAATCTGGTTCAAATGACAAGTAATTTAACTGGTCATGGATCAGACCTGATACCTTATTTTTATTGGAAATCAGCCATAGTACCAGTAGCAGGAAGTAGTAATACCAATAGTATATAGTTTTTGAAAATAGGGATATTATTATTATTATTATTATTCATTCATTATGACACAATTACAATGAATGTGGAGCCGCAACAGAATCAATCCAGAATTGCTCTCTTCACAAATTTTGAATAAAAATGTCCAAAACATTGAGGATAATTTTATTTTAGTGCTGAAAGTTTAGATCTACTAAAATACTCCACTCGAAAAATAATATAATGATTCCTTTTCACTTGAAGGCAACCAATTTTAAACTTCACTCAAAACGAAACACTGAAACCGTAAATAGTACTGTTATTGAAATTATGAAATATAATCATCATTAATATCATTAATTACAATTATTTTCTCAACAAAATTATTAAAGAAATCATTATTTTAGGTTGTTGAAAACAATTATTAGTATTATTATTTTCATCAATAATTATTATTCCTACTACAAGTTGTAGTAGTTGAAAACTACTTTTTAACTACTATCAACTTCAACTAATATACTCCAATAGTAAATTGATTATCCTTATAATAAATAGAACAATTTGAAATATATTTTTATTATAATTAACAGTATTATTATTGTTCAGTGAGAGTATTATTAACAGAGTCTACTGTGCAGAGCTAACGTTAATAATAATAATAGTAATAACAATAGCCATATTATTATTAATAATTATAATAATAATAATAAACTCCCAGTGCAGTCTTAAAGAATGCAACTCACAAGTTGTATTTGGATAGATCAGTCCTCACATACAAAAAAAAAGCCAACAATAGATCAGATATCAGCATATCAATGGACAAACTAAACCAAACCGCATTTTTAATAGATATAGGTATACCAAACATAGTGTAGTGAATCTGAATTGGAGTGAATAGAGAGAAAGAAGGACAGTGGTTCTTGGTGTTATCTGCTATGTAAATGTTTACATTTAAGCCATTAATTACTCTGCTTTTGACACTTTTATGGTGTTTACTTGGTAATTTGAAGAATGTTCTCGTTGTTTGATTAGACATTAATGAAATGTTATCGAATATTGTGGAAGGTGCTAGTTTCTTTATTTATTTATTTAGAAGATGATAGAAAAATGTAGAAATTGCTCGATTGTTGAAAAACCTATTTAAGGCGAACGCATTTGTAGATTAGTTCAGTTGTCTCTGAAATTCATCGTGATAAACAAGTTGTGTCAGTTATATATTTGTTCTATATATAGTGATAGTTCTTTCTCAGTGACTATAGAGATAATTCTTTTTCCTTTTTAATTCATACCAGTGAGCTACTGAATAGTTTTTATTGTACGTATTACAGACTAGTGCTATGTAAGTGAAGTGTTCTTTTTCGACGTTTCTTTTTAAATATTATTGTACAGTTATTAATTAATATTAGATCAGCCTTTCAACTTTTAGTGATTGATTTTTGTACAGTTTATTGAAAACTCATTATCAGTTGAACAATATTGTGTTATCTTTTTTTAATTGCTTATTTTTCTGTAAGACATTACTGAACAGTGAGTGTTGTTGTGATTATTTGTGTAAATAAAGTGCGAGTGATAATTAAATTTAACGTGTTGCTAGCGTTATTTTAAACATAGAACCCGTAACAATACACAATATAAAGCAATACGGTGATGAGAAACTGCTCAAAGAGACTTGTAGAGGCAAGAGAGAGTGGCAATTATGCCGTCGATAATATCAGCTTCAGGTGTAATACCAAAAGAGCTGCCTGAGAGGATGAAAAAGTTGAGACTGCCTGTGTGGGTGCAAAATTTAATGCAGAATGCTGTCATATTTTGCACAATATCAATAGTAAGGAGCTTCCTGAATATAAAAATATAGAAAGGGTGTCATTTTGCTAAAATATCAAAAACACTGAAACCGTAAATAGTTTTATATAATTCCAATGCCACCCTCTTACCCAGTAAAATGGAGATATATGTTATTCAAAAATAATAATAAAACAACAACTTTCAATGACAATTAATTTTTTTAGATTATTATGATTATTGTTATTTTTCACATATATTAGTCAAACCTTCCATTGTCAAACCCAGACCTGACTGGAAATCGAAGCTTCTACAAACAGAAACATTATTTTCAAGGCAGATGATTGCTCTATTATGATCAAGAGTTTTATCAAGGCTGTATTCAACTTGTATTACAGTAAGGATGTTATTCTATTCAACTTTTATCACTTATACTACCGTACTTGACTATTCCATTGCATAACACAGAGGGACTGGAATTTTTCTTGATCTTTTTTGTTGCCAATTTCAATTATAGAAAAAATATCAATTTGTTCCAGAATCGGAAGCTCAACAAAGCAAAATAGAAAAGCACAATACATTTTTTTGAATTCAAATTATCTTAGTATTGATAATATTCAAGTTTTTATTATTTTTGATAGAGGTGAGTGGTGAGGAAATGACAATGACTTAACTGGTCTCAGTCAGTCTTGTCTGGAAATGTGTGAATGTCAGTGAGGAATTTATCACATTTCTGTCCCGCACTGAAGCTGTGGATTCTAGACATGTGTGTATCAACCTTGAGACAATCAAGAAAGAGTTTTATATTCCATAATATTAAGAAGATGAGAGAATTGAATTTACTGACTCATTCCAAGTACAATAATTTGAGGTCGATACACGCCTAACTGTGCCATACTTTTCCAATATGTATCAGGAGATTTTATAATAAATGTATACAGTGATAAGAAAAAAATGGAAGTTGATAATAGAATTTAAAGAGATAACATAGCACTGGAGCTGAACACAATTGTCCGATGATGCTTTCAGTGCCTATCAGTGCTTTTCAAAAATTTAGTAGTCAACGATATTTTTCAGCTGTGAGGATCGGCACTAATGATGACTCAGATTTCTTTTCTCGTAAAATTAAAAAAATCATATATTTGATTTTTTTAAATCTAATGTTATTCTGCTCCTATGCCAAGAATAAGTCACAGGAAGTTAACCCAATTCACGTGAACTATTTTGCAGCTAATATAAATTATAGAAAAAACTCAAAAGTTTAACAATCAGGAGCTCATGCAGAATAACATAAGATTTGGAAAATTTAAAATATCTGAAATTTTCTGTAATGTGGTATTTGATGTGTGTATTGACCTAGAAATAGTTATGGAACGTTTAAAAACAGATAATATGGCTAATCTTACAACAAACTACAAGTACGAATAACTATTAAAAACTAATATTAAAACTGACACTTTATTTCACGTTCATTGAGTATTTCGTCATGGAAAACATCACAGAACTATTGAAAAGCGTAACGTCTAGGAGTCACAAGTACAAATAGTAAAACGCTACATTAGTGTACAGTATTAGTAATAATATAAGTTTATCCTCTGTTATTAAGCAGCCCTAGATGGGAACGAAATGTTTTAAGTTATCCTGTTTGTATAACCTTATCTTTTGGGGGGGGGGGGGGGTCTCGATAAGGAACCTGAAGAATCCAAATCTTATTTGATTTCCCCTCACACTTTACGATTTCTTGACTTAGCGCTCCAGTTTCCTGCCATCAAGCGACGGTTTTTCATTTGGAAGCTCTGCGGCTTCGCTGGAGAAGTTTGGGATATGAGAAAGAGTCTTCGGAAGCTGCGTTGCATTACGCGTTCTGAATAAGTATGCAAGCTGGCTGGCCCGCCCTCTCAGGCACGTAGCACAAGAAAGCCGGGCAGACCATAGTATACTCGAGTCTGAGAGAGATGGAATGATGAATGAATGTCTGAGTCATGAGAGCAGCACCGATTCGAAAACACTCGTATCAGGATTTCCACGATCAATTATTTGAAAATTTTGTTTAACTGGCAAGAACTTCTAATGAGAGCTCTGAAAGGTTTCTGTAGCTTGATATAAAATTGGCATTGTAGAGAGAAATATACAATTGCATATTTAACAAAATGTTACTGAGTCACTTCAGAGTGAAATGAGAAGCACTTCAGTGGCAATCGGCAATGATTTATTATTTGGTTGGATCATGTTTGTACTCTTATCGAAACAATCACTAAGAACAATGAACATCTATAATTTCTGAATTATTTTCTAACGCTATTGATATGAACTGGAGACTTCTGATAATAAGAAATTGATGACAGTATGAAATAGCTGCGAAAGTTCGTCTGAAAGCATTGAAAGAAAATTTGTAAAATACATTCAAGCTCATCAGATTTACGTTTTGGTTTTATTTTATGGATTATCATCAGCAGTTTCTTATACAGTACTCTCCAATTTCAGACATAGGGCTACTCCAAAAATTCTGTACTGCCATTGAGTGAGGTGAGTATTTGAAAAAAATTATGAAAGTACTCAAATAAGCCTGCATCATAAAGAAATATGATATAGAACGGTGAAGGTGTCAAGGTACAATATACGTACAGAAAATACGCGCGATCTTCAATTTTAATATCATAGAAATATGTGAGTAGATTTATCACGAATATATAAGGTATCATGCAATGTATAGTATATAGAGGAATATGGAAAGTAACAATGGACAAGGTGAGAGATGAGACAAATTGCGCTTGGAAGGGTGACCGGCAAAATAACATGACATTATTTGCTTTATTAGACATTTACCTAGTTGCTCGGAGGCCACCTAAGCCTTGTTGAAACTGTATGTGAACTTTATCAGCAAAACAATGTTACATAAATGTAGAGGTTCAATGTGAAATATTGAAACGGCATGCTCTGACTTATGCACATGCGCGTGTGAGGGTAATATACCGTGTGCGGTTGTGTATGTTACTGTTTTTGAGATCAGGTGACTCCGTTTGACCCACGTTTCAGGGTGCGTGAGAAATTAGTCAAGGTCAAGGCCAAATAGTTTCTCAGATCAGGTGACTCCGTTCGACCTACTTTTCAAGGGTGCATGAGAAATCAGTCAAGGTTAAGGCCGAATAGAGCACTATAGTACTATATTCTCGCTTCCCCAGCAAAGAATTGGAAAACGAAGAATAGAACAGAAACTGAAATTATTCATGTTATGACTATTAAGAATGTTTCCTCCATTGTCAAAAGACAAAAACATTTTCTCAGTACTTGGATCCCAAGTTTTAGTTTTCGTCGCGTTTTTGATGGCTTGGGAAGCTTAGCTTCATAGCTGTTCCAAGGCCTTAGGTGGCCACAAAATATTTATTATTAAAACAATAGTGACGGTTATATTATGAATCGGAATAAGCAAATGTATAATTCTTGAAAACAAGAAAAAAGTTTATTTGAATCATATAACTATTATAAATACTGCATAACTATTTTCTGAGATTGGGATGAAAATGTTTTTATCTTTTGCATGCAATACTACAATAATACTCCTACATTATTGCCTACTTCGTGACTGAGTTCATAAAAATAATGTTTCGTTACTGATGGTGGTTTTAATATTTAATTGTTCATTTTGAATCTCCTTCTTGTATCGTGTTTCGGAGGACACGTTATCTTTTGCATGCAATACTACAATAATACTCCTACATTATTGCCTACTTCGTGACTGAGTTCATAAAAATAATGTTTCGTTACTGATGGTGGTTTTAATATTTAATTGTTCATTTTGAATCTCCTTCTTGTACCGTGTTTCGGAGGACACGTTAAGCTGTCGGTCCCGGCTGCCTATAAAACAGTCGTTAAGTCACGTCAGAGGCCCTGAACTTATTCAGGTGCGACCTGATAACTCTGACACCAGACCTGAGCCAGCCAGGTCACACGATATTATTATTATTATATCGTTATATATATTCTGTTCTTAACTGTCTTATAAAATCAAATTCCAATCAGTAATTGGCTCTCTTAATCTATATTTCACATCTTAAAAATATTCAATGATTTTTTTTACCAAATCCCTGTTACTGTAGAGAACTTATCATGAGTATGAACTAGTAGCAATACTACTGCTGAATTATTATTTTTATCAGGGATTTATTTTTTTAAATAAATTATTTAAAAACCTATTAATTCATCTGAAAGTTTGAACTTTTGAATATGAATTTGATAAGTTTGAGCTTTTAAATTCTGATTAGAAGAACGGGAACATTCATTACTTCCAGTTGATGGCTCTTTGAACTGGAGTCTAAGAAGAAATGAGCGAGTGTGACTTTGAAAGAGTGTGTATGGGAGAGATTAGATCAAATTATTTTCTTTATTCATCTAGATTACAAAAAACGCAGTCTTAAAGTCTTAGATTCTAGCCTGTTGAAAATATATAAGTCCGGTGATTTTTCTATGAATTTTACAATCTTAACTAGAGAATTATTCAACGAAATGAATATGAGATGCAATTTGATAACGATAATATGATTGTGATGTATCTACATGAAACGGCGAAGTTTGAAGATATAAATGTTGATTTTTGGAAGAGGATATTCAAGGATATCCTTCTCATCAACACTTTACTGTACTAGAGAGAGAGAGAGAGACAGTAAGAGAGAGTGTGTGAGAGAGAAATTGATTGAGAGGGTTCTAAAGGAAGGGTGGATGAGAATAGTTGAAGGGTAGGGAAAGAGGAGATTACATCGTACTCGTTGAATGAGATAGTAGAGCAAAGGTATTTCGTTGCTTTGGCCTATTTCTCAATGTCGCTCGCAAGACCGCCAAATTGTTTGAATTTATTAAGAAGGATTGCATCCAATTCTGTCTCAAATCTCTTCCTTCCATTCCAAAGCCGACAGACTGAAGAGCTGGACCGTTTTCTCCTCTTTCCGAAAGGACAGCTTTGTCACGCCCAATATAACTGCGTGTCTTTTATCTGTATTTGTTTTCCCATTCCCAGTCAGCACAGGCAACGGGCCGAAGAAGCTGGTGTTGGCACTTGTCTTCTAAACAGACAGCACTCATGCATCTTGACTATACTGCTCAATTAATATCAATCCCTGCATGCCACAGTTGAGAGTGAAAGTTGGCCCACATTTTCTTATTGTGGCATTCCACTAACAGTGATATATTTGAACAAAATTATCGCATTTATTTATGAAGATTCATAAGCACTCGGCCATTCATCTTTGCAGTTCAAAAAATTAGAAAATTCTTTTATTGAATGCAGTTTATCTATTTTTTTAAATCCTGTACGATCGTGGACAGTGGGAACAATTCTCTAGAATTAGAAAAATTATTAGATACATCAATAGGATGTCTAACAATTTTCAATAATATTTCAATAAAAATAATTCATATTTTTACGTGTTGCAAAAATAATTTTGTCAACACTAGAAAGTAACACTCAAACTTCATTCACACAACTTACTTACAAAACGCACAAATTAGATATATCACATAAGAAACAAGAAGTTTAACAACGTTTAACTAATAATGATTTTACTATATAACTGTACAAAAACTAATTATCAACTGGTCATTGGGCCGATCAATAATTTAATATATAACTGTCCAATAAACTTTTCAATTATGTAGAAAGGAATGTGTGATAAACAATTGAAACTCAATAATAAACAAACTGAACACTTACAAAGCACAGTGTCTGTGTAACACAATATTTAGCAATCGCACTGTAAACTGGCACAGCAAACTGTAACTAAGTTGTTCATGACATTAAGCGTTAGTATCACAACTAGTACTGTGTATTCTGTCACAAAGAATGTCTACTGTTGAAAATAATTTACCGCATAATCTTATCACCAACACTGTTACTTCTGTTTGTATACTGCCACCGCAAATTGCAACTTGTAAGTAAACGAGCGTGAAGGAAGTTTGAACTATTAATTACTAACTAACAGTTCACAAGGACTGCTCTTGATATCCTGTATGAAAGTATTCCAGGAAGTTCTAGAAACTGACTACATAGTCAGAAACATTCTGGCAAATTCTTGAAAACTCTACAAATACACTTAACAAATAGGAGTGAGAAAGACATTCAAGAGAAACAACAAGGTTTACGACCTCTTTGCAGTACGTTTTATCAGTCAAACCGGATGCGCTGTTGACAAAATAAATCATGTTTTTCTTCTTTCTTGCATTTTTGAAAATATGTATCACATTAAACACTTCTACACCAATTGTGTTAGGGGTTGGGGCGGACCGCCCCGATTTCCAGTTCCAGAGAGATGATAAAACTAGAGAAAAATAGTAAAGAAGGAATGTTCGTGTGTTCACTGGGCCTTACCAAAACACTCAGGCACTGGAGATAATTCTTTTTGACCAATATTATGAAATAAATTACAGTAAGGATCACTAGAGTAAAAAGTGGTCAAAATATCTAAGAAAGCATATATAGAAGATAAATCACATACAACATAGATATAAACAAAATTCTTAACAAGAACTAAAAATTTTAAGTTTCGATCTATAATAGCGTGAGTGATCGGGGGTTAAAATCAACTTCATTCTATCATGTATTGTCATCGGAGGTACAAGGAAAAAAGTAGAGTCGATACAAGTGAAACTTATCCAAGAGGTTTAAAGTACAAAACTTACGAAAGTTTCCAGAGCCGCTTAAAGTTACGAATGGAAAGTTGAGCCCCTTTGTTACAGAACCAATATGGAGGGTACACGTTTTTGTGGAAACTTGCATCGAACACAAAACGAGATGGGAAAGTTGTCAAGTCTTGTTTCGTTGTACAGTCGGTGAAGGCACTGCACTGGTGTTGGCAGAGCACGGAATCTCGAACACATCAAGAAGATAGGACTAACCTCGCAACTTTGCCAAATGCTATTTGAGGGTGTGGTTAACTCATGAATGGCATATCTCAATCAATCTTACGTATAATGTACCTACTTCTCCTCGAAGAAGTAGGTATTATTCGATAAATGACAAAATATTTCATATTAAAGAAGGCTACCTATTGAGAGAAAATTATGTGGTGAATAAAATTGAGATACTATTAACTCGCACTGTATTCTTCTACCAATTGTAAAGATGTGACTTGTAAACTGATTCTAGATTTTCTACAGCATTGAATAACGCAGTAATTATGCCCGTTTGATCAATTTTCCTATCATTTGTAGACTTCGGGTGGTTTTGAGCCCTCTACTACACAAGGACCGTCTGTTAACAAAGCCAACAAACTGACAAGGATGAGAGGGTGATATAAAACTCTATTACTGATTTTATTATAAGAATTACATCATGTTACAAGATTCACCTCCCCTCACCATATCAACATTAGCCACACATTTTCTACTTGACCCACTCCCTGCCACGCGAAAATTTTAGCGACGTAATTTGCATTGAAACCATAAATAATTTTTGAGAAACTTTTGTAGAACATTCCAAGGAAATAGTTGATTTTGCTGAAAATTTTCAAGTAGAGTCTTGTGAATGGAAACATTAACATATTTTGAGATCATTTCACAACTCAAGGGTTGGAAATATCAAAGAAGTGACAATATTTGAGAAAGTACCAACAAAAGTTTTAGATCTTCGAGTAAAAATCATTTTTTATTCGTATTTTTTTCCAATCTGAGCAGTAGTTTTTAAGTAAACAAGAAAATTAGACTTTAACCGCCATTTTACAATATGGCGGCCATGTGCCAGTATCCTTCACTGGAAAACTTAAATTAATCATTTTGCATCCTATTTATAATAAATCATTATGATATTTCCATTTCAATTGCAAATAATTTGTTGTAAATCATAGATGAATTTCAACCTTGGAAGTTAGGGGGTGGTTTGGTGAGAGATAAAGGGTTGTACAATTCTAGAGTGATGAATACCTTGGTCTACCATCATAAAATTGAACTACCTATCATGTTTTATCAATTTGGTGAGAGTTTTGCCATGTAAACTATTGATTTCAATGAGAAATCATTAGTCAAACTTTATGTTTGAGGAAATTTCAAAAAGTGTGATTTTTAATTTTCAATTCATGGAATGATATCGACAACATGCAAAGAACAAAAGTTTAAGATATCAGTTCAAGAAAAGTTTTCAATTGAAACTTTTTTCCGATGTGGTGGATCTGGATAGTTTTCGAGAAAATGAGGAAAACTTAAATTTGATTAAGATTAATTAAAATTGTAATTTCATACTTAGCATATTTAGTATTTCAGAATTTTGTGCCAGCTTTAATATTATAATTCTGGGAAATTAGTTTTGTATGATCTTTGCCTGGAACTTAATATAGTAACTTCACATAATTGTTATTTTTGAGGGAAATAATGATTGTTTGGGTTAGCAAAAGGGTTTAAAGCTTGATAAGCATATTTCTGATGATTATTTTCACTATTTATTTTGGGCCTTATGTAAATGCTCATGGTCGGTGACATGTATTTCTTTACTATGTTATATAATTTAGCAAGTAGTATTTTTATTTTGACAGAATATTTTATGCATTATGCATCTGTATAAATTTATGCTAATTTATAGTTTTATTGTTTTTTCCACTCAGTTGATGTATATAGCTCATTTTAATATGTATTGTAACTTTGACCTTTTCTTAGAGTTGTTTTATTTCGTTTTCATTATATGCGCCGTTCGGTATCATGAGTGAGTTACCTACCTTAATAACCTGATCGATTTTATTTTACTTGAGAAGAGTATTTTCGAGATTGAGCAATGAACGAACTTATTTCTTAACGTTTGATATCTCGCTTTATTATAGCACACCTTTCTTTCTATTTCTAGTTAATTTCTACAGTTACAAATTCTTTTTTATTCTTATTTCACATTGTAGCATTAGGAAAAGCTACATTTTAAAGCAATAAAGTTTTCTTGAAAAAGAAACCTTTTTCAAGATTTATGCCAAACTGAATATTTTGGTCCTCAACATTGTGGCCATTTTGGATTTTCAAGCATGTTGCCAATGTTGGAATAATGAGGATTTTTGAGAAATGATAGAGAGCTCTCGATTTTAATAAAGAAGTAAGTCGTTCGCGTTGAAGTGAGACCATATTTTCTTTTAAAATGATTGCACTATCAGCATTCTTCGAACAATACTAGGCTTGCTATAGCATAAAACTGCCTCGTTGAGTGAAGGTTTCATTACCCGATATAAAAATCCGTTTTTTACTTCCTGTTAGTCAATTTATTGCCCACTGATTCGTCCCTGGAATTGAAGTAATATCAGCTTTATTCATTATTCATTACAAATGAAAATGAAATGTAGCAAATGTGGTTCCAGAAGACAATGTTTAGCACACTTTAAACAATACGTAAAATGGATAAAATGAGTAAGTTAATCAAAAAACAACCATTTATAAAGATCTGATTGCAGTTTTCAACTGAGGAATAGGCTGAATACATTGATAAGAAAAGCGAAGAAAGATTATTATAGGGAAAACATTTCAAATGCATGAAATGATAGCATAGTACTTTGGAAAATATCCAATGAAATCCCAGGAAAGGCCCATAGAGGTAGAGAATTTCAAATAAGAAAATATATAAATAATCCTAATTCTTATAGATGAAGAGTCATGCAAATCTATAGCAAATGAGTGCAATGCTTTTTTTTGTTGAGTGAGTTATAACTTAAATAAAGAATAATCTGGTATTAAGGAATGAGTATTCAAGTTGTAAAAACTCATTGATTTTCTGAACAGTAACGAAAGAGGATATTCTATGTGATGTATCGAACATAGCTACATCGATTCTATAAGGAATAATATATTGATATCGATAGTCGATACTGCATGAACGATCGATGGTACTAGTGTATGTGTCTTCGTTTATATTACTGCTTGGTGATGGAATAAAAAATGTAAGAGTACTTGAATGAGTTATTATTATTAACTAGTGAAACCTCAAATATCAAACATAACATGGCGCAGTCGGTGAAATATTTAAATACTCCTTTTGCAGGACCTGCAAAACTTAGCGAATTTCTGTATTTTTTCATATATTTATAAATTTCTATAGGCTATATATTTTTTTAATTTCTGGAAAAAAACACGAAGCGTTCTGTACTCTAGGGACCCCAAAACAAGTTTATATCGAGGTTCAGGGTGAAAGTAGCACATCACGACCAACTGCAATATTTACATTTCAAGAAATTCGCTCAAACCCTCCCCCCACGAAATTAAAATAATTTGAAATTAAAAAAAACTAGCTCCATATTCGCTTTTATCACCAAAAAATACTGATAACTAATCACTTTTTTCATATTGCACAAATTAAAAAATTTTCGACGCCATTTTGAAAATGGCTGCTTTTCTCAAAACGCACTGGTTTTTCGAGGTGGATGAGTTGAATTTCGGATTCAGCGCCTCAAAAACCATAAGGAACAGTCAAGAAAAAAAAAGATTAAAGTTTTTTCCTGAAACACTTTTTTAGCACCAAATAACTAACTCCATAGGGCAAGATACAGCTTTTGACAACAATGGTTTTTTCTTGATATCTTGAAAATTTGTTGAGCTAGAAGGCAGTGCAATACCTTAAAATTTTTGACTCCATGAGCTCTATCTTAAAGTCTAACAATAGAACTAAAATTTTCAAATACAACCCTTTTTTTCTTGAAAGCCCCTAATTTTGGCGGGAAAATACCCCCGAAAAGGGGGTTAACCTTTTTGGATTTTCCTGGCTAACGAACTTGTCCAAGCTATTCACAAGAGGAAAGTGTATACCAAATTTGGTGGAAATCGGACATCTCCTTCAAAAGTTATCGTGCTATCAGACACATAGATAGATATATATATATATAGATATATATATATCTACATATATAACATTTTGTGCCACTATGATTTTTGTACTCTGGGGGCTCCAAAACAAATTTCCATCATGGTCCCGGGTGAAAGTCGCACATCACGACCTGCTGTAATAGCTGAATTTGAAGAAATTCGCTAAAAGAATGCAGTAGTGAGTGACCTTCGTAAAGAACTTAGTGAAAATTCCTGCTCGAATCAAGTCTGAGCTAACCTCAATGTCAACGTGCAGCGAAGTGGATAGGCCTACGGGAACTTATTGACTTATTGTGACAAAATCGTACTTATAAATAAATAATGGAATCATTGAAACCTCCAAAAACTTTCAGTTTCCAAGGAAATTTAGCAGAAAATTGGAAAATATGGAAACAAAAATTCAAACTCTAAATGACAGCGAGTGGGGGTGATGACAAGGATGAACCTGTAAAAATTGCGATCTTGTTACACTGTATTGGCGAGGAAGCTTTACAGAAATACAATACTTTTCAAATAAGTGCTGCAGATAAGAAATCGTACAATAAACATTTGTCAATCTTCGAAGAATATTTCATTCCACGAAGTAATGAGTCAGTAGAGTGACATATATTCTTTTCAAGAACACAGCTAAATCATGAATCTTTTGATGACTTCCATACGGCCTTGAGAAAACTTAGTGCATCCTGTGGATTCGGTAATATGTGTGACAGTTTACTGAAAGATAGAATTATTGTTGGTGGCATAAACAATAAACATCTACAAGACAGGTTACTACGTGAAGAGGAACTTACATTAATCAAATGTGTAAAAATGTGCAGAACAGCGGAACTAACAAATGAACAACTGGAAACTCTAAATGAAGACTTAGCTGCAGTGAACATTGTAAATCATCGCAATAAGAATAGAGACTATCAAAACCAGAATCGTCCAGAAAATGTTACAAATAAGTCAACCAATGTGAAGTACCAGCCTCGTGAGTCGAACAGAAGAAATGATCAACATCAACCTAGACCTAAAGATGGCTACAATATCGGAAGTCAACATCAATCCAAATCCAGAATCATCAAAAATTGCAATAGATGTGGTCTGGAGCACCAGGAACGCAACTGTCCAGCATTTAACAGGCATTGTGCAGTATGCAAAAGGAAAGGTCATTATGCAGTAAAATGTAGAAATAAAAATAATATCAGTCTGGTGAGTAAAAACCAACCCAATTCTAATAATTACTTCTGTGGTACATTGACTTTCAGTAAAGGAAGGGACTGGTATGCAACTATAACATTGAATAAAAATAAGCAAGTCAATTTCAAATTTGACACTGGAGCTCAGTGTAATTGTCTTCCTATCTCTGAGTATAAACAATTGAAATTAAAAAACCCAATTTGCAAATCAAATTATGTGTAATTATGATAATTCAAGAATAAGAGTTCTAGGTGAATGTACTATACCTTGCTTAGCTAAAAATAATATTGTAAAATCACTAATTTTCCAGATTGTTGACATAAAAGCACCTCCTATTTTAGGTAGAGAAGCTTGTGAGGAATTGAATTTAATTAAAAGAATGAACACAATTTCAACATCAAAGAATAATATTATTGAACAAAATAAAGATATCTTTGAAGGGCTTGGTGAAATAAAAAATTTTGAATGCAATTTGAACCTGAAAGAGAATGCAACTCCAAAAGTTGAAGCTACTAGGAAAGTTCCAATTTATCTAGAAGAAAAGTTTAAACAAGGAATAGACAAAATGTTAGAAGCCAAAATTATTAGAGAAGTAATTGAGCCTACTGAATGGGTAAATAGTATTGTCTTAGTGAAGAAACCCAACAATGAAATTCGTATCTGTCTTGATCCACAGAATTTAAATAGAAATTTATTGAGAGAACATTTTTACTTGCCAACGTTTGAAGAATTAGCACGAAAATTAAATGGTTCTGTTATGTTTAGTACATTAGATGCTAATCAGGCATTTTATCAACTTAAACTTAGTGATGAATGCAGTAAATATACGACATTTAATACGAAATATGGTAGATTTTGTTTCTTAAGAATGCCATATGGTGTGTCAGTTGCATCAGAAATATTTCATAGATGTTTTTCTAAAATTTTTGGTGATATCCCTGGTGTATCAATTTTCATTGATGATTTGATTATTTATGCTAAATCTGAAAAAGAGCATGATGAAATATTGCAAGCTGTATTGAAAAAGGCTCGAGAATTCAATGTAACATTCAATCCAAACAAATGTAAATTTAAATTGCAACAAGTAAATTACATGGGTCATATAATATCAAAACAAGGAGTGAAGATAGATGATAGAAAAATCAAAGCTATCACCGAAATGAGAAAACCAACTAATGTCAAAACTTTGGAAAGGTTCTTGGGTATGATAACATACATTTCAAAATTTATCCCTAATTTGTCCAACAAAACTTCTATTTTACGACAATTACTAAAAAAAGATGTCATTTGGCATTGGAGTTCTGAGCATGATAAGGCATATGAGAAGTTAATAAGCATATTAATTAGTGAGCCAGTTTTGCAATTTTTTAATCCGAAAAAAGAAATTACTCTATCTGTAGATGCATGTAAGGATGGATTAGGTTGTGTGTTGCTTCAAAATAATTTACCAGTCGAATATGCATCAAAGTCTTTGAATAGTACTCAACAAAATTATGCAATTATAGAGGAAGAAACTCTTGCTATTCTTTTTGTATGTGAACGCTTTCATCAATATATATTTGGCAGACATGTGACTATAGAGAGTGATCATAAACCTCTCGAGAGCATTTTCAAAAAACCACTTAGTGAATGTCCAGCTAGGTTACAAAGAATTCGGTTAAGACTATTGCAATATGAATTTACTATTGTGTACAAACCTGGTAAAGACTTACTTATAGCTGATTGTCTTTCTAGAACACATTTCAATGCTCATGAAGAAGACTCTCTTAGTGAAGAAATTGAATATGAGATTTGTATTCTAACTGAGAATAATGAGTTTGCACAAAATTATTGTGATAAGTTGGTTATTGAAACAGAAAAAGATGAAACTTTGTGTAAAGTCAAGGATATGATAAATAAGGGATGGCCTGACAGTGTCAAACAAGTACCCTATGATTGTCAACCTTACTTCAAATATCAAGAAGATTTGTATGTAGCTAAAGATTTACTGTTTAAAAATAATTGTATTATTATTCCAACAAATATGAGAAAAGAAATGTTGAATGTTTTACACTATAATCATATGGGTATAGAAAAATGTAAGTTAAGAGCTAGGAATAGTATATTTTGGCCAGGAATGTCCAATGACATAAGTAATATGATTTCTAACTGTGAGTCATGTGCAAAATATAATAGTTGTAATAGAAAGGAACCATTTGTAAGTAGAGAAATTCCTGATAGTCCTTGGCAAGAAGTAGGAATGGATCTATTCAAATTACAAGGAAAAGATTATGTTATCATAGTTGATTATTTTTCGAAATATGTAGAAATAGGATTATTGAGAGATTTATCAACTGAATCTGTAATAACAATTATGAAATCCATTTTTGCTAGACATGGTATACCTAAAGTGTTATGGAGTGATAATGGTCCACAAATGAAATTGAATAATGCTAAATTCAAAAATTTTGCTAAAGAATGGAAATTTATTCATAAAACTTCTAGCCCAGAATATCCGCAATCAAATGGTATGGTCGAAAGACAAGTTGGTATTGTAAAAAATATGTTAAAAAAAGCTATATATGATGGTAAAGATTCTTATCTCGCATTGTTAGAATATAGATGCACACCATTGTCAGCTAATTTGCAATCACCTTCAGAATTATTGATGGGTAGAAAATTGAATCACATAATGCCTAATTTGAACCAATTTGTATTTAAAGATAAGTATAAGGATGTGAAAGATAAGTTGAAAGCAAATCAAGAATATCAAAAACGTTACTATGATAGGGGAGCAATGAATAAAAAACCATTGAATATTGGAGACCAAGTTTTTGTGAATAAAAATTCCTCTAAGGAAAGGGAAAAAGGATTAGTGTTAGGATTAGCAGATAGACCTAGATCATACAAAGTTCAATTAGAGTCAGGGCAAAGAGTAGAAAGAAACAGAAAACACTTGAAGTCATTCAAATCAGAAACTCCATTTCAATTGCAGATCAATGAATATGATAACAATGATGATAATGTAAGAATGAATGAAACTGGGAACAATGATGAAATAATTCCATTTGTATTTGATAATGTAAATAATAATTTAAGAGAGTATGAAAATATTATGGACAATAGTAATGAAATTGTACCGTTTACAGACAACATTGAAAGACCGAAAAGAATTGTAAAAACTCCTACATATTTAAAAGATTATGTTATGTCTTAAAAAGGGAGATGTGATGTATCGAACATAGCTACATCGATTCTATAAGGAATATATTGATATCGATAGTCGATACTGCATGAACGATCGATGGTACTAGTGTATGTGTCTTCGCTTATATTACTGCTTGGTGATGGAATAAAAAATGTAAGAGTACTTGAATGAGTTATTATTATTAACTAGTGAAACCTCAAATATCAAACATAACATTCTACATTATATATCAGCATCATGCGTGGCGTTTCAGTTACCAGCTCTGAAGGAATCCATGCACACTTTGTGAAACAATATCCTCATTTATTTCTCAAACCTCTCTTGCACGTTATCAACCTGAGTCTAATGAATGGAAATTTTCCCAATGCACTTAAAATGACTAGAATAATCCCGCAATATAGAGGAGATGGATAAGGAAGTAAATCCAACTATCGAACTATTTTCTTATTGTACACATTTTCAAAGATCTTAGAAAAATTGTTAAATATCATAATTACAGATTCACTCAGATAAAAATAACAATAAAATTCAAAACTGCAACATAGTATAGTAGTGATGTAAGTAGCTGCTCGATTATCCTATGTAATAATTCATTTAATATTTTTCATGGACCAATTTTGCTCACTGATCTTCCTCTGGGGTTGGAGAAATATCGGTTTTATCCATTATAGTAGCAAGTGGAGTTCGGGGAGACAATGCTCAGCATACGGATTAGTCGAAAGCAGTCGAGCGGATAGGGAGTGCATGCCAAAATCAGTCTACCATGATGAAGGCTGGTGGAGGGGAAGTGGTTTTGGGGTCGGTTCACACAGTAGCGCAGTCGGGGTGAATTGCAAACGAGGAGGATATTATTAGGAGCGACTTTTATGGCGTGAGGCAGTCGTGTGACAGGATGTGTAGGACTCAGAATGGCAGGCAAGACATGGATGTTTGTGGGCGCGCAGTCTAGAGAGGTCAAATATTGTGGTTAGGCTGGCGCAGAGCCTTACACTAGCATGCCAGTGCCAGTTTGCCCAGCGGATAAAGGGTTGATAAGGCTCCCTTGAGGGACAACTGTGTACAGAAGCGTGTGTTTGTATGAGTCTGTTTTCACACAGGCACACACCGTAAGGCACGGAAAGGGATTTTGATAATATTAAACGTAGCATTTCGACAGCTTCTCTCTTATCGATTGTCGAATATCGACGTCCGCATAGCACAGATCCATCGTCATGGCAACAAAGGAGACGGCATTTAGTTGGGGAAGTCACCACATGCCGCATGACGGCCATACACATTGTCAATTAGGTGAGCCAATTCTGTAAAATGAACAAAGATTGGATACGTGACGTGGCTTCATGACGTACATAAGTACCTACCACAATGTTCGATTTCGGTTACGTTCCACTTGTATTGATTCCATATCCTGAACGTAATACGAAGCAGAAATATAAAAGATTCCTCGTCACAGTCGCACATTGACGTTTCAATTTTGTGTTATGGTCTTGAATTTTTGTTTGTTATCTTGAATATTATTCCAAGTCTCTTCTGAACGTGAAACGAAGTGAGACAATGTTCAGTAGTATACTAAACTTTTTATTTGATAACTTGATTTTCAATTTACTAAAAAAATTGGTTAAATTATCAATATAGACATCACATGGTTTTTATCACCTTCGTACAACAATCAAACGCAAACTATAAGGTAATTATGAAAGTTATTGCAGGGTAAAAACTCAAACAGAATATTAATATTAACTTTTTATGTGAATTCAACGACTTGCAGTCAAATATTCATTAAGAATAAGTCGAATTTACTCACTCTGTAGGCCGAGCGCTTTCAAATCTTTGAGATCCATTTTCAGAGGCTTGATCCTTTTCAGAGGAACACGCCTCTGAAAATGGTTCTCAAAGATTCGAAAGTGCTCGGCCTACACAGTAAGTAAATTCGACTTATTCTTAATGAATATTTGACTGCAAGTCGTTGAATTCACATAAAAAGTTAATATTAACAACGCAGTTCGTCATGGAACAAGAAATCCAGAATATTGAATCACTGATACATCTTTTGGTACGGAACGGATGTTTCTTCTTCTTTAGATAATTATACTGGAAAGTACTGTATTTGGTTTTTTATTTTACTTCATTTATTCTTTCCCTATAAGTAGTTCTTCTCATGTAATCTCAAGTAATCAATTTCCGTTATTATTTTTAAAATATATATTTTTCTTTTCAATTATGTTATTCTATTCACACCAAGTTATTTGTTTCTTTTTCTTTAAGTGACCTTTTCAGTTATTATTATTTTTATACGATTCATATAACAGTAGTACAAATTTTTGATGGTAACTCCCATATAGGTTAGCCTCGGGAGTACCTGATTTCTCACCAGATGGAAAATTGTATTTACTATTTCTGTTTCATAATTATGTTGTATATATTGTGAGAAATAAATTTATTTATTTATTTCATTTGTTTGAAACTTATTTATTTAATTCAAAATTTCTCCTGGACGTAAAACGAAACGAAAATATTATAGTTCCCAGAACATAAAAGTTCAGTGTAGGTTTTCTTTATTATAAACTTAAGTTTTCTTTATGTCAAAGCCATTGATTTGTTTACTATTATTATCATATTTGCGTTATCTTAAATGTTATTTCAAAATTTGACGTGTTGTGTGTCAGCGAGGTCCTTGGACTGACAGCCAACTGTATCAACTATTCAAAATAGAGAAAAAATTTTTTATATCAAGAATTCTACTTTTCTAAACAACAAAGTTCAATAACTGTGAAAGAATGTATAACACATAACGTATGAACGAGGATGTGCTTGGGTCACCACTTACCATAAAAATTAGAGTGATCTCTTTGTAAAGTCTGCTTCCAGGAACTGAATTTAATTTGAAATCAGTAACTCCCAATAATTGCTGGTCGATACAATTATATGGAACGTAAAATGCTACGGAATTCAAGTGTTCCAATGAAAATCTGTACAAGGAAAAATTATTATTTATTCGTTGGGCGTTATTTCACTTCTCCTCTTGTCCTCATATTGTGGTGCAATAAATTGTGATGGGAAAGGTAGTAGGTTCCCAATGTTTGCTGTCCATGTTTTTTCATTTCTATTCACCTCGCGCACTTTTCCACTTTGGTATTTTTTCTCTGTATAGGCTATATATCCCGTGCAGTCATCATGCATCAATCAATTCTTGTATGTTGTGATTAGACGTTTAATGATGTCTGAAGGAAGTGGATTTTTTCAATCAATAAATTCTTTTAAAATCGAGGATTACTATTTATTCTCAATCGAGTAGGCTTTTTGAATTTTCAAGGATCTTTCTGATGTATTTTCATCTATCCTCTATGAATCAATCAATCCTGTGTGTTGCGAATAGGCTTTTTATGATTTCCGTAGTGAGTTTCGTTTTGAATCGAGAAGTTCATTCAATTCCTAGTCGAAAATATTCCTAATTTTACAAAGATCTTCAATAGATTGTGATTTTCAAGGAAAGTTGTGTTTTTTCAATATTATTGGAAAATCCAGGATTACCATTCATCATGTTGACCTGTAAAGTGAACTTTCCATCCATCACAAAATTTCCAACCTCGAGTCCTCCTCTGCCCAGAACCACAAACATCACAATCTACACAGCAGAAATATCGAGGGAGATATTTCTTCGCTCCTCTACATTTGAAACAGCAAGTGGTTGGAGAAAACGCGAAGTGGTAGTGATAGAATCTCACATCCAACTGATCTCACGTCAGGTATGAAAAGTTGAACTCACGTCTAGCATTCGTATTCAAGAGGCGAAACTCGACGTAGTTTAGCTTTACCAAAACACACGAAAATCTTCATCTTGCGTGTCATTTCCCTTTTTGCTTTGTTCTTCTGCGTCCCTTCCCCTTCCCCACCCCGCCAGACACAGTGTGAGTGGTGGCGAAGGGTTGAGCGTGCGTATCGCAACAAAATGTCGGTAAATTAATCAAAGTGTACAAAATGGGCATTTCTAGGATGCTGTGGAAGCCAGCACGTACGTGAGTGGGGTCTCTCGAATCTGGCGAGGCTGTGGATGAGGAGGAGATTTATCTGGGTGATGATGGAGAAAGAGGGCACGTTGTAGGTTATGTAAGGGAAGGGGTACGATAGAAGAGAAGCTGTAAGACGGATTGGCCTCGGGAAATGGTTTCGCGCCCGTGCTTCACCAAAGTGTATTTTTCAAAGTCTCTCTGACGTCTTCTCTTCTTTCTCCCTCACACCCTCTTAATCTGTCACACTCTCACCCACTTTCTCTTTCTCACTCATACTCTCTCTCTTT
This sequence comes from Conomelus anceps, assembly GCA_948455865.1. Classification (NCBI taxonomy): domain Eukaryota; kingdom Metazoa; phylum Arthropoda; class Insecta; order Hemiptera; family Delphacidae; genus Conomelus; species Conomelus anceps. The sequence continues at coordinate 52,230,655 of OX418220.1, forward strand.
GACTCTTCCAAATTTCCTCTTCTACTCTCTTTCTCTCTAAGTTGACTCGAGTCGGCAGCGTTAGTGACAAGCTTCACAACACTATCCAGTAGAAAAACACAACTCTCAAGCAGGAAGAGTCCCCGGAATAGGTTCAATTTATTTCCTTGAAAAATCTGGACAGATGCGTACACAAGCACATCGTACGTAGTCCTATACCACCGCAGGCCTGCACCAGCAGAATCTGATTGAATACGCCATCTTTTATCTTCCTCATTTGGTTCAGCCGTTTGACCGAAGACTTGCGACGCAAATGTCATGAACATTTAAAATATAAATATGTTAGCTTTACATTTCTTTAACGTACATTTATCACAGACTTTTGTCGTCACTGATATTGAATGACTATTATTTAGTCGTTTTTCTCTCATAAGTTTTTTATTTCATGTCTGTGAAAGTTGATTTGCAAATTAAATTTGTATTGGATAGCAATACGATTGTGGGAAAATTTGGAAATCCTGTGTATTCAATCGCAATCGCACTGCATATACTGAACCTACTCTAATTTTTCTATATCTGTAGAGCACTGGAATTCATTGAAACAGCCGGTACATGTAGGCTATTACAGCCGTCTCTTATAACATAAGGAAGGGAGGTAGAAGGTACAACTTGTCGGAACCGTATCGGCCCTCTTTTCTTTCTTTGTCCGCTTCAATCAGGGAACATTTCAAAGGTATCATAATACCATGTAGTACATAATACCATCATACCATTTAGTAAATGACAATGAATTCTACACATAGAGCCCAGATTCAGAACCTTGTGTACCCTAATGTGAGTGTGGGTTTAAAAATTGCAACAAACTATTTCATAACTTCTAAAACCTTTTTTTGAGTACTCCAAACTATTTTAATATTACTTCTTTGTTTTCATTAAGAGAATTTCCATAGAAGACGTCCAGGAAGAGATTAAAATTGATATTCACTGATATTGTCGTTATTAATAGAAATACAGTGAAGTAACATTGGTTCTACATTATAAACATGGACATTATGAAAAAAAAAATATATATATATATATATTAAATGATGATTCCTCGTCTGTTTCTTATCTGCTTTTGAATTTCTTTTCGACCCGTACCCGATCTTCGTAGATTACTTGAGAGATTGAAACGTAGCAGCTGAACAGTGATGTATCAGAAGGAAATTACTCGGAAAAATTGAAGACTTCTTTGTTCTGCAATTACTGCCTCTTCCCCTCTTCTCCCAACAAATACGCTGCCATTCGCCTTATTCTGCTGTCAACCCCTTCAACATTTATCTCACAGTACTCCCCCTCTCTATCATTCTCTCTCGTGACTGGGTGGTCGGGTAGTCCGGTTCTTCAATTGACGCACTCTTTCCCCTCTGAAACTCTTTAATATTCATATAACGAGACTGTAATCAACTTCTAATATTGTTCCGCCACCCGTTACCCGTAGCTGAAGGCTTGCTGCTCGCTAGAATAAGAAACTGCCAAGAATTCAAAAGCATTAGCAGCAGTAGAAACAGAATCCGACTCGGAACTTATTCTACCAGCGCCCTGCTTTACATTCTAATTGCCATTATTCAAATTGAACGTTATTATTTTCTTGCCTTTGTTTCCAGACTGTAATGGAATTCTCTCTATTATAGTTATTATTCGAAATGATGAGCGACGTCGCTCAATCTCCAGCCGCGTCATTTGCAGACAAGTCGAGCATCTACCATGACAAACAAGCGCGCTGTGTGTATGAATAAGTAATATTCTAGTGCTCAATCGTTTCAAGCTTGCATTAAAAAAAAAAAAACAGCTGCAAGGTAAACTGTAGATTTAATAGCTTTTAACGTTGTAGAGGGTTGACGTGAAGTGAAGCTTCCACTGAAAAAATGAATGCTATTCTGAACAAAATGATATTAAAATGAGTTATTTTCAATAAACAAATTTTAAAATCCTCAGTTATTGTCCATTGACTATTCATTCCCTGAATTTTCCTCCAATTATTTTCTTCTTGAAATGACCAGTCCCCAGTGATGCATCCCGGGGGCTTTGGGAGCTTGAGTCCCTCATTATGACCTGAGATCAATATATAGGAATGTTAATATTCTTCTAACAATTTTACACTGCAGACAATATCAGGGATGGTGCACTTCAGAGTTCATACTTGTTTGAATAAAATATTTAAAATTTTATGGGGTATCTTGAGGCTACTACTTGTTAAAATGGATGACAGCATTGAAAACTCACGAGTAAATTCAAATCATTAGTAGAAAAGTAGTTTTGTTCTGATGAATTCCTGTCGGTGACTGGATTTTGTTAATGAAGAATATTGTTTTTCTCAGGATCTCTAGAACCTGTAATATATACACGATACCTACATTGATAGGCTAATGTGTGTAATTTATGTGCTTTAAATTCAACAAGTATTCTTTTTTTATTTATTTTTTTTGGAGGATGAAGCCCACATAGGTCTGAGATCTGTGCGTGGGTAATGAGTTTGATGATGGTGATTGATGAGTTGGACTTACAGTTTTAGGTGAGTTCCGAACCACCGGGAAGTGATTTACAGCAGAGAACAGTGTTTTTTTTTTGTTGACCATTCTAATCAGTCACCGTTACAAACAGGACCCAGGAGAACGCAGCTTATCTCTACGTGATTGAACAAAAGTTCACTTCTCGAGAACTGCTCTGTTACAAAAATGAATATAGCAGATTATTACAGCTATGTTCATCAATTACTTAGTCAGAATATCTAGGATATTCATGTATGGAATAGGAACGTTTTTGTATTGAAAGAGCTGGAAAATCTGATGAAACATGTTACAAGACATCAAGCTTGCTTTAAAAGTCTAGCCAGGGGAAGTCGGCCCCTTTGACTCACAGGGGAAAAATTTTAACAAATAAGTCGGCAGAGTCAGCTTCGCTCTAAACTACCTGACTGATGGGAAGGAGTTGTTATAACATTTTTAAAACTATAGACTTCAGCCCCTGTTTGGGGAAATTTTGAAAACTGTACTTGGTCTTCAATGATCCTTGATACTAAACTTCCTGGGCCACGTGGTTCTTGAGAAGCGATAATCAACAAATTTAAAAAATCGTAGACAACATTGGAAATGTGGGAAACAACATGCAGAAACGCTATATTTTCAAAAAATTTGGTTTTATTTTTGGAGCAGAATAATAATAGCTCAGTTTTTGAAAAGCGGACAACTCTCAGGTACTTATTTGTTGACTATCTCAATAGAATGGCCACCTACGGGTCATTTCAAAAGTTCTTCCAAACGTCCCCCTTTTCTAAATACCATTCATTATCTAGTCTTATCTGTCTTAATCTCCAATCCCCATTGATCAAAATATGCATGCAAATCAGTCTATTTCTGCATGACCTTTGGAGTTAAGGGAAACAAAACCAAATCACCGGCATTAAGTAGTCACTTCACATTGAGATTGTCAATCCATTCACCCTCCACCATGTTCTAAAAAAAAATAGTTTATAAACCAAGAGAACAAAATCGTGATAGTATACAGCCTCTGACAGCTCCAAATAACTTGTCATTTTTTATTACACTCTAATACTAGCCTGTGTATCCTTATATAACTCTGTGATAATTCCTATGAATTTTTGAATTCTTACATTCTTGAATGTTTATTCTATGATATTTCTGTGAGATAATACTTATTATAATAAAGACATTTCAAGAACTGAGTCATTATTGGTCCCTGCATAGCAGAATGAGAACGTTCTTTCACTTTCTTCCAGTTTTTGCCTCGTCGTGCGACGCATATTTCCGGAGTTTACCCTATTTTTGCAAAGCTGTCTCTGCGTAACCGATTACTACATCCTGTCAGGGAAAGACCTCAGGGCAATGCCCAGGGGGAAGACGAGGATGAGGTCCAAGGGTCTGGCCCAAAAGACGAGAAGCGGAAGACTCTTGTCATTTCCTTCCCATTAACGGCCAACTGGGGAAAAATAAAATGGAAAACTTCTCCTTTATTCCCAAACTTGGCTTTTTCTTTGCTTCTGCGACAAAACTCCTTGTGAGGAGCTCGGTTCAAGTTACTTAGCGTATAAGTAGCAATGATTCGGTATCTTTTTCTAGCTACAGGGAATGAATAATTATATATTCGAAGCACAGCGACTGGGTCTAATCATTTCAACTACTCAATTATTTATGGTTTATTTATCAACTTGAGTATTATAAATTCATAAATTATTTGTAAATAAACTATGAGTGATTGAATTAATGAAGATAAAAATACTTATTGAAATTTTCATTTTTCGAACTCACTAGCAGTACGGTATTCACATCTATTCAATCGTATTATTTCAAGGATAGATACCATCTAGAAGGATTTACAGCGTTATCGCTTGTGTCAACAAGTCTGCCATACAAAGCAATTAATTACTCTTCTTTTGACACTTTTGCTTTGAACATTTTAGAATGTTCTAGGTGTTTGATTAGAATGTAATCGAATCTTATCGAATATTTTGGAAGATGCAAGAAACCTTATCTGTTTGTTTTAGAATACGGTAGAAGTTGATGGAAAAATCGAGAGATATCTCGATTATGGAAAAATATATAAATAGAGAGAGACTTTTGTAAATTAGTTCTGTCTTCTATGAAATTCGTCGTGATAAACAAGTAGTGACAGCTCTCTGATAATTAATTACCGTATACTGTGCCTTTAGTGATAATTCTTTTCACCTTTATAAATTCATACGAGTGAACTCTATTGTATTACAGGCTTTTGCTATTTTTAGACTTTTCTTTTTTAATATTATTGGACAGTTTATTGAAGAGTTATTATTTATTATTAGATCGGCCTTTTAATATTTAGTGATTGATTTTTGTACAGTAATATTGAAATCTCTTCATCAGTTGAACAATATCGATTTATCTGTTTTTTATTGCTTATTTGGTGTAAGACATTACTGATCAGTGTGTGTTGTGGATTATTTGTGTAAAGAAAGTGCGAGTGATAAATTTAAGTGTTGACAGCGTTATTTTAGATATAGAACCCGTAACAATATAATAAGAGAGAATAGGGACGTGTGTGTTTGTGTAATCGTGCATTCATGTGTCAGTCTTACGAATTTCGTAAATTGGAAGAGATTCTATATACTAAACTTGGCACAAACCTTCTTCTAAACTGCATTCAGTGCACCTCATAGCCCAATCTTAGATTTTACTTTCAAATTCAAATCTTTAAAATTTTACATATTTTTGTTGTCTGCAGTCAGAGGCCGTTTTGAATTCTGTTTTAAGTAACTATTACTTCCATTATAATCAGCATAATAAATCTAGCTGTAGATCATGCAATAATTGAAATCATTCATAGCTGCCTTATAATTTCAAAGCAGGCGTTTCCTATGAACACAGTTGCACAGTACAAGAGCAAGTTTGTTGCAGTAAACATAATTAGCCGACATAATCTTGGCTGACGATTAACAATAACAACAATGGCGTCAGAGTTGAAGATTTATGTCGGTTGGGGGAGGCGAGTGCTTTACAATAATAACTTGTCTACTTTTGAATGAACGACGGGGTATGGTCGCCGATTTATGTGCAGCCTGGCGGCGATTCGGTGAACTATAATTCATTTGCACAGCCCGTGCTGAATTAAATGCTCTCTCAAGTGGTGTAATCTGTTGCTGTCGTATGCGCTGAATAACTAGGCCTACTACTAATTAGTCCACGGTAATTATGTCAACTGTTCTACTCAGTGCATTGAATACACTGTGCTCTACGCTTATTGTTTGTGAACTACTATCGTTACACTATGTAAGTAGTAATGTAACTTGGTTACTGCAATGCAATCAATCGATAAATATGTAGATGAAATATACATATTTATAGCTAGATACAAGTTGCGGCGTAATTATTTTCGATGAAAGGTTCAGTCTATCTTACCTTCAGTCTCAGAAAATAACAGTAAACAATGTTACACCAAACCTTAGTGCTATGTAACAATTACTACTGTTGACAGCTAGCGTTTCACTATGTGAGAGACTTTGTTTATAATAATTGGCATCTGCGATGCAATCAATCAATGAATGTATCGGAGTTCAGTAGTTAGTGGAAGGAGATAAAAGTTATCATGTATTGACCGTTTGATTGGAGTGCTAGATTATAATATATTATTACTTCTCGAACAGGACGGATCATCATTAACTGCAGAGTTGGAGCACAATACAATCCAGTGGAAAAATCATGTTCAGGGAATAATAAATTTCAGAATCACAAAAGTAAATTAGTTACTAAAGTAAAGCACATGGTGAAATAAATATTGCTAGGCCCCTAAATTAATCATCGTTTAGGCAAACAAATTGAACAATACGCACGCATTCTTGTGGTATGGATTTTTTTAAACTTTACTTCCACGTGACCTTGCTAGCGAACTTCTCCAAAGCGATTGCAATAAGCCTCAATGCAGAATATTGATAATTGAAAATTAGAGATGAAAATTCATGAATAGATCATGATAAAAGAGAAGAGAGGCAATTGCCCAATAAAAATAAGTTTATCGAACGATCTTATTCTAGATCTCATTCTTAATATTTTCAGGGGGGTCCGGGGTATTCCCTGGAGAATTTTTGGTATTTTCCATTTCCAAAAAGTAGGCTATTTTCAGCTTTAGTCATAACTCCACTCATATTAACGAAAAAAAAGTGGATGAAACTCCTCTAGTGATCATAATTGAATGGCTCACTAGTAATTAATAGTTGATATAAATTATCCATTCCAATTAATAATCACTTTTATATTTTGTTTCTCAATAAATTGATATGTTAATATTCAATTGTAGACTTTTTGATATTGAATAATGAAATTAGTTTCTTTCTTTTGTAATAATTATTGTTGACGAATGAAAGTATCTTCATCAACTGACAACAGAGGCAGGAAACTCCTTGTGACAAATGATGAACAACCCTTTTGCTGCAATATACCATTTACTTTGTCATAAAACAATAATAAAAATTAAATTTGAGTCCTCCCAGTCGATTTTCCACTTGAAGCGGTAGCCGAACTCATTTTAAACACTCAGATGCAATAATATCTTACAGTACTTAGAAGAAACAACCGCAATGAGTAACCGTTGTTCTCATTTAGGAGCTCAGAATAGTTATTTATGTATTAAGAGCGTGAAGCGCGACTTTATCACTCCAGTCAAAACATTTACTGCGCGACGCGTAGCGGAGCGCTGTAATTTTGCGAGAGCGATAAAGAAGCTTCACGCGCGAATTGCATACAATATTTTTCCTAAAACTGCAGTTCTGGATTCCAACACAATAAAAGCTTATAGTTTGTAACATCACAGACCATGCGCGGATTTGGTTAACGTTCGCCATTGTTGAGGTTATGTGAATTTCACGGATTCCGTGATCCACCAATGAGAAGGCATCAAAATCAAAACAGAAGCGTAAAGAAAACAGCTGGCGAGCGTAATAGTATATTACGTTACAAGTGCGGGAAATGGTGTTTAACATACGAGTATGACAAACATCTTCCCGGACGAGTTACGTACGATATTTTTCGCCACACTAGGACGTAATGAGCTGTTTTTTGTGCGTCATATGGAGGCCGAAAGTGTTTGGTTTCCGACGAGGTCTGTAAACGTTTACCGCCCTAGGGCGGAAAAGAAAATGACCTTGAATGACAGCTGATCGTGTCTGGATACAGCAGTCATGATTGTAAATATGAATCCTTCCAACTTTTATGTAAAACAAAAAGATTTAAACCATCAATAAATGTTTATTTTTTATAATTTTATATGTACGTAGTATTTAAAATGTAAAAAATGATCACTTTTTATATCTTAATATGTATTATTTTGTAGTTTTGATATCAAACAATAGAACCTTTTTATTCAACCTACAGAGCTCTGGGTGGGAATTTTGTCAACTACTTCAACTGTATACCAAAAGGTTAGTTGGTTAGGTTTTTTGTTTTTAGGAATTTTGTCTACTACTGCAACTGTTGGTAAAGGTTACTGTTGGTATAGAAAGGTTAGTAGTTAGGTTTTTGGTTGTTTTATGCAGGTTTTGAATCAGGAACAGGAATAACAACAAAAAACCTAACCAACTAACCTTTTGGTCAACAGTTGTAGTAGTTGACAAAATGCCCACCCAGAGTGCTGTATGTTGGATGAAAAGGTGATAGCCGTTTCTTGTATTCTTGCAAGTACCATAGCCTTAAAATTTTGCTTTCAAAATTTCCAACTTAACATTGTTGTTTTGTTTTTTTTGTGGTGTGGCGAAAAATAGCATTTGCAACGCGGGCAAAAATGTTTTGCCGGCTCTCAAACGCTTCAAGTTCTCGACTTCGTCTCGAACTTGAAAACCGCGATCTCGAGCCGGCAAACACACATTTTCGGCCCTAGGTGCAAAATATACTATTTCGTCATACAAGTTTAAAATAACAGATAAGTTGAAATAAGAAACTATAAATCGTTGTTATTCAAACATAACCTCAACACACCAAATCACAGCAACTCAAGGTGAAATGGGCAATAATGGTTCTAGATCAGCTGATCTATCTTTCGACCAAATGGTTTTTCAGTGAAATGGTAGCCAGTAGCCACCCATAAGCATGCGGTTATAATCATTTGATGATTTCTACCACACAGTGTACGGTAATAATCATCAAATGACATCAGCTGTTTTTGATTTCTGTAAACAGCTATTTACCACATTGATTCCTTGACTGGTAAACTGTCCTCAACCTACAAGTATGACGAGAAGTACTTTTCCTACAACTGCTCGTAAAGCAGTTCTTTACGTACTGAAAACTAATTGTAAAATACCTTTTTACTGCTCAGCAAGCGGTAAAGTACTTTACGCTCGCCAGCTGTTTTCTTTACGCTTCTGTTTTGATTTTGATGCCTTCTCATTGGTGGATCACGGAATCCGTGAAATTCACATAACCTCAAAAATGGCGTACGCTAACCAAATCCGCTCATGGTCTGTGATGTTACAAACTACAAGCTTTTATTGTGTTGGAATCCAGAACTGCAGTTTTAGGAAAAATATTGTATGCAATTCGTGCGTGAAGCTTCTTTATCACTTTCGCAAAATTACTGAGCTCCGCTACGCGTCGCACAGTAAATGTTTTGGCTCGAGCGATAAAGTCGCGCTTCACGCTCTTAATACATAAATAACTATTATCGCTTGCGGAGCAGTAAAGAGGTATTTTACAATTAGTTTTCAGTACGTAAAAAACTACTTCACGAGCAGTTGTAGGAAAATATATTTTACAGTGCATCACGTTTTTTGCATATATTTTCAAATCACAATTCCATATGTGTGATTGTAGGTTTTATTCAAAACCATGTAGTGGGTCCATGTAGTGATCGGACTAGCTTGCGAACCGCATTTGGTCCGTGGCCATACTTTCCCCATTATTGGTTTAGAGCGCCTAACTTTGTCTGACGGCCACAGCAGTCGTGGGATCGATTCATGTTCAGCCTGGCATCTTTTTATCATCTACCTCATTACCCTTGAACGATGAAGCAAACTCATCTAGGCATCTTTTGCCAAAATAACGCTTTCTAAATTGGAATCTGTAAATTGGAAGCTGTATATGATTGTATTGTTACGGCACTATGTATTGCACTGTCTGTATTAACGGGAACTGTCACTAAGAAAGAATTATCACTTTATAGGAACAATAGAAATGTCACTACTTGTTTATCACGACGAATTTCAAACAAGACTGAACTAATTTACAAAAGTCTCCCTCTTTTTTTTTAATTTTCCACAATTGAGATATCTCTCGATTTTTCTATCAACTTCTAGCGATTTCTAAAATAAACAATGAAAGACTTTCATACCTTCACACAATTCGATAAGATTCCATTAATATCTAATAAAACAACTAGAACATTCTTCAAAGTACAAAGTAAACACCATAAAAGTTTCAAAAGCAGAGTAATTAATTGCTTAGAAGTAAACATTTACATAGCAGGAACCACTGTTCCTCTTTCTCTCCATTTTCACTTCTACTACAGTATATTTCCTTTAGCCTATTTAACAGTATGTACGTGTGTGGTTTACATATTTGTCTTTTGACAGTACGAGCGGACAACGAAAACGAGGAGTCAGGTGAGTTGTTATTTATTACCCGTCACTTAAACTATGTAAGCCTGAATACCATGCAAGCCTGAACAGTATAGGAGAAAATATGAATTATTGAAAATTTCAAACAAATTTTAATTAAAAAATTCTGGATGTAACGTCGGAAGCATTCATTTTCTTTAATGGTGGAGGAGCTTCTCAATTATTGTCCATGGCACCCAAGATTAGATCTCTACTGAAATCAGACCTGAATAAAGCATTTTACTGTAAATATGAACATTATGTCAAAATAATTGATTCTAAGAGAACCTTGATCAAAATTAGTATCAAGGTTTTCTTTAAAATGAAAAAATCGACAAATTCAAACTATTAAAGACACAGATAATCAAAATCATTAAAGTTGGGTGAGTGAAAACAAGAAGCAAAACAGAAGAAGATTAAAAAAGAGCAGTCCTAATGGTTGTGTTGGGGGGGGGGGGGGGACGATTACGCAGGAAGAAGTAGTGGCACGATGTGGCATGGCCTTATTTAATTGACACTGATTATTCCTCCATTCAATAATTCCATTCTACTTTTCTCCTCCACCTCTTTCCGGATTCCTGATTCTACTATCAAAGTCGTCAAGTCGCTCAAGTCTTTTCTCCTGCAGAGAATGCAACCCTCCTTTTCCCCCTTCTCTTTCTTCTGATCGTTCTCGTACGTCGACATTTTTCCCCTTCAAACACCATTGCGCTCTTTCCTACTGGTATGCAAATTCTCTTACCCCTACTCTTTTACTCCTACTCTTTCACACATTCTCACACCTTCTTTTTTTCGCTTTGTATCTCTCTCTCTCTCTCTTTGAATTTCCCTCTTTCACTTCCTCTCTGCTCCAATTTTATTTTCTATCTCGCACTGTATTACACTTTTCATAACACCGTCTCACACATTATTCTCTCACCATATTCTCCTCCAGAGCCTGCTTTTTTTGTCTCATCCTCCATCATTATATATTTCCCTTCCCGAATCAAGAACTTTCGATGAGCTTATATATATTTTAGGAAAGAGAGTACCGAGTTAAGCTTCCTCCTCCCTCTGATATCTCACTATCATACCATCATGTTCATCATTGTCTTGTCTTCATCTCTTCTATCACGGCGTCTTCTCTTTCTTCCCCTTCCACCACCACCAACCCATCAACCCCTCTCTTCGTAATTCTATAAGACCTCTGACAAAGTAATCTCATCAGCCGCCCCAAATTACTCTCTCCAGCAATATTCTTCCTCTTGAAATAATATTCAATCCTCAATTAAAAGGACCCGACGAGTAATACAGTTACTCCAGCTGTTGTCTTTAACCTGTTTATTGAAATACTGATTTAACTCCGATTCTAGCGCAAATTATTCTGTCTTTGGAATCTAGTACGAATTATGTCGTCTTTGGAACTATCGTCTTTCGCTATGAGTAATGATTCTCACAATTGAAAAATTTCTTTATTTCAGATGTTCAAGTATGTTTTCTGTTCTGTGTACTGTATGTTGTATTGTATTATACTGTAAAGTTTGTATTGTGTACAGGAAGCTGTGTTGATGTTTCTTGCCGATTCTGACATAAATATATTTTTTTAACCGTATTTGGAACAGTCGTCTTCTGCCTGTGATAGAAATTGAAAATTGAAAACTCTGTTTTTGGATATTTAAGTGTGTTTTCTCCAACAACTGAAAGCTGTGTCTTAACGTCTTAATTTATTGCCCTTTGGACAAGACGATTATCTATATGAAGCTCTTGAAATGCTCTGCGACAGTGTAGTAGCTACAAAAGCGTTTCTTGTATCGTCATAATCTATCTTCTTTAAATGATTCATTCTGATCAAAGTTCTGAATTTTTTCATTGGTGGGAGAATGGAAATGATTCATTAGCCATCTAACATATATTTTCATTCTGTATAAATTTATCAATTATTGAAGTTGCTTATTTGAATCTGAACGAGTATCATGCATGTTTGAAATAATCTTGAGACGATAAATGCGTTTCAACTTTATGATTAATAGTTAAGTCGATACTCGATATCCAAAAACCTTGTTTTAGTAAAAGTTATGATTACTTTGAATCCGATGCCACCGATTCGATACTGCTAGATGGTTCTACGAAAATCCCCTTCAGCTCTAGTGACATAAGACCTGATAAGCTAGATAGAACAAATTTATGAAAAAACGGTTTTTGATGGACCTGAGCCAACAAAGACAGAAAAAGTTTGATATTAAGGTTGTTAAGACTAGCAAGCCTCAAGCTGAGGTGAGAGGTTCGCAAAAAAGAAGGCATGATACGGAAAATAGTGCGGTGTTGAGGTTGTCAAGGTTGGGAAGCCGACCGGTGCAGACAGTGGGGCTGTCATAACATGGTGAATTAAGTTAATGCCGACAAAGTCATGTCGGAGGGAGCAGACGCGATGAAAAAGTATAAGTGAACAGTGTTATGGTGTCTGTGGGCTTAAAGGAAGAGGAAGTAGCTTGAGATGTAATTATGAGGGAAGAAATAGCCGCGTGCTGGGGTGGTGGAAGGGCAGGGGAAGTGGATTTGACAATGAGTTAGAGCCTAGATGCGCTCATAAATCTAGTTGGGGCCAGGAAGACAACGTAAATCTTCTAGGCCGGATCCTCTTTGCTCCGGACGTGAACGCTGGCTGGGAAATTGGAGATACATTCTATCGCCCTCTTTGTCTTCTCTGCGACTTTGCAAGTGCGACAACGACGACGATGAGCTTCTTTTATTTAGCCTCTTAAGCTCTTGCAAGTTGGCATCTTCTATCCTTCGGGAGACTTGCTTAGTTGGCCGTTTTCTGCAATACTCCCACCGCGTTTTGATTCTGATTCAAACTCAAGGACTGACCGACCGACCGTCTTGAAGAATCCTTTACCTGGGTTGAGAGCAAAGTTTAAAAGCACATTATCTTACTTAATATTTTGAACCTTTAGTACTGAGCAGGATTCGGGAACGCCATTATACCGGATCACACATGTCATATTAGGATCAAAATGTGTTATTTACAGGTTGGTTTAGTGCAGGGTTCTCATGAATTTCGCTCAACATGAGGTGTTCATTGTTCAAATATTATTTTGTTTTTATGATTATATTTATTGTACTAACAAAAAAAAAAAACTGAAAAATAAATTCAAATAATAAAGTTTGTCTCTTGTTAAACCCTTCATTCCAGACCTCAATGCCCGATGAGGAATATTTCATCACTCATTTAGCGTACGCTATGGTAGCAAGTTACATCTGAAACTTAGTTGGCTAGTAACTTCTGAGATCATTCTAGCCTACTCCACTATCATAGCAATAGTTGATCAAGTTACATTTGAATTTTTGCGTTCATCATTCATAATATTGATTCGTATTTGCTGGATACAGTGTTTGTTTTCTATTTGATTTTTTGTTGTTTTGTATCAGAGTTACTAGTCAGCTCCAAATTTTAACAGAGAGTTTATGTTGAGTCTTAGCCCTTAGCCTATTACGAAGCCACAAATGCAGCTTGTTAGATGCTGGAATTTTAACAGTCAATAGTATTAACACATATGGGCTATAGGGTATACATAAAACTGCTCAGAGTCTTAATTTCATTATGATAAATTTGTGAGTGGCTTGAATGCCAAAACTGTACTTTCTTGGTTATTCTTAATGTATTTCTCAATATCCAGTCTCATTCAAAGGCTATTATTAGACTAAGATCACTACAGTCTGAACTTATTTATATTTCTCCTTAATCGAAACTCACATGAAGTGGTGTTTTGTGAATAATCTCCAGTTTAATAGTTGCTGTAAGTGTCATTATCTATTTATCACTATTTATTGTTAAAAGTTCAATCTGAGATACCACTATGCCTAATAAAGCTCTACCTTTAAAAGGTAGTAGAAGAGTTATCTTGCATGAAGGTGGAGCAATAGAGATCCTATCCTGGAGTACTCTATTCTGTATTATTGGTAGAAAGAAACTGCCCTTCTACTTGGAAAATTGAGGAATATCAAACTTGAAGTAAGCAGAATATTGATGAAAACCTTTTTATTCCATTCGCTGTTGTGATTGGGAACAGGCAAGAACCTAAACCTAAGAAGAAGAAGAAGAAGAAGAAGAAGAAGAAGAAGAAGAAGAAGAAGAAGAAGAAGAAGAAGAAGAAGAAGAAGAAGAAGAAGAAACAGCAGCAGCAGCATCAACAACAACAACAACAACAAAAACAACAACAACAACAACACTAACAACAACAACAGCAACAACAACAACAACAGCAACAACAAGAATAACATGAATAACAACAACAACAAGAATAAGAAGAAGAAGAAGATCTTCCATATTGATCACGAGATTAGTCTCAAAAGTACACTAAAAGTACACCTTAAAGGGGAACGTTTCATCACTTACTAGTGGTAATTAAAATCTTTTTTTCGTTTTCGACCCATATAGTCACGATAAAAGTTTATTCTTGAATATTTCCTGAGTGGTTAGAAGAAAATAAAATCACGTTTACTCACACAACTTTTCGTCCATTATTCGATCATCAAACGGGGTCCTCTCCTTATCAATAAAGTAAGGATTAGATACTGTTATCATTAAAACGTGGAACAAAGAGTAACTGGAACAAGAACGAGGTACTCAACAAGAGTATCAGACTTATGGTGAGCAATCATTAGCGTGTTAAAAAGGTATAATATTTCTCAGCGCCTTCTTATCTTTCTAACGCTAGAGTCTAACATTCTCTGAACATTAAATTTTGTAGCCCTCATTTTCCGTTGTTCCACTCTTTGATGTCCAAAACGAGCTCTCATACTCATAGCGTATGCACGATTACACAAAGAACATCATTTTTCATTATTTATATTGCTCCGGAACCCATGCGCGTATTCAGCATGGGATCGATGACGTTTTCCAGACTATTTGAAAGAATGTGATGAATGGGATAAAAAATTCTTGACATTTTTCCCATTCAAGTTTCTTTTGAGATGAAATAAATGTTACATAGACAAATATTATTTGTGAGAATCATGCATGAACTTCAATTGTCATACAATTCTCTCCATTTTGAAGTTTATATCCTTGGAAAATGTCAAGGAAATATTATTCACACACTATTTCCTTCAATCACAATTTCAATTATTGCGATCTGCTGATTTAATATCCCAAGTTCTGTTATAACCCTAAGTGCATTTTTGATTAGAGATGAGGATATAAATTCAATTCAACTTCAATAAGAAATAAGGCATTTCAAGATGGAGTGAGGAAGTGAGGAAATACGTAACCTACTATTGACTGCAAGGGGTTGAGATGGTTCATTTTCATGCAAGATAATGACACTCTGTTAATCTCAAAGGTATTGTTACTTCTGTCGTTCTCCGAACGGAACCCTTCTCAGACAAGACGTACCAAATAACTGCATGTCTTGCTTACCTTTAAAAGGGTGAGCAATGGCGCTGGTTGTACTTGATGTCGATGAAGAGGTAGTCTGCAGACTGTAGGGAGTCGTTTGAATTGATTATTAACGTGTCATCAAGACTGAATTCCAAAATAGTATCAGTGATTAACCTCTCCACTGTTATAACTCACTGAAGTGTTAATTCTTCGGAAAAACTATTTGGAATTTATCGTTTCTAAAATTTGTCATGAATTCTTAATTTGTCATAAAATTTTGACACATGATAAATTGAGAAAAATTGATAGAACTTGAGCTTAAAAAGCAGTTTTGACATTCCAATTCGATTTGCAATGAATCTCGTTTATTCATAAACTGAAATTGAACAAAGATGATAGTTTCCATTTTCATTCTTCTGTTAGAGTACTGGGCTGGTTCTATAGCTCTGTTTCAAAAATGCCACAAACCCAGCCCAGAGTTTTAATAAAATTTTGTAATTGACATATTATCAACCTTGTCCAATCTTATTATGGAGTACCTTAACATCAATGCAAAATCTACCAATATTTTCAAGCTATTCAAATACAGAACTGAAAAATAAACTTAGCAGTGAATTATAATCTTAAGGTAACAACAGTAATAGTAGTTCACAAAATATTACTATAATTATTATTAAGTATTATTAGAATTTAATAATCCATTCTTATTATCCTATATTGACTAGTTGAGTCTATAGTTTGCCAGACTATGAAAACCAACTTTTTCGATTATTATGAATATATAAAAATTGATTGATATTCTCAACCTTTAGGTAGGCAGAACTTGAGGTTGCTGAAAATGAATCTACTATAAAAAAGGCTCTATCTCTTACCTACATTGAACACTTTATGAGTTTGTTCTATTGAGAAATGTGCTGCCTTTGGAACAGTTAAGGCTCTTTTTTGACCCTTGTTTCCTCTATAATAGAATATGGTATTATTGGATGGGGAGGATGTGGATTTACCATTTTGCAACCACTTGTTTTACAATACAAGAAAATTGTAAAAATATGTTTGAGAAGACCAGTTAGGTACCCAACAAGTCTTATTCACAAAGAGTTCAATGTGTTAAGCCCTGTAGAGATTAATAAGTTTAATCTGTTAAAATACATATTTAAAAGACCTTTAGATTTCCCAGTTGATCCTGTCCATGGTCATTCAAATCGTGGTCAAGTCAGTGAAAATGTGGAGGAGTCTCGATGCTGCTGCTGCCAACCTTTCTGCCTTTAGGGTTCCCCGGCTGTTTAATGCTCTGCCATTTGACATCTCTAGGCAGTCTTCTGGTCATGTATTTGTCAAAAGACTACAGCAGTATCTGCTAACAAATTGATGTAATGTCTTTTTTTTTCAATGTATTGTTACGAAAGCAAACAAGCAGTTATTCACGCACTTGTTCTATTTATATCATTCTATTGTCTTTATGGTTGGACGTGACTTCGACCGATCTTCATCCGATCTTCATTCTCTTGCTCTTCACATGTCTTTGTCACTCTTATTCTTCAAGACTGCAACTCTCTCACCCAATTGATCTTCTCGTCAATTCTACATTCTTCTTGAACAATCGAGGTCTATTCCAAGCCTTCTTGAAGATTCTCGAAGTATCTGGTGAGCTCCAATTCTTGGAATTATACAACTACAACAGCTATATAAAGGAGCTTACATGAACCATTGAGTTGAGTCTTACAAAAGCTTGCATGACAGTTACGTTTAAAAACCCACATGTCAGATTGTGTTACATATCTCGTGCCAGTGGAGTAAACAATGCTCGTTTCCAGTGTATAGTGCAGAGACAAGTGTTTACTGTTTATGCAGCTTACTAATAGTTTAAAGACGTTGTGTTAAGAGATATTATTTGGGACTGTCAAATAACGAATTGGACTGTGTTTTTGTAAGTGATTAGTTGCTCTTTTTATCATTTCTTTCTGCATTATTGTACAGTTTATTGGACTCTAGTTTCTTTTGATCAGCCTGTAATTAATTATTCATTAATTCTTGTAAATAATTAAGGAAAATAAGTATTAGCTTGTCATTTGATGATCTGTTTTTATTTAATTAATTGAACTTACAATTAATTTGTGTAAATAGACTTATTTGTGAAAATAAAGTGCAAGAGTGAACTTTAGTGTTGCCAGCCTTATTTAAGCTATTAGAACCCATAACAATATTCCAATTGTATAATAATTTCACTTATGTTTCAAATATATATTTATTTATAATTATATTTTTGTATAATTATATTTTTGTATAATATGTATAACCGTCAAAGCAGTACTTCAGTTCTATTTTATAATTCTGTATATTGTTAATGTATTTTCTTTTTTAACTTATATTATTAATTTCTTATGTTGGAGAGACGAACACACAGGCTATAGCCCAATGAGGAATGCACTTTAAATGTTTACTGTTTTTTATACTTTTATTTAAGTGGATGAAGTATTTGAATTTGAAATAAGATTTCAGCCGCACCCGCATTCTATGTGAATCTGGAAAGATAAGTGAGCGGGCTGCCACACACCGGCCGACCACACCTGTGTGCCTTTTGAAGCGTCTGACCTCGACGCATTCCCTTGATAGCACTATATGCTAGTGCTATATGTGGTTCAGTCACAGTATGTGATTTCAGTTTCAGTTTCAGTATGTCGCAAGGTTGTCACGCCCATACAACTGCAAGGCTATTTAAACTGGCTGAACGCAGAGACTCGTAAAGGTCATCAGTATATGTTGATGCATTTAAAGATGCATATTTTAATGAAACTTTTTCTACAAATGTCAATGTGTCTGTGATCTGTCAATATCTGTGATAAAGTTGGATGTGAAATTTGTAGAGAAAATGATGAAAAAATTTGAAATTGAAGTCCAAAAAGACCTCAATTTTTGGAAGGACCTTCCAGCATTGTTCTGTCTGTATGTAAAAACAAGATTTCAGGTGAGAATCTTATCATTGAGATTCTCTGAATAATCAGAATTACTTCCGGTCTCATTATTTTCAGGTTCTACTGTACATTTTATGAATATTTCTAGTGTATGTATAATCCCATTCAAAGCTTCCGTTTGAAAGTTATGTGAGAGAATTCATCAGTTTCTCAGTTATTAGGGAGTGCAGTATTAAATCCAATTCATCAGCACAGCTCGTCTCTTTCACCTTTAATTTGACGAGTATCCAGTATACAGATTCATTTTCTTCTGATTGAAATTCATGCTAGGCCGGCTCCCCTCCATGCTACAAAATGACGGGTTTAAAATAGATGGTTACAATTTTATTACTTTCCCCTTCTAAGACCCACACGTTCGGCTGCAGCTTATTCATGGTCTCCTTCCCTGGGCAAACATTTGCCCCCTCGAGATCCACCCTGCATGTCGAGGAATTCATTTGCCGCCTTCTCCGTGTGTTGTTGTTTGCTTGAGAACGGAGCGTAAGCTCCTGCAGTCCCAGCCCTAACCCTGTCAAACTCCCCTACCAATAACCGACTCAACCTTCCGTCGCCAACTAAGCGAATTGGCGCGGTGATTCTCGACTGATTCATAGAAATTTATAAAAAAGTCAAACAATATCGCACCAAAACTCAACTCATTCTATATAATTGACTCTAGGCTGCCTGCAGCCTATTTACAAAGGAAGAATACGTACGGACGACAAATAGAGGAAGCTTTATTCATCGAAACTGATGACCTACTCATTGTCATGCTTCGAATGAATTCTACGAAGGATGGAAAATTCCGTTCATAGGAAACATTCGATTGCTCATCTGAAATAATCCGTATTCACTGCTATTGATGAATAAGGGGCTGTTATTCAATGCTATTGCTTTTATTTACTCTTCAATGCAGCTTTTTCAGTATTTCAACTCATAAAACTGTATGTTATTGCTAGGATCTAGATAAAAAATGGATCTGCATACAAAAAATATATACAGTTTAATGTCGATAGACTTTAAATAAACATTGGTAGGCTCTCATCCTTGCAAACATTGAAAACTTATCCTATTGATAATCTTTTATAACTTATAGGTTGCAGAAATAATCTGGAATAAATTAAAATTTGAATCTATGTAAATTCACATTGAAAATTACAATTAAATTAAATTTTTCTCGTAAATTACATTGGCAACTTTATTAATACCTTCTATGAATGACCTATTATGTATGATCTTATCTCCAAGCAAACGGTAACTGCCTTGAATTCTTGATACAATATTTTTTCTCCTGCAGTTTATTGCTTCTGTTCACTCTTTATGGAAGCTAAACTCTTGTTTTTCAACTCCTACAACAAACTGTCGGTTATTGTTGGATTATGTATGAAAAATTATGAATTTAAAAAATGTATGATTTTGATAGATTCAAAATAAACAAAGGTCGGCTCAATTTCTTGTGAGCCAAATAGAAGATCAAACCTAACTGAATCCGATTAGAACTACGAACTTAAATCTGACAATTTCATGTCTCAGCCTGCTCTATAGCATCTTGTATCAAGAGCAAGAGACAGGTTAAAGTGATCATAGTTTGAACAAAAACTACGATAACGATGTTATTCTAACCTGACCACTCTTCATCTTAGCTTGCTGCACAATATTTTACATTTCGAGCAAGCAGAGGCATAGTAAGATTACTCTCGGATCAAGAACGGCACTAACGATAACACTAGCTCTGATTCGATCACTTTATGTTCCAGAGTGGTCTACAGTATCTTAGATTCAAAGCAATCAGTGTTTATAGATTGAGTAAAAAGTGCCGGAAAAATAACGTTAGCTCTAGCCTTATCAATCCATGCATCATCTTGCTCCATAGCACCTTGCATTAAGAGCAAGCGAAAGCATGGAGTGGTCAGATTAGAATTAGCGTTATCATTGTCGTAGTTCTTGTTCAAACACTCTATTGTCTTTCTCATCAATAACCCATTATACATTTTTCAGCTACAAGCTGCCGTTCAATAACACACCAACTTCTTTCTATTTTCTGTCACTACTATGTATGTCATTCAGTGGCTTCTCTGTAACTGAATCTCCTTATCATCTCCAACCCTACTTTCGCCTTTATTCTTCTCTTAGTAATTCTTCTCTCATCCCGAATGTAACTTGAGAAACCGACAAAGATCAAACCCGCGAGAGAAGAAGTAGTGTAGAAGTAAAAGGCGGTTGGTGCCGCCTAGCCAAGCGCCAAGGCCTCCGCTTCAAACCACCCAAGGCAAGCAAGCACTCGACTCAAAGATATGAGCAGAAACTTGGGGACATCTTCAAACATCCATTTTCTCTCTTCGTTTACCCCTCCCACCGCCTCATGCGAATCTCCATCCAACCAACGGCCACGTAGCAAGAGTTGCTTTTCTTCCCTTCATCCAAGTTGATGTATCTTGTAAAGATTTGAAAGAGCTTCTTCAAAGCGATTCTTTCCCAACCATAATCTCTTGTCCTCCCACATAACATCTTATGCGTGCGCTGGAGAACGGAGAAAAATCTGGAATCTGTCTCTTGAAAAAGTTTCAAAACGAAACTTAATTGCTATTATTCTCTATTCAATTTTGTTGACGTTACGTAGTTAATAATGATATGTCCGTCCAATTCAAATCTCCAATAGCTTAAACCTCATCAGAATTATTATTTCCTATTGAAATTTGATTTAGAATTAGATCGCAGTTAGATTTTCAATTGATAATAAACGATGATCATAAACGATGTATTTGCAGTCGGAAAAACAAGATGATAAAGGAAAAACAATATAATTATTAAAGTGAGATTGAACGATATTCATGTAATTCTACTATGATATTATATTCTCTGTTCTGCCTTATAGTTAACAAAATATATTATATGACGTATTAATATAGTAGAACAAAGTGGTAATAGTGGTAAATCAGGAGTGACAACATCTTGTGAGTAATAGTGAAACAGGAATCACCAATGAATTCAAGTATATATCCTTCAAGTACTACATTACGTTATCCACAATTCATTTCATGAGTAAAGATATCAGAGGATGAATTTGCAGGGAGTGGGAATAATTCCTCATATTTTTTGAAAAAATTTATTCGTAGAGTAGAAATTAGACATAAAAGTTATAACTCAGCGAGAGATGACTACTACTTATGAGTGGTAGTATGACTAGAAGAATAATAATTAAACAGAATTTATTAATTTCGAATTCCTTTAATTGCTACCAGTTCATACTGAAGACTTCCGCAATGGCGGATATTGACAACAGTATCTAATAGCTGATGGAAATCGATGAATGCTACTGTATAAAAATATCAGTCACCACCGGGAATCGAACCACGGACCTCCCAATTGCCGGTCGGGCGCCTTAAGGTCGGACCGCCCAATTGCCGGTCGGGCGCCTGAATATCAGCCTTAAGGTGCCCGACCGGCAATTGGGAGGTCAGTGGTTCGATTCCCGGTGGTGACTGATATTTTTGTACAGTAGCATTCATCGATTTCCATCAGCTATTAGATACTGTTGTCAATATTTGCCATTGCGGAAGTCTTCAGTATGAACTGGTAGCAATTAAAGGAATTCGAAATTAAGAAATTCTGTTTAAGTGAATATGTCAGTTTGTTCAATTGTCAGTAACTTCGAACTAACTTGTGAATAATAATTATTGAGGAATTGAATACCCATTATACATGTTATACAGCTGAGCAAGTGATGTCATGTGCAGTGGGATCTATGGTTGGCTATGCCGTGTGTAATAAACTCCTGCTACAGAACTATATAAATAGTAATGCACGAAAGTAAAACACTTATAATGATACATAGCTACACGCTCTAAGTAGAATCAATAGTATATGATGGAAGTGACCCGTATTATCTCCATAATTATTATTATCAATCACAAATTGTAATTACAGAAATATTTTCCACACCTTTCAACATTGTATTCGTTTGTAGCGAGACATTTTCACGTACCACCACATGATTCTAATAGTGCACGATTCATATCATTAATGTTTATTATTGCTGTCTGTTTGAATATCTCACCTGCGGTCCGCACATTGTTTATTCGATGTTGAATGGATTACATGCTCTGGGGAAAAGTGACTGAAGCTGTTGATTGTTCAAGAGTTCTGTGTTAGTTAATCATGTGGACTGTTTGGACGGGTGACTGCAACCCTGAAGCATTCTACTGTAAAGCAGGCTTATTCAACACTCAACTGGGATTGCTATATACGATGAGTTTGACACACTTGCATGTTCAATGTTCACTATTCTCAACGGATGTGTGACTCTCTCTGGTGTTAATTGATGTTGTTACAGGTTTTCCAATATAATAATAATAAAATCTGAGCACTGAACACATTCATACCTGGTATCTTCGTGAAAGCTATCAAACTGTAAAAATCTTATAACGGTGTTATCAATTCCATTTCACCCACCTCATTGTTTGATTTTCCAAGCACTATACTCTCTTGGAGCTCTCTAGTTGAACCACTCATTTCCTTGATCACGATTAGGTAAGTGAGTCTCTAGAAATGAATGCGAGGCTCAATATATTTTGATAGTATCAAATTTCGAGTTTTTTTGCTGCTGTGCCGACATTATAGTTTGGAACGAGCTACGATATCGAGTTTGATTACATAAAATATGCTAAGCTGAACGGGTATCCAACCCGTGACCGCAAAAGTAGCAGCAAGTAGCAGCATATTCCCTACTGCGGCACTGCGGCAGTAGTTGAATCAATATTGTGGGTACCCCATAAATGATACATTAGTTATTTCTGTTCATTTGTTACTAGATATTATCAGATATTTTAGTGATAGAAGGAAAGTCTAAATTAATAGTTTGATGTTTTACGAAAAAAAGGTTATGCAAAAGCTGTATGCAAAAAACATTCATATGGTATAAATTTTTTCTCCATTTCTTATGTGCTAATTTTGAAGAAGGATTATCAAATATTGAACATCATTTAGAATATGGCCTAGTAGTGAAAATAACAAATTTAATAAGAACAAAAGCGGCTCCTCCATTGAGACTCTTGGACGGTGCTATCCTTTTGCCAAATCAAAAGAAATAGTTTTCATTTAATAAATCAGAAATGAATAATAATAATTGTTATAAGAACCAAATCTTATACCTAACTCTATGCTATCAGTTATTTGTGATATTCCGTGATTCAAGCAAGTCATAAAAGTTCCTTTATGATGAGAACATTAAACACATTCAATGTATGAAGCACAAAACAGACTTATAGGGCGTTAGGCAGTGATTCCCTATACTCTGCTAACGAAGCCAGTGCAAAAGCCATACAGACCTGGACCAGTGCAGTGACGTGAAGTGTATAAGCGTAGCCTACGTTACAAATTTGTTCACATAGGTCATGGTATAGTTTTTCTTCTTGTTCTAGGATTTTTTTATTGCTGATGATGCCCAAATGATTCTGAAAACTTGTGCGTTGGTAATGAGGTGAATGGGTGGAATATGAGAAACATCCACGGCTGAATGAGATTCGAACCCAAGGATGCAGGAAACGAAGCAAGCTAGAGCCTTATCTTATCTCAGCCAAGCGCTCCAATGAACTGCGCTACCAGAGCCGCGGATTTTTTTTTTTTTTTTTGAGGATGAAGCCCACATAGGTCTGAGACCTGTGCGTGGGTAATGAGTTGGATGATGGTGATTCATAAGGTGGTGATTACATCAAATAAAGTGAGGGATATCATAATAAAGTGAAAACTAGCTTGAAGTGGAACTTAAAAAAGATCCCCCTTAAATGTTCTCCACTTGATTTTTATTTTTCGCTTGCTTTATCTATGACAGGAGAGTCTGCCCCCTGACAGGAGAGGGTCCGCTCAATTTAAATACGTTATTTTTTCACCCTTCTATCAAAGATTTCACAAGCAAGAAAATGACTCCCAATGGTAATACTTTGGTAAATTATACAGATTCATCTATTTATTTATCAATCAAGACTGAATTGGTGCGATTGAATGTATAAAAACAACAAGCTTTGTACTAGAAATACCAATGCTCTGCAGCTCAAGTCTGAAAATAACACTTGAAGTTTTTGCTTGGAGAAATAATCTTTTCTTTTTTGTTAAAAAATATTAAAAAGAGAGTTTAATTAAATGAAGCAGAAATTAATATATAATTTTCATCCTGATAGTCTTTCATTGTGCGTCATAAATAATATTTTCCTATTAGAAGCCTGATTCAAATACGAAATGTCCAATAATATTCCATCCCCAAAACCTTCCATTGCGCTCTAAAAATATTACAAGAATACAAGATCTTTATTCGCCATACAATAAAACAAGTTTACGATAGGCATCGTCAGTTTAACAATATTTTCATTTTTAAAATAATTAGGTCAATTTGTCATATTTTTAAAATCATTACAATTTAGATACACATCTGTTGAGTAAAACACTCTATCCTTAAGCAATCCAGCAACAGTTCTTTTAAAAATGTTCACCGGCAACGATCTAATGGATAAAAGCAGCTTCTTAAACAGTTTACATTGTAGATAACTGTGGCTTTTCAATGTTTTACTTAGTCTAACACTAAGTGTTACCAAGTCATATCTGTGTCTGGTATGGAATGAATTAATATTATCATTAGAAGTGAAGTTATTTGAATTTTCCTTGACATAAATCAAGTTTTTAAAAATAAAGATACATGCCAAAGTTATTATTTTTAGGTTTGTAAAATACGTTTTACAGGATACATCATTTTTTATATTAAAAATTGTTCTGATAGCTCGTTTTTGCCAAATGAATGCTTTTTTGCAGCACTGGAATTACCCCAGAGACGTGCACCATAACATAAATGAATATGGAAAAGGCCAAAATATGTAGTTACTAATACCTCATTATTCACACAGTTTCTTAATTTCCTCAAGATGAAAATTACTCTAGAAAGCTTTTTACAGAGATTATCAATATGTGTGTCCCAACATAACTTACTGTCTAAATATATTCCTAAAAGCTTAACAGGTTTCAAAAGTGAAGCATCTATATCAACTGCAGGTTCAAGTGTGAACATTATCTTTTCAGTTTTACTTTCATTTATAACCAGAGAGTTAGCCGTGTATCAGGCTTCAGCCTGTTCAAGTGAGTGTGCCAAACAAGAATCCACAGAGAGATGATTACTTACTGAGCAAAGGAGAGTTGTATCATCAGCATACAAAACAGACAAATTAGAAACATTAAAGTTGAAATCATTCACAAAGA
Organism: Conomelus anceps; assembly: GCA_948455865.1. Taxonomy (NCBI): domain Eukaryota; kingdom Metazoa; phylum Arthropoda; class Insecta; order Hemiptera; family Delphacidae; genus Conomelus; species Conomelus anceps. Next base: position 52,256,300 of record OX418220.1, read on the forward strand.
TTAAGAATAGGAAAAGTCCTAAAACAGATCCTATGGTACTCTAGTCACAACTCTCCTGTACTCAGAGGACAAACCATTTTATTGTTGCATCAACAGTATAACTATTCCATAATCAAGAATAATTTTACAACCGAACATTCACCCGCTGTTCAGGTATAATATTATCGCAAAATATTTTCCATGCATTGTAAAATTAACTGATTCGGACTAAACGATTTAGGTTCATATTATTTTTGACAGCCGATGAAAATGAGAGATATTGGCAGAATTGGCTATTGGTTATGTCCATTCTGTTATTCTAGCAATGGAACTACGCATTACTCTCAGTTAAATTACGATGTCAGCCTACTCTACCAATTTTCAGATGAATAATAATCACTGCAATATTTGGTCAATTCATGTAGAGATAATTTTTCGTTGTATGTGATTTTGTATGAAATATGATGCAGTATTGTTGGAAAATTACGTTGGCAGTACCATTCACTTTCAAATGAATAACTAGTAGTTCTGTGAACAGTAGGCCTCACGCCCAAAAATAAGGGTGCTTGCACAGAGTAACATACCCGATGTACTCAATGATAATCACAAACTCAAAATTAGTTTAAGCTAAAAAAAATTATCTATTAATATTTTGGAGGTTAGAGCTGTTCAATAAAAAATAAGAAACACATTATGATGTAGAAAATAGGAGTGTCAAGTAAGTATTAAAGTGTATCCCAGAGTGATAAGTGTCAATGAGTGAAGAGTGATACCATATTGATTGGTTGTTTAAGTGACTTGATTTTTTATGGTGCAATGGACAATAGACAGAACAATGGATTACAATGAAAATATTAATGGGCTATATACAGTTATATAGATTATGAAAAGGAATCTATTGTTATTCATTGTTGAATTTGATTGAATATAATGTCTTAATAAAATATCCCTCAAATAGCTTACAGCTAGAGGGATTATGCAATTGCATTATGTAATGTTCAAATAAATAAACACAATCATCAGACCTAACCCTTGATTTAATTCGCGTAGTCTATTTTATGTCTGGTTTTATCAAAAGGTCACTCTGTATTTCTGTACCACATCAACAAGGCTGCGTTTTCTATTTGCACATAAAATTAGATTTCAGATGTGTGATGAATGAGTTTTTATAAAACAATATAAATTAAATTTTTATATAATTTACTTATTAATCAATTGTTATTATACTTAGGTCTAACTCAAATATTATAAATGAAACAAACGGAAATGAATGATAACTTTCTTCACATGAATAAGGCCCAACCAGGTGAATAACACGGCCCGAGGGCTATCCATGAATTACATTCCAATTATTTTGCATATGATGGAGAAGCTCATTTTAAAAATCATATGTTCCTATAGGAAAAGGCTTGCTTGCCAATCCTATTTTTCTTTATAATTATAATTTAAACGCAGCAAAATGTTCAAAATCCTTACACATGCATCGCTGCTCATTATTAAAAGGAACATTCATGCCAAATTTCAAAGAAATCGGTTCACGAGTTCAGCCGTAAATGTGTTACAAGCAGACGAACAGACAAATGGAAAACGGTCGACTCGATACACAGACCTCTCTTCGTTCGGTCAATCAAATAGGATCTTATTTTGTCCATCCAGAAATAAACACAAAAGGAGATGGAGAAGAGTGATAAATAGTGCTAGAGAGGTGAGAAGTAGAAAATGGAGAGAAGATAGATTTGCCATGAAGCAAAATAGATCATTTTTATCTCTTATAAAACAACGTGTCGAAGCTAGGACACAATTCCCCTCCTCACACACTCTAAAGCAAGCAGGGAGAAATGTGAAGAGAGAAATAAAAAGTGTTTGAAAGAGAAGGAGCAAGAAGGAGGAAGAGAAATAACAAAAGTGGGAGGGAGATGAGGAGCCAGTGAGAACAGATTGCTGTAGAGTTGTACCAGAAGTTGCCTCCAGGGATTTTCATCGTTGCTAAATGACTGCGTGTTTCATGTTGCAATGGAAATAAGGAAGGGGATCCTATTACAAAATTTCCAGACGACCTTCAGAAAGAAACTGGGTCGAAATGAGTCGGGTGATTTCCGTTCAAGGATGGAGGTAATAAAGAAGCACAGCTTTTCTAAACAATCTTCAACTTTGACAACAATTTTTACTGATAAGTTGTGTGACGGTAACTTGCTGTGAAGTTTCATCAATACTTAGGAAGGTTCTCAATAGCGCAGTCTCCACTTCTTATTTGCAGTTCAGTTATTGAACACACTACTTTTTATTCTGGACTTATCCCTTTGACAAAATTATAAAGTTCATGCTCATTGATGATTATATCCATATATATAATAACATTATTATTCATATTCACTACTGCAATATGGGAGGAAAATAATTTATATTTCAATAATATAAGTATCTTGAATCATTAGAGAGTCTAAGCTACAAGCCTCAGGCTAATTTGGAAAGCATTCACAATAGTGAGGAAATGAATCAAAGGCTTGCATTAAAAGACTGGTACGCAGTTGTTGATCATTGTATCCTACATTGTGCTATTGAGGAAAAATAATATATTGTATCTGAACACAGGCATGAATTGAGGGGGTTGGTGGAAATGTATCCCCTCACTCTTTAAAAATGGTTTTCTAAATTCTCCTCTGTCTATGCATGAGGATGATTATTTGGTGGATCTTGTATGACGTGAACTTTGAAGGTTTAAAATAATGTACAGCAACCCTTGAAGTAGGCTCGTTAGAGTTATATATGAGTGGGGTACATTCAAAATGAAATACTTATATCTATGCAAATATTCTCATACATAATGATTATCATGATATAATTTTAGACATAATAATTATGACGATAATAATATGTCAATCATGGTAACTATCATAAACAATCAGTTGTTTATGTTGTTTGACTGACTACATAATCTAGAATGCTCCCTGGCGGGCAAGCTAACTTATAACTAACATGTAAACCTGGTTGCATAATCTACCCCTGCAAGCACAGTATTTAATTATGTTAGTCCAGGGACGTGTTGGAAGTCATATCTTCGTGTGATGCTTCGTGAAAAAAGCAACAGACCAACATTTTCTGTTTCTAGGATGGCCAAGTATATTCAAACCACTTGATGGGGGTCTGGGGGTCGTATCTGAAATTTTGATTTTGTCCACCATTTTGGATTCGAAATTTTATAAATAATATTATTTGAAAGAATAACTTTGAAATACGGCATTATATAGGTATCATTCCCGGCCTGTATTATCCCAGGTATTTATACGGCCTGTATCATTCCCATATGAAATGCGACAGATATGAAAGCTTTTCAAGTGTATATTGAACTTTTCTTAGAATTCTACATAGGCTATATTTAATTGCAATGCTTTTGTTTGTTTGAAAGAGAAACTTCTTTCAAGCATGAAAATATTTTGGAAGGAATATCACATGAAAAAAGTCCTTATTCCTGTAGATACCTTTTTTTCAGTGTACGTTGAGAACCTCGAGTGAATATATCCCCAAGTCCCCCTTTGGTCAATCCCCTGAAGTGAATTGATAAAGCTTGCTTTCTAATATGGGGTTTATTCCAAAAATTAGTTGAATTCATCGTTTATTGAAAAATATATGTCTATCTACAGATAGATGTTGCCTATACGACATAATTATTATCAACTCGAATCACTCCTCAGTCATTTCCAGTATTTGTTGCTCGCTCAATAAAATAGTTCATTCGAAAGTATTCCTGTTATTTGCTAGCATAATTGAATTCTCAGTTCCAGCTCGAAATTATCTACTGAGTTTTACTGACATTGGTTGCTTTCATACGCGCATGCGGCGCGCACCCGCACTGGTGCTGGCACACAGCTGAGCCGAATCGACTGACTCACTTTCACGGTGATGTATTTCGATTATTAAACTCCAACTCCATAGCAGTTAGCTTTTATGATACCTCTTATCCTTCTTTCCCAACGTCGGCAGTTTTATTCAACCCTCAATCCATCAAACATTGATTAAAATTTGATACCGTAATTACGTAAATTGAATTGACTTCATCATGGCCGGCGAAACGGGCAGTCCACACACAAACAAATGGCATATAAAATGAACACACCTGTGTATGTCGTATATTCCATCAAACAAAATATATTCCATTATATTCCATCTCATTTATTGTTCATGATATATTATATTTCATTTCACATGCTCACTCTATTAGGCAATCATTAATTGATGTATTAGAAGCATTTCAGCTACGATAATGAGAGGTCAATTACTGTGCAATTGCAATGTGAATATACAGACACTAATTTCACAAATTAAAAATATTACTATTTCACCAAACCACCCCAGTCTCCTATTCAAGAGTAATAACAAAATAGTGAATCTTGAATTATTATGAAACTATACTATCATAATAAATTGATATTATTCATTTGTGGTTAAGTGAAATGTATTTTAGAGGAACCGTAGTAAGTTGTGTAAGTTGTGTGGAAAATAAAAATAATGGAAATGATAAAGCCCCGAATTGAGCTGTGAAGCTGGACTGTGGCATGAACAATTGGATAGTTGATAAGAGAGTATTATCAACAAATGTTCTATTGGAGGCATATTTCCTCAACGCTTCACAGTGGCATCAATTTCCTCTTTACTCAAATCTGGCGACACTGATGATCTCTCCAATTACGGCTCTATCAGTGTGTTGAGTATGTTCTCAAAAACATTGAGAAACATTGTTCTCAAAAGCATTGATTGATAAATTACTTGGATGAACATTACATTATTAACTGCAATCAATTTGGCTTTCAAGAAGGAAAGAGTACAGGCGATGTTATTGGGAATTAATCAATATTATGAATGATAATTTCAATAATAATAATAACATAAAAACGTCTTCCTTGCCATGACTAGAGCCTATGATATCATACCACATGCTTGCTTATTGCACAAGCTGCAATCCTTGTGTACACCCCTTAAACTTTCTTCAGATTATTTGAGAGGCAGATCGCAGTACCTAACAATGGGCAATAAAACCAGTAAAATTAATTTACCCTAATACAGCTTACCACAAGGAACAGTATTATCACCAATATTATTTCCAATTTACATGAATGGCATGTTAAAATTGAAAACAGATCATTGTTATCACAGAAATAATAACAAGTATTGTGAGATAATACAACTCTATTATCACGGGTAACTCTTGACCTCACACAATGAAAAGCAACGAATCGGACATGAAAAGGGATAAAAAGGATTCTACATTAGCATAAATTGACCTTCAAAAAAAAAAGTGTATGATTAAAATTCTCACAAAATGCGACGGGTCAAACAAAGGACTTCTTGGGCCGATAGAGAAAATAATTATGACTGCCCAAAATTGTAGATGGGAATAAAAGTAGATTCCTTGATGAAATATTTTACCGCACTTGAGAGAGGATGCCCACATTAAAGACTTATTTGTCACAGATTAAAGTTTTGTATCCTTAAATTCTGCAATGTTTGTAAACTGAATAATCTGAAGATTTCCTAACTGGAATACTTCGACTATGTCGAAAGTGTGCTGCAGTATGACATAATAGCTTAGGGAAGAGCCATTAATACCCATTCTAATAAATTAGTTGTTATTCAAAAATATCTAAAAACAATACTAGGCGAATCAAGCATACCTAAGTAATGACCTAATTCAGGATTTCGAGGTACATTCAATATACATAAACTGATTGTATATAATCCTTATGAAAAACATTCTATTTCATTTTTGATTGTGTTGAAATTTTTTCTTGAATTATTTTAAATTCTCTAATTAAAAAAAGAACAAAAAGAAAATATTGATGCATGATAATGAGATCTGTTGATGAGGAAAAAGGAACAAAACTCTTTGAAAAACTACAAATTTGCTCTTTTTTGAATTGGGAAGCATATTTGTCTATAGAATTCAAAGCAGTTGAACTGCAGAGTTGGTAGAGAGGTTAGATATGCCTTGATACACCTTGATATGCCTACCAGCACAATTTATATTGATAATAATTATTATTTGATTCGTCGTGTCTTTGGAAACTACATTGTATCGGTTTATTAATGATCAGTTGCATACAACTAACACATGCTCCAACCTTATAAACCTCTATACTCATCTCAAAAGATCAATACTATTTGAATTGACCTATATCATGATCATAATAAATCATAACTGAATTGAATAATATAATGTTATTAATACCTTATTGGTACCTGAAGACAGTGTACTGTGGGTCGATACCTTGAGTCAGTGTACTGTTGGTCGATACCTTAAGTCAGTGTACTGTGGGTCGTCTGACAATGCTCTAGACAACAGAGTGAAACGGCCGTCACGCCATAACGTGAGTTAATTTCCATTTAAAAGTGGTTTTTTTAAGTTTATATTATATAATGTTATTATACCAATTTTAATGTGATAATGCCATCATAATAATAAAAGCTCACTTTGTGAATGTGGAACTGACTCACAGCAAGTGATTGAAGTAGATGATTATAGAGTCATGTATTTCACGTAGAAGAGTGAGGTTTGCCGTTTCTTTATTACAGCGGCTGAAAAACGACTACGAGAGAGGCAAGGCAAAAATAAAAATAAGATTGTCGGCCCGGTTTTAGGCTGCCGCTAAACGACCCTACAGCACATCACGTAGCCCACTTGGCCAGGCAATGGGCTCTTACGATAGCCTACTTATAGGGACTGGATGTCGAATAAAATCGAAAGCTGGACAGCTCAGTCTAGCTAGCCTAGCTGGAGGCACATCCAGACCATAACGTCGTTTCGTTACGTTACTGTTGACAACAGCAACAGAACGATGTTCATGCTGAAAGCCAAGGAAAATGGAATAGTTGACCACACTGCGACTCACCAATACTTAACGGTAAGAGGCTGTATACTTCCTCGTTTACCCTACTGTTACTCGCAGCTATTGAAGTTTAGTGTTGCACTTGGAATGCCCGCTAGAAATAATACGTGAGACCCTGGAGACGCTTATAACAGTTTGCTCAAGTTAAATTGTCACTTTTAGCCTCTAGACCAATCAGAGCTAGGAATTTCTCCAATTCACTACCAAAAGGAACGATAAGCAGCAGTCATATCAGCTGATTTGAACATTTCGAAATCAAATTTAGTTTGAATTTGATGTCAAACATATTGGCTGACCGATTGTCAACAATTGAGCATTCTAGGTTATGTTTGAGTAAATTATCCAAGTGATCGATAAGTAAAGTTATTGGCTGTAGTAGATGAAACTGTGAAAAAATATTATTGCTAACAGTGTATTCGTCTGAAGTTGAGAATAAAGGAGCTGACAATTATTCATCCAACTAACAAGTAGATAGAACATAATTATTAATTTCAAATTAATGAAAGTCCCATCAATTATACTGAAGATTTCCAAAATGGCGGATATCGACAAAAGCATTGAATAACCGATGGAAATCGATGAACGCTACTACACAAAGATATTCACTTGAAAAGTTAATATTAACAACGCAGTTCGTCATGGAACAAGAAATCCAGGAACACAAAGATATTTAGTCATCGCAAGAAATCTAGATGTTGAGAAGCCTGACCGGCGATTGGAAGGTCCGTGGTTCGATTCTCTTTTATTAATAATTTTTATTCATCCTTCAAAAAGCACTCGTGAGATCGCTCGCTTCTTTCGTCCCCTAACTTACGTTACGGTTGCCATAATACCATCGTTGCAAATGCTACTATAAAATTCATATAAGATCAATCAAAATGTAATTAATAACATTTAAGTCAAATTCAGATAATTTACAATTCAACAAGTTCGATCCATTGAACAAGTATGAGAGCTATCTCTTGTTATTCGAAAACTTGGAATTGAAAATATCTTATCCTTTTAGAATTTATCATGAAGTTCCACAACATTAATCAGAAATTTACCTCACAATTTGTTCAACATGAAACCTATATACACATCAATCCTAATGACATATATTAAGTGGAACTTGGCTTATTTGAACTTATATAATTTGAAATATTTAATTCGAACTTTTCTCTCGTGCCCTAACATTACATATAGAAACAATGCTGGAACATAATGTTTAATTCTAATATTATTTTGGATATTTCTAAGTTTTTTATGCGAAAAAGATTAGAAAAATATAAACTGAATAAGGAATTTCGGAGCGCGGCCGTAGCAGCGATCTACCTCCAATAAATCAGACGTTATTTTAAAAGTGGGGATGCTGTAAGTGATGTCTATTTCCGTTCCTAAAATTTGTTAGATTCTTCCATTGAGACCGAGAGACTTAATTTCAGGAAAAAGTTGAAATTATTTGAAGAAAGTTAAGACATGCTTTTGAAAACTGTGACTAAAAGCATAAGCATTTGATATGGTGAATAAAAAATTGTTTCTGTGTAAACTGGAGTGTTATGGATTAGACTCTCCATCTCTGAATTTTTCAGCAACTACTGTATTTGTTGTAGCAGGAACAGAGAATTAAACGTATTGATAAAAATGGTGAATGCTTTTTTTCTGAATGGGAAACTGTACCATGAGGCGTTCCACATGGGTCAGTTTTGGGCCCTTTGTTGTTCATCATCTATGTAAATGATTTGCCAAACAACAAAAAGTCTAATGTTCACTTTTTTGCCGATGATACCACAAGAGTATTGTAACTGGAACTCAGGAAAGTGTTACTGAAAAATCCAAAAAAACTCTCAATAAAAATGAAAATTTGGTTTCCAGCGAATGGTCTCAATTTGAACATGAAAAAGACAAAACTATTGAATTTCAGATTGAAGGAGAACTTTGAGTCTGATAACATTCTCAGTGAAACATTTGGAAGCCTAATTCATAAAGAAGCGTTCTTTTTGGCAGTTAGAAAGATGAACAGCCTTAGATCAAGTGGATCACATTTTGAGTGAACTTTTCAGCATACTTTTTCTACTGAAAGTACTGAGGAATGTTGTGCGATCACATACGACTTTGAGCGTTTTCCACGGCTGTTTATTGTCTATTATTCAAGTAACATCATGTTTTGGGGCAGTGCAAAGATTAATCTAATTTAAATTTTTAAAAAGCAAAAAAGGCCCTCAGAATTATTGACAATCATGCAAGAGTTCATTTAGAAAGTACAAGTTGCTTACAGTTCCAGCATTGTATTTCCTAAAATGAAGAATATCAATGAAGAAAAAGGAACCAATGTTGAATGAAAACAATCAAATACGGCATGAGTGCAGACGAGGCATCGGAGAACACAACTTCAATACCCCCACCACAGAACTACCACTTTGGAGAAGAGACCAATCTATAGCCGACTTAAAATATTTAATGCTCTACCTGCGGAAATTGAAATCATCAGTGAAATCAGATGGTTCAGAAGTGCATTGAAAGGAAAATGTATTGTCGCTGCACCCTACAACGTGAAAGAGTGTGTTCAGTTCTTTGCTGAAAAATAGAAGATAAAAATCTAATGTTACCTGCCCACCTAACTTGCCTAATCATTGTTATGGACAATTTTTGCGAAAATAGCCTATGTAACCTATGTTCTGAAAAGGTAAAATATTATAGAAATACTGTATATGTTTATTTTTTAAATATGTTATGTCAAATGCTATTAAGCATTGCTTGAATAATATAAAATGTAGTGCTGTTTGCTGCAAGTTAATAAAAATGAAATGGAATGATTTAGTACATTACATTTATTTTTATGATGCTCGCTAATGTTTTTCATTATTCGGCCATTGTTTATGCAGATTGAAATGAATGCAAGTGGAAAGAGCAATAATGTACTGTAATTTTTATTTATCCTGTATTTTTCAAGTCATGTTTTTAGCCATTAAATGGTTTCAAGCCATTAAAACAAAAGTAAACCATATGATAATTTTGCCAATAAGAGTATTTACGTTTAAAATTGAAATTTGAGTGTTTTTATGCCCTTTGTGATTGATTTCTCTAATTCGAATTTTTGGTTAACTCGAAATTCTTGACTGGTCCCTCGAGGTTTGAATTGTCCAAGTTCCACTGTATTTGTTCAGTTGAAAGCTGTTGAAAGGAGCCCAAAGGCACATTCCATTCTTCTGTACTCATCTGCTTCGTTCACAAACTTGAGCCCCCCACTTCCTATAGCACAATGTAGCATCAACTAAGTCATCAACTTTGCTCTCAAGCTGCGTTCTCTGCTCGCTTGTCGTTGCATATCGTCGCAACTTTGTTACAAAGTTCAGAATGATTGCTGGAGCACGTGCGAGATATACAATTTTCCTGAAATTAATAAAATTTCCGACAGTGTAGAGAAGTTTTGCCGTGTATGCATCCCCAACGGTGGTTCGCTCGCTGTTCGCTTGGAGCGTGGTCGTATTGTATGTGAAGATGGTTGATGATGTAGTTTGGGGGGGGGAGGGGGACGAATGGGTTCTGAGGGTGTTGGGGGAAGAGAGACTGATGAGAGAGAATTAGCGGTGACGGAAATAATAATTGCCGACTGCTATTAGGGTCCATCAATTGCGACAGGACCCATAGTACCTTCTGCACTACTCTTTCTTCAAAACCTCTCTTTCTTTCTCACTGCTAATGGTAGCGAATACCTCTCCACTCCTCCATACTCCGTGTGGCCGAGACAGCTCTTTTAGTGACCTCGGCTTTCAACTACTGCAGACCATCACGCCTGGCGATCACAGTGACTAATGTATCACCACTGGCTACCAACTAGGTTTCTTCAACAATCCGTGGTGATGGTGAGCGACACTCCTATTGGATAGCAACCAAAAAATCTATTCTATTCAAATAATTTCCTCACATTTTCTCTTACGTATTTAAAAAAAATCACAAGATAAGAACACTGTCAATCAAGACAGTCTCAAAAGACAATAACCTCAACAACAGGCGGCTCCAGGTTCAGCTCAATTACTTGTAAGAAATGCTTGAATCACTTCCCGGTGGTTCAGAACCCACCTAAAACTGTAGGTCCAACTCATCAATCACCATCATCCAACTCATTACCCACGCACAGGTCTCAGACCTATGTGGGCTTCATCCTAAAAAAAAAAAAAAAAATAGATTATACCATATTTTTATTTTAACCCTCAACTGGTGATGTGCCTGGCTTGCAACATATCTGGTGACGATGGGTCTGGTAGACCCATTTTGATTATCTTCATAAAACGTAGATTTGTATCAGATTTCAAAAAAGGATTTTTAGTTATCATCGGCTGTAGGTGGATGAATGTGATCAGCACCCTCTCAAAATAACACCTCAATAAGTTCTTGTGGATACACTAATCTCATTGTCCTGTTACACAGATACATAGACAGCTGTTTTTATGTGGTAATTATATCCATGTATCAGAGCAACGATGGCTAAATTAACTGTGAAATATTTCTGAACTTTAAATGATATGTCTATTATTTATTTTTTGTAGTACTGGACTTGTGATACTTTCTTGGAAATTCTATCCATATTAGTATCTTCAAAACGGCCGTTTTTTGTTACCACCTTCAGCTGGGATAAGCAAGAATTGAGTTGCCATTCTACCCTTTTCAAGATTAGTTGTTTGCAAATGGTATTGGCAAAATAAGTTGTTTGTACGGTGAGAACTGTTGATGTGCATTTTTTGTGAATTGGAAAGCATATGATGCTGTGTTGATGATAATTATGTAATGTATATTCATAGCGCCTCTGTTGAGATGGTTTATTATTCTCATCATCTGCTAATCTGTATAATAAGAAAGAGTAGGGATTTGCGTATGTCAGTCTCACAGATTTCACAAAAACGGCAACGATTTGGAACATTAAATTTTCCTTTCAAAATCAATGTTAAATTTCACTTAAGGGTACTATCACTGCTTAAAAATGTGTTTAGATGGCTAATAGAATAGCTGATAGATGATACATCACCATGATGCAATAAAGCTTTAAGTCACAAGCCAAAGCTACACATTTGTTTCATATCATTATTGCAAATCCTAATTCCTTTTTTGGAATTGTATTGAGTGCGTAAAATCTATACATCAAGTGTTTAATTTATACATACCTTTGCAAGGCATGATATAAACCTATACAACGGAGTATCCAAGGACCCGACTAATTTACATAAACGATATATACATAACAATAAATAGTAATAGTGTTTAAAACAGCCAATTTAGAAGTTAGAAAATTACAAACCAAATATGGAACAATAAACAGGGTACCTACCATGCGTAAAAGAGAGACACTCGTTTTGGAATTCGTTGGGAAGGAGACGCGGTGACGTCACGAAGTAACTTACTTAAACAAGCAGACCTTGCAATTTTAAACACGCATAGAAATGTCTGACATTATGGCGTTTATAGCGTTGCTAATAAACTTTGAAATTCAATAACTTTTGTTCCGAATCTCTTGAGATTTACAAATATTATTGTTACGGATTCCAACAATAAAATAATGCTGGCAACTCTTGAAAGTAAGATTCGAAATTGTTTGATCCAAAATGTTCCGTCACAAAGGATATAAACCCATGGAACACGATAAAGAATCAGAATATACTAGAGTTAATCTGACCCTGCGCGCTATTGTAGATCATGCATCCATAGGCTATACATGAGACGAGACTTAGACTAAATGAAGGAGCAGAACAGTTGAATAAAAAAGAAATATTAAATCAAGAGATACAGTCAGAGGAGAGAGAACGCCTGTAAATAAATTAGGCTGGTATTGAATTGGGAAAACGAAGGAGAAATCCTTGTTTCCTAGACTGGCATCGGCTGGTTGAGGCTTGTGAGTGGGTTAGTAGTTGGTGGACGAGAATCCAATCGCAGCTAATGCCGAATGGAAGTGGGGTGGTGGGTCTTGACAAGAGTGTGAGGGGGGTCGACTTATAAACTCGGTTCATTGTGAGTCAGTACGCGTTGTCGTGTATGCTGGCTTGTGTTGCATGGAAGGGTGGGGTCGGATGGGTGGATGATTGGGCAAGGAGGAAACCCTGGATCTCGAACGAGTTGATTTGGCACTGGGCTGTCTGTATGTCTATCTGTCGTGAGAAGGAAGCTAGTAGCAAAAAGCTGTCCGAGTGTAAATGGAACCGGGAGGACAGATAGCCTAGATTCTCTTTTTGCTTTCTTCCTATTTCATCGTACCTTTCCCCGTCACCGCTGACCAAATATAGATAGACGGCTTGATGAGGGGCTATTGAGTTTGGGGCCTGGAGGACCCCGGAAAGACGTGGCACAGTCGAGAAAGATAAGTCCCGGCCTTGGGACTCAGGAGAGCACGGAAAGCAAGAATCAAAACCCCCTAACGAGTGGGCAGCGAGCTGTAAAACAACTTGCTAACACCATTCACTCTCGCCAGATCAGCTTTTCTCTCTTGCTCTTTGTTCTCGGTGCCATCTTCAAGGGCCCTGCAACAGTAGAAGTCTGGCCAGCAACTATTTCATTCCCAATTTTCTTATTCTGGCTCTACAATCAGTGATCAGCGACCTATCTTTGTATGTGGGTATGTGTGTGTGTTTGTGTGTGTGTGTGTGTGTGTGTGTGTGTGTGTGTGTGTGTGTGTGTGTGTGTGTGTGTGTGTGTGTGTGTGTGTGTGTGTGTGTGTGTGTGTGTGTGTGTCTGTGTGCTTCATCTTGCCTATTTGGAGATTTGTGTATCCTGCCATCAGAATGGACCAGCATGTATTACATTGAAGATATTAGCGTTCTTTACCTGACATTATTGCTTTCTCCAAATGCAAGATACTGCAGATCAACAGATTAAAAAAAAATAATAATAAAAAATACTTCATTTCCATTTGAAACTAAATGTAAATGAAAATAATTGGAAAATGATAAAAAATAGATAAGTAGTAATTACCTATTATATAATTGATCAATTCTCTAACCATTTCCATCAATTGAGAAAATTCTGTGAAATATCGCATCGCTCAATTTATGAATAATTATTTTAAAAATTTACTTAACTTCCTCTACTGTATACTTTTCTCACTCTGAATATATTTTCTTTTTCCTTCAGAGTTTATCTCTCTCAAGCTATCCATTTGTATATGTTCTACTTCTCCTTAATTTCGTAACTTCTTAACTTAATTAATTCTAGTTTTGGGGTATTAATTTGTTTTTCTATTTTTTCTATAGTCTGTTCAGGGAGCCTATGGAGTGAGGAAACAAACTTTGCATGTGTGTGAGTGAGGAATTCCGAGAATTGTACTGGCATCGGTCGGTCGGCCTATCCACACTCATTGCCACCTACAGTTTATTATTAACAGCTGTTGTCGCACTTCCAGTTTGTGAAATAAATAGTTATTATTGCATTACTTAAAGAACATATTAAATTTTAAATTTAGTTATCAAGTCAGTATTTTCATTTCAAATGCACAGTATAGGTAAAAATAATTCAATCGACAAATTTATGAACAATTCTAATAATAGTGATACCAGTGATTGCTGAATGTTTGGATACATTACCTAAGCATTGAAGGTAAGAGAATAGCCTTCTTATTCATATGCAGTAATTCATTAATCTTATGTATCTATTTCCATTTACAAAAGAAAAAAGTATTATCCAAGTAGATGTTTGAAAATGATTATTGAAAGTCGTTTTCAAAGGGTAGGCCTGTTGCCTGTTCGATGCGTTTCGAAAACTAGGCTATCTGTGAATCGGGCTTCGTTGTCTCGGCTTGCATGCACGCACATGTTTGTTTACTCCACTCCGAAGGCTCGCTGAACAGACTATAAGTTAACTCTCAATATTTTATTGTTATTGAATGAATTCATTGTAAGTCAATAAGGCTCTTCATGGAGTATTCTGTAAACTTTTGTATGTGAATGAATAAATAAATAAATGAATCATCTAACTTTTCAAGTTTCAAATTTTCCAAATATTCAGTCTTAAAAGATAATTTTATCTCCATTGTGTAAAGTGGTTTCTATGAAAATCAACGAAGGATGCTGAGAGTTGATAGTTACTTTCATGATAGATTACAATATACCTTGGACCAGCGGTTGCTGCAAACATCATAAGCCAACTCGTCATACACTTACAAAACCTCTAACTCAGTTTGGCTGGTCATGATTATTCATAACTAGCATTTTACCCGGTCTTTCCCGAGAATCCATATTGTTTTTTTTCTTTAATGGTCACAATATTACAAAATTGAGAGGGGGGAGTGAAATTGCAGTATTTTATACCAAACAATTCAACAGTCTTGAAAAATAAGTTGTTTTTTTTGCAATGATGATCTAAATTTGTAGAGTTCTTAAAAAAGATCTACCTTTCAAGCAACTTTGCATATCTATCCACCTGAAAGGTTTTGTGTTTAGTTATTTGATTTAATATATTACAAAGATATCTTGATGCAATAAGTAAGCTTGCATGATCTTCTTATAAATAAAGTGGATCAACTAAGCAAAGAGATTCCCATTCGTAACTTTGATTCGGATTATTATGTTACTAAAATCTCGAAGCCAAATTCAAATTTAAAATTTTTATATTTCAAGGTAAATGAGGTTTTTAAAGCAATAATGAGTTTGAAAATAGTAGCTGTCTGGATATTTATGGATTGAATTCTTTAATAATGAAATTAACTGCTCCATTTGTATCGGAAGCTTTGACAGTTGTTTTTAATAATTGCTTGGAATTAGGGATCTTTCCAGATGAATTGAAAAAATGAAGGTAATACCTGTTCACAAAAAAGGTGATAAATCAAATATTGAGAATCGCAGGCCAATCTGCATAATATACATAATAGGTAAAATATTCGAAAAACTACTTAATTCACAGTTGGCTGCATATTTTGAAAAGAACAATAAATTTGTTCTTTAATAGCCAGTACGGGTTTAGAAAAAATTTATCTACAAGTGATAATGTCTCAAGGCTTGTGAATGAAGTTATTGAAGATCTGGAGAGTCAAAAATATGCTCGTTTTATGAGTTTTGACATGTCCAAAGCTTTTGACACTGTCAAGCATACAACATTGTGTCAAAAACTTACTTTTTATGGCTTAGATTGTTCAGTGGTTGATCTTCTTTCTTATCCCACAAATAGGGAACAATTTGTTTTCAAGGATGGTGATTATTCTAGCGGTGGAATTCAAAAGTTGAATTTGGTGAACCTCAAGGCTCAATTCTTGGACCACTGCTCTTTATAATATATATTAATGACATACCAAATTTAATCAACAAGTTCAATAGAGATAGTGCTTCATATTTGTATGCAGATGATTTAGGTCTTAAAGCTGGCAGTAAAGATAAGGAGCAACTTGACTCAAACATAGCATATAATACCTCAATTATTAGGGATTGGTGTGCTGTAAACAATCTTAGCCTTAATTCTACTAAAACCACCGATTTGAAATTCAGTTATAATAGAAGAATGACTGAAACATAATCGATTAAGTTTTTAGGTATCACTGTTGACACTAATTTAAACTGGAAATGGCATATATTGGACATTTCAAAAAAGCTAAGTAAGGGCATTTATCTTTTGAGAAGACTAAGCAATACTGTAGACAGATCAGTAATAATGAGTGTGTATTATGCACATATTCATAGCCACCTTGTATATGGTATCCAGTTGTGGGGAAATTGTCCATTGTTGATCAATCTATTCAGGCTACAAAAAAAATCAATTGGAATAATATGTCATAAAATGCCACGCACATCATGTAAACCATTATTCATCAGTATGGGCATACTGACTCTGCCATCTTTATACGTGTTGGCCTGCTTGACATCGATTAAGAAAAATGTGGAAGAATATGATACAAACAGCACTGTGCATCATCATGACGCAAGGAATAAGAATAATTTAAGGGTCGAGCACTGCCAATACACAGGTTCACAGCATAATTGGCAGTACATGTCTGTAAAACTTTTCAATAAGCTTCCAAATCATGTGAGGGAAATGGAAGTAAAATATTATAGAAAATATTTAAGAGATTTACTGATAAGTAAATGTCTATATAAAGTTGATGAATTATTCAATATAGATTTTAAATGTTGATGTTTATTTTAGTCTTAAAAAACCTTGACGTTGTTACAACATATTTGTATGTTTAATTGGCAACGAATGATTTGATTTGATTTGATGATGCTGGGTAATCATCAGCTGCAATATTGATATAGAACTAACATCTTGCTTCGTCATAAATCAGAATCATAGTGATGTATCATATATCAGCTACTCCATGAGATCCTGCACCTAATACATTTTACAAAAATGCTGAAAATTGAAAACTATTTTTGAAAAATGTAAATGGAAAATGAGGAATCCGGTCACAAGCTGTACTGAGTTGAGTATGGTAGAAGATTTGCACGAAATATAGCGTATCTAACCGTTCCGGGTTTTGTAAATTCATAAGACTGACACACTTTCTCTTGTTAAATAGAAAACACAATGTTAATGAAGTGGATTTTCTAGACTCTTTACATTTTCAAACAATACTGAAGGAAGATGCTCGGATATCAAAGAACACAGACACCAGCTGGTAATAAGTAGTACGTTTGAAATTCATGAACACCAAGAACAGACAGATCGAAAGAGCCCTGGTGAAGCGAACTGCACGTAGAAAGCAGAAAGCATTCGGGAAGGGGCCATGGTAGAACAGGGATGGTCAAGCATCTAATCCTGTGGGATGTGCTCAACTCCTTGTTGCTACTGCTCCCACAGGGTTGCTGGGGCCTCGTCATTTAATAGTCGGAAGTCTTGATTGGGACCTCCATTAACATGCAATACGCTAGACCTTACGTTTGTAGCCCGGCTAACAGTTTTAAGCCGACGAAATTTGCATAATTCCCCAATCAAGTTTTCAATTTGGACAGGGCTAGAACCAACGAGAACTCGATAACTGTTGTCTCTCGTTGCCATTGCGAGGTAGACAATAGCTAACTGTTGCTTAGGAGCTGTGAGAATGTAGAACTCCTTTCTCCAGTATGTGCAATTCAGGAATAAACATGACATTTCTTGGAAGTCTGCACGCTACTCTACTCCGCTAATCACTACCGGTACTGTAAGTATACATCTCATAAATTGAATGCAAGAGTAGGTACTCGGGTACTTGCTTCGCCCTCTCATGTAGAACATCACTTCTTGCATGACGGTTCGGAACACACCCAGAGTTATTTTAAGTCCACAATTTTTCCCTCAAACTGCGAGGTAGACTCTTACATAACGGTCTCCTGAGCAATAAAACCCATTGGCTCCTTATTATAACTATTTTATTATTATTTTAAACGTAAGAAGTAGTTACAATCCAGAAATACAAATGTTATATATGAGGAACCTCTCCTCTTTTTTCCTGCGCTAATACAGTAAGGGTACTGCAGCATAAGGATGTGCTAGACTTCATAGGTAAGACAGGGTAGTATCATCGTCTTCTCATGCAAAACATCAGATGAATCTTCTTCGACCGGTTGAATACCTTTAATTAAGGACAAGGCCTTGAAATCGTGCCTTTGCCCGTCCCTCCATCCGTGCTCTAGATCTTGAAAAAAATTCTAGACTTTTGTCAGTGGCGGCTGGTTCTCGAAAATTTTGGTAAAGTACTTTTATATAAAATTATTCCTCAGAAGCCCCACTGCAACCCAAGCGGTTGTTAAAAGCGATTCAGCCCCAAAATTTCTCGGACAATTGATACGCAACATTTCGTCAATAAGTTGAGAGGTATTCAAGATAGTGTTCCCAAAAAATATTTTTTAGCTGGTATCATCCATCCCCTGAAAAATTTAATTATTTCATTGCTCAATTGTTAATTCAGTTGTAGGGTATGCTTGCATCGGTTGAGTAACAAGCACCTTTGACCATAGGTAGTCCTACCAATTATTGAACAGTTGATAAACTTGACATTAAGCTCCATTATTCATATTTTAAGCCTTTTTTTTCCTCAGCCAAGGGCACTAAAATGAATGAATATTGGGATTTTCTCCCTATTCTCACATTTTGTGGCGACTGACACCTTCAAATATATATAACACTGATTTTCCAACCCATATTTCATGTTTTGCCCTTAATCAAGGGTATTAAAATTAATAATTATGTTTTTGAAAGTTATTTTCACGATTCGTGACAATAAAATAATTAAAAATAGATGTATGTTATTACAAATTTTTCCAACTCATGCTCATATTATGAGAATGAGTCATGTTATTAGGAAAATGACTATCATTACTAGAAATGTTAGCTATTAGCTGCAGTTGTTAAGTTGTTAAACAGACATAGAAGCATTGGTTTGTTGCCAAATTACATTGAAATGCTATAACAAAATAGAAAAAATCGGTAAGTTGTCAGCTCTACAATTACAAACAGCTGAAAAATGTATTTGTTATTCTCTATCAAAGGCTTAGTCTAATATCAATTACTTATAATATCAACCTTTCAGCTTCTTGAAAGAAATTCCAAAATTATTAATACTTGGCTCATTTGCCTCTCCTCTTTTAAAAATTGATGAGACGAAACAGAATTCTCCTCAGAGGAAACAGAAATGCGTCATACATGCCAGTGGATTACAGACTATTGAATCCATAACTTCCCATTGATTTACAAGTACCACATGTGTTTTGAGACTAAATATCTGAGAATTCTTTTGTGTTAAACATTTATTGATAAATTGAAGGAAATGCTTATCTTTTAAGTTGGATTGTTTGGTATTTGGTAAACATTCAATTGCAGGCATTCTTTAATTTATTTCGTTGTTCCATTACTACTTCACTAGGAGCAATTATTTAGGATAGGTAACATAAAATCTACAAATTATCTCAATATTTGAGTTTTTTTAATTCTTCCATCTCACCCCCACTGATATGTAAAGAGTAGTTTAGTAGTACATTGCAAACCTTCTTCTTGCAGAGTTATCTTCCACTTCCAATCAAAAAAGCAGAAATCATCTACAAAATTATTTTTTAGAAGACAATTTTCCCCACCACCACCCATGATTTCTTATTAAAAATCTAGTATGCAATATTCATTCCATTCAACTTAAAAAGCCCTACAGAAACAGAAAACAAAAAAATTAAAAATGTCAGTATTAGATATTTTTAAGATTTTGAACCCCTCTCTTTAACGTCCTCCGTTTAGATAATCGAATTTTTGTCCCAGATCAAAACCCTTTTTGGATCATCCGTATTTGAAATTTGAACAACCCAAATAATAAGGGGTATTTTTAAAAAAGGGGGCATTTATTTGAGAAAAACCTCATACATACATCGCTTGGCCTACGAGAAATGAACATTAATGCTAAATTTTATGACAATCGTGTAACATACATACAGACTGTGATGCTGCACCTATTATCCGACTAATAAAGCCATGAAAAATTAAGATAGTACATCAGCCATCAGCTAAAGAAAGATTAAAGAAAAAATATATTCATTTCAGTTACCAGATTTTCAGTCAGTATCAAATTCAATCAGATTTATTAGAAACATATTCTGTCATTTTCTATCAGTAATTCATCATTTATAAATTCAAATCACAGCCTACCTGTCAGCTTTAAAAGTTCAATAGGTTAGTTTTTTTTTTTTTTGTTTACCTTTTCAACCACCAAATTTAACTTGTTATCAGTCAGTGTCTTCAGCAAACAAACTCAACGAATAATATTAAATAGTATCAGTAATATAAACCATCCAAAACATTAATATTGTAACAACTGAAAAATGAACTTGTATCAGAAAATATTGTATCAAATTCAATAAATTAAAATAAGACAGTGACCTTCTTCATACTATCAACTATATACAATTTATGCCGGTATGAGAACTGATAAATTTAATTCAGGAACAATAATTTAGTTATTTGGGATCACTTTTTGCAGCAGTTTATAAAATTACAGAAACTTAAAAATACCTAGAACATTCCACGGAAGGAAGTGAACATACAATCAGTTATCTTAGGTAGGCAATGTGCTCTGAAAAAAGAATGGTAGTGACTTGATCCAAGACTGTGCTGCAAGCTGAACGTGTTTTCGCTAATGTAATTAAATTTTTGTTCAACGTTCCAAAAAATTATAAGTTTATCTTCGAAGTGTTTGAATTCAAATGTGCAGCCAAAAAATTGATGTCTAAAAGCAGCGAAATTCAACAGAGGATTTGAACCTATAACAGTTCATCGGACCAGCGCGAAAATACCAGCCAGGTGACTTCTCTCCATTTATTATTATTAACCCTCAGAATTAAATTGGGCCCAATTAGAGGGATTAAAGAACAATCGCTAAATTATATATTAGGCAGCTCTACTCCCACACAAGACAAATTGAAACGTGGATACCTTCTCACACGAGCAAACTCACGCCCAGCCACGCTGGACTAGAAAAGAGGTAAATTTAACATCCTTCACCTCAAATAATTGTAAACACAGCTTTACAAGACGTACAGACTGAATGCCGAGTGGTCGAGTTAAAACTGAGACCTCACACCTCACTCAGTTAATTATCATTCTCAATGAGTTCCGCATGCTCTCATGAACCCCAACCTTTTTCTTAAATGGTACCCGTCTTCAATCAAATTATGCATAACAGAGTGATGTTTCACACAACTTATTTTTATATGTCCCGCTCACAATTTACAGTTTCTGTTCCCTGATCCAGCCTAATTGGAAGTCAAAGCCGAGGAGAGTATTTGATGTTTGGCGGTTGCGTCTTGTAGAATGTCAACGGGCCAGCTGTAAGGGTAAACAAGGATGGAAGCAGAAGCGGTTGATACTGTTAACCAGCTCTGGCTGTAGCTGTACGTAGAGGGAGCACAATGTTTGTATGTTGCTGGAACGCACGGGAGTCTCAGAATCCCAGTGGCAGATTCTCGCTGGCGCTAAAACTATGCTTGATTCCACTCCGTCAAACCTCCAAGCAACAGACTGATGGCTGACATGACTGATGTCAGGAGATACTAATTAACTGTACCAGCTCTTGGGAGCTAATGCGATCAACCACTTTAAATACATGGTGGTTTGAATTTAAAGTTCCTCTAGATAAGGAGCAAAAAGTTCCTGGTCTGTTGTGCTATAGGAAAAAAATTTGAATTCAATTTTTGCCTACACCTAGACTACATTCTGCTCCTTTGAACTTCAGGATCGGGTCTCACAAGATGCCAAATATTCAACATCAAATGAACTGAAAACTTCAATAAATGAAAACCAAAACTTATTAATAACTTTAATACCCATCTGACCAAGGGGTTATACCTTCGAAATCCGAGAGAGGGAATGGAAATTTATACATCCGAGCTTCTTGAATGCTTTCATTCATTTTCGAGCTTTTTTGTTATTTCTTTTTCAAATAAACATAAATTCTGCGCGTATTTTGCGGGAATTTCATTTTTTTTTTATTCGAAGTAAAATTAAAATTTTCAACAGTTTGTATGGGAGTGATACTTCATTTTGTGGCAGTGCAATGCAGAGCTATAATAATTATATACAATGCAAAACAGTACAATAATTGAGATTCAGCTTTTGAAGTTTGATATTAATGTGACAAATTATTATGCTTAGCTGGCAGCAATGACAAGAATGAAAAACTGAATATTTTAAATAATTTTACAAAACATAGTTGCTCTAGTGCTGAGCAACTTGCAATCCTAAAGCAATGTAAAGAAAATACAATGTCAAGTATCCAAATACAAATGTAAATTACAGCCAGGATAGCTCATTTCACTTAGCTTGCCTACGCGGTTCCAATAGAAAATCACATGAAATCTCCCTCAAAAATCGTTTGCAATGACACCAAGGGGGATTCTGAATTTTAGAATATGAACTATTTACTGTAGAATATTGAGTGAGAGCTCATTACCAATGCGGTTTGAGTTCAAAACCATAAGACCCCTAAAAAAATCGTCGCTGTTGGGAGGGGTGTTAGGAATATGAAAATATTGAACTATATTTTGCTTCACATTGTGTCACAGCGTATTCTAGCCTGCCAAGGCGGATCAAATCCATCGGATCAATCATGTATTGAAGCTACAACCAACTGACCAAAAAAATCGTTCGCAGGAGTGCGGCGGGGCTACTAAATTTGAGTATTTGAACTGTCAACTGCATCATATTGTGTGATGTCTCGTTCTACTCAGCTTTCCAATGCAGCTCAAACTCAAAAACCACTTGAAATCTTCCATTAGTTGTTTGCGTGGCAAACAGAGTGGAGTAATAAAAGAAATAGATTGGCCAGCAAAAAAGACACTATTCTCTGCTGAAAATCACTTCCCGGTGGTTCGTAACCCACCTAAAACTGTAGGTCCAACTCATAAATCATCATCATCATCCAACTCATTACTCATGCACAGGTCTAAGACCTATGAGGGCTTCATCCTCAAAAAAAAAAATTGATCTATCCACAATGTTATAATGAAGTTAATTCCACTCAGCTTGCTGATGCAGTTGAAATTCAAAACTATGTAAGACATGTAAAGAAGCAAAGGAAGGTCATGAATTCAAGGATTTGAACTATCTGCTTATCATATTTTCGTTCATTCCACTCAGCGGTTTAAATCGATAAACCAGATGCTCAATTAAATAAGTATCTCTGGTATATACCCAAATTGTGTGTTTTTTTTTAATATATTGAAATGTTCTACATATAATTTTTTGCTCTACAGAATCACTGATCCTACATGGAAATATTTCATCACAAATCATAGTTATCAACACAAAAACAATTAAACTCGGACATAACCTAAAATTTGGATTTTTCATTTAAAAATTTGTAAAGAAAGCAGTTGTGGGCTATGTCTGTTGTATCTTTACTTGATTGTGTTATGTGTTATAAATAAATGAATAAATAAATAAATGAATAAACCAAAAGCAAGATTTCAAAATTTTTAAAAAGATTTGTGGGTGTGGTGCAGAAATTCTACTTTTTAACGATAACTTACATCATAATTATGTTCCATGTGTGATAGCTCATTCTACTTAGCTCATGAAATCAGTTAAAATCCATAACTCAAACCGGGCGGTTTCAGTTCATAACTCAGGTGGTACGAAGTTCGCTGGGTCAGCTAGTTACAAATAAATAGTAATTTACTTCTTATTAGATGGCAATAAATATTGAAAATTTGAAATGCGAACTGCAGTGCATAGTCTGGTTGACTTCACTGTAATTCGATCATGTCGTTTCATTCAGAGTTTAAACAGAATTTTCTTTCTCTCGCCAACTATTGTACAATGTAAATACTATAAATGTATCCAAATAGAGTCATGGATTTGAAATGGCTACTAAAAATTCTGAATTTAGTTCTATCTAGTGGAACTAGAATTCAGCTTGAAATAACCTATGGTTGACATTATTTGGTTGAAGTTACACCAAAACAGATCAGGCTGAAACTAGCTCGCTGACACAATTTAGAAAACATTTCACACCTGTCATTTACGGCGATATATATATACTGGGCACGTCAAATTCTACACCCTGGTATTACAACAACCATCAGTGCCAGCCTGTCAGCTAGGTTTTTGTCAACGCAAACAGTTTTAAAGCGTGGAGTGTGAGGTGCGACTCGATTCTGGCAATGGTAAATGAAGGGTCGGTTATTGGTGTACGTGAACACTGTTAAAGTAGGATTATGACAAATAGACCCTATAGAACGAGAGACGAATGAT
The DNA here is from genome assembly GCA_948455865.1 of Conomelus anceps. Classification (NCBI taxonomy): domain Eukaryota; kingdom Metazoa; phylum Arthropoda; class Insecta; order Hemiptera; family Delphacidae; genus Conomelus; species Conomelus anceps. The sequence continues at coordinate 52,280,818 of OX418220.1, forward strand.
GGAGAATAGGACTACAGACAAAGCTCTGAGGGTCTTGGAGTGTGCATTAGTACAAATGAAAAACTACAGCGTAAAGTGTTCGTCAAATCACATTCAAGCCATGTCGACTATAAAGTCTTCTTGATTAAAAGCTGTGATCGTTTTTGCGCTCCACTCTCCGAATCTCTTTTATTTCTCTCACTCGTCAGAAACTGTCCCTCTTTACAGCCTCAACTTGTTAAATCGTGTCTGCCTCCATCAACTTAGTTCGTTTTGCCTTCGAATTCGAACACTGTACAACGAATTTCACCATCAATCCCTTACTTCCAATGTGTGGAACTACATAGTAAAGCCAGCCAATCCGACTCTATTCAACAGTTTGAAACTTCAGTAGTCTATTCAGGATATGCGTTGTCTTTCGAGAACGACATGTTGCGATATCGAATTTCGCTTCTCGACTGCCAATGATTTTAACAGACTTCAATAATTATAGCTCAGTTTGGATATGAAATACGTATTTCAGTTGAAGCACTTTCAGGTATATGCACATAGTATTAGGTTGATTCCATTATGAATGACTAGCTTATTCATAAATATACTATTCATAGTATAGTTACCATATTCGTTTCTCATAGTTACCAATACTTCGTGCAGAGGAGACTTAGTCAGTTGGGGTTTCAGGGGTCCGGAACCAACCTTGGTAATGGCGTAGATAGAATAAACTTAGGGAAGCTCAATTTTCAAACCATGGAACGGACGCCATGCGAAAAAGGTGGACCGTTCAGCTGAAACTATCAAAAATGCCTTCTTTATAATTGATAGTTTATCAAAGCAGGACACACTGCTGCTTGGTATTTGTTTAAAAAAAAATGTAGTTCATAGATTTGCTAAATTTCTAGAATGAAATAGTAGCCTACGGGTTTGCGGGTGAAATTCATATTAAAATTATTGATAATCTAGGTAGTGTGTGACAGTTTTTGCAACTGATCGTAGATAGATGATGTACTACAAAGTGAAAATACTAGAGTTTTATCAAGTTATTGTCAGTCAAATTACTGTATTAATAAATCTTCTATTGACATATTGTAGAATAAGGAACGAGATAAACTAGTGAGCTTCACTGGATAGAGAGCTCGCTCTCTATTCAAACAACTGATTTTGGATGGGGCAACTTATTTCTTTCTTATTCTATAGGATAAGGTGGTAACGAAAAACAGCCCTATACAACAGGACGATGCAATTATTACATACACGCTTTGGAATGATTACAAACACAGCTTTGGAAAGCGATGACATACGTTCTGCTTAGTTTGCCATTCAGTTTCTCCGGTCCATTTTTGTATTAAAAACATAAAAATGAACACACACCATCTCTCTCTTATTATAGATTACTACACTCTTAGTAAGCATGTAATTAACTATTCTTCATCCATTGTTGGAGTGATTTCTTCGTGATTGCCAGGTCAGGCCCGTTGTTTACGTACGCTGCGCTGTGGGCAAACAAAAGTGGTATGCCCCCCACAAAAAATATACGGCCTCGACACGGCTAAACTTTGAAATAGATTTCCGCTTCCAATTCCACGTTACTTTCCACCAGTTTTGGGGGATTTTACCCCATAGTTCTCTTTGAAAATAGAGAATCGTTCCAATATTCACCACGTATGTACCCTCCGTGTCCTCCGTGTCCGTTTGCATCCGCAAAACAAAAGCAGACAACAAACAGTCACTTGAATAATTATAGTGAGATAGTTTTTCATCACATGAGTATTGTTGTAACTGCTCTGTTCTCCGACTCTATCCTATTTAAAGCAAAAATAACCTTTTGGGCTAAACAGGTGGAGTTAAAAAAATCCTTTCCCCATAGCTGTTTCAAAGTTCGGCTTGCCCAATCATTTTTTCAAATGTTACTAGAACACCACTGAAAAACCCTTTTTTATACCAGTATATGCATTTTTTATTTACGCCCTCCTTGCGCCCATGGATATGCTACCATTCCATTCAGTTTTAAAAACGTGCCTGTGCCTCGTAGATATGAAAGAAAACCATTTCTGTAAATTGACATCCAATGGCATCCAAAGTCGGAGAGCGGTTCCAATTCACGCAAACTAAAGCAAGTAGCAAGTGATTTTGACAATACATCTCATTTCTCACAGCTAACAACCCAACTTGTAACATATTATTTCCAAAGTCTTCGACTGAAAATCGAGTTTTCATTATTTGTGTCAGTCAATAACACACAGGCTGTGTTTTAGACTCAATGTACTTCCCCATTCGGTGCAATTTACTTCCATTTTCTGAACAGTAGAAGAAGGCGGCTCGCTTTCTTAAGATCGAGAGGGGAACTTTGGCAGCTGTGTAATGTCTGGAAAAGTTATAGTGAGAATATGGAATGTGAAAACTTTGCACGTTCGTTAATGCCGCAAGCGAGACGAATCCTAGTCACGTCCACAGACAAGCATTTCCGACTTTTCTTCAACTTCTATCACATTCATACTACTATTCACACATAATGCCTGCCGTTCAAGAGTCCAATGTCCATTATTGAAACTTCTTTCAAACTTCTTCCAATCTGATTCTGTGAATAAATGTCATGTGACTTGACATTAAGTGTCATGTTTAATTTAAATTGGTTGCTTGAGATTTTGATTAAGAGTCATGTGACAGATTTTTTCAAGAGCTTTAGTTTGGAAAGGGTCTACTGGTCTATCAAGCATTCGATGTTTTAGGCCTTATGCACAAAAAGCAGTATTTACACTGTGTAACTATTCACAATGTTGAACTATGTCATAGAACTTTTCACAAAAGAATTTAGTTTTACAAAATTTATTTTAACAATTTCTACACAACTTTTTTCTATTTTAATAACAGTGTTTTATGGCTTTGCTGAGGAACATGAGGTTCATCTCCAACTCTGTTATTCAATTAATACCTTATACTTTGGTGGCTCACGATTGCCACAACGTTTTCTCATTTCACTCTCACACTTTGACATCTCTGGGGGAACTAAGTAGTTCCTCACTGGCTACTTTGACATCTCTGGGGGAACTAAGTTCTTCCTCACCTGGCTACTAGGAGTGCCATTGTAAATAATATAGTTGATGTTATGTAGTCGTGGGTATCAGGCTATATACAGTAATTTCAATCATGATTTGGAGTGAAAAATGTTTATGTGATCGTTAATTTCAAAAAAGTAAATAAACAATATTGATATTCATTTCTCAGTGTAGGTTTACTCCGAAAGGACCGCATCAACAATGAAATTAATTGCTATTTCACTTTCGCGATTGCTATTTTCCTAAATACAATATTCTACATTAAATCGATTTGTAGAATAATACTTAGCTTATTAACTTACTTACAGGTAGATTTTTAGTTACTTCACTTTATACTGTATGTTATACTTATCACATTAATTCGCTAATGTGATAAACATTCCATAATGTAGGCTATAGAAAATTTCTCATGTTTTAAAAGTTTGAATATTCAACTAAAAAGCTTGAAAAAACAAACTTTTAAACAATATATTGTACATATATTATGTAGTTGTAGTATACTTGAAAAATTCCAAGTTTATGTTGTATTTGGAATAAATTATGTTTTTTTTGGAAGCAATCATAATTTGAAGATTGCTCAAACTATGATATCAACATGGAAGTTGCGTCAACAGAGATTAAATCACGGCATCACGTGATCCTGGTTCATTTTGAACTAGGTTCAATTTATTTGTTCCGTTGCACCATTACCAAAAATGCATGGATCTATTAATCCTGGATCACGATCCAGTGAGACGAATGTGCTTTTGAATACTGGTACAATTTGATCAGCTGCCAGTCAAAAAGTAGAAATACAAATCTTCAGAACGACATAAATGAAATTCTCTAGCAAATGAAATAAAATTAAAAAGAGTGGTAATGCACCTGTTCACAGGAGCAGAGAATTGAGACATTTACAACTTTATTTTGATTTTAGAAATTCACTCTATTGTTAATCCAGGTAGATCAACAATAGATTATTTCTTAGTTTTTTTCAATATGAATTTTGTTAAATCAATTGTATGAAAAAAATGAGTTTGTACACAAGAGTGGTCCATAGTGAAAACTTTGGGGACTTCTATTATCCTATTATATCAAACGATCAGTTTCTGTACGTATTATGTACAGATTTATGTACGACGGATCTCAAAAATGGCTCTAACGATTTTGATGGAGCTACGAATATAGGAGCTCATTCATGCGAAAATTCGCTGACGGACACAAAAAGGAAAAATCCATCCTTAAAGGAACAGCTGAAAGAAGACAACAATTTTTCATCATACGTTAAGGCATTTAGCGGCGTTATTTAACGCTGTGTAGAACGCGAAGACTGTGTAGTCGGAGCCTTGCAGTCATGTAGATAGAATTATGCCTGAATAGTCAATGCTCAGCTTATGTTTTATCCACCATTTCTTTTATAGAAGAAACAAATTTTTCTAATTAAAATTTAATCTATCATTTTGCTGGTGGTTCAATGTGTGACATTTTTTGAAAAATTATAGTACGTGATGGAATAATATAACGAATAATTAAAAGAATCAATAATTGTACAGAGATATTTGCATTTCTACACTAAACATCATTTTCTGTTGAAAGTAACAATCACAGCCACCATGAAAGTTATTGTTTTACAACCTGCCAACTAAGGCACACTTGAATATTGGGTAGCCTTAAGGTGTCTAATGAAATTTCCCTTCCTGATTTTGTGGACATTCTATTTTGAAATTGGACTTCCAGTTGTGAAAAATCAGCTCTACTGGAAGTCTAATTTCCATAGATTTGTTCAGGCTAATGTGGCCTACTGCATTGCTTGATCCCATTTCTTCTTTTTGTGGTGCATCTCCCATCGTAGGTTTGCTATGATCGCAGCTATCTTTACTTTATCAGCCTCCGCCCAATTCATTATTACTGCCTGCAAGCCAAAGCAGAATTCTCAAATCAAATTCTTAAGTAAGTAAATAATTCGTATTTCAACACTCCTCCTTCCACCAGGGTCACTCTGTACTATCAGCTGTAGAAGTGTCATCAATTTATTTATAGTTTCAGTTATCATGTTATTATAACTATTACTCGTAGATAGTGAAATTGACAGAAACTCACCTCGCAATAGTCCGATGTATGCAGACTGGCACTCTATTTCTTGGAAGAGTTATTAAATCAGATGTTATATCTATAGTATGAGATATTACTTATACAATAAAATTAAGCTTCTAGAAAATTACCCAACATGCGTGAGGAAAATTCTTGGAGCTACCAAGAATGTGTTCACAAACATGTAAGTAAATTTACTGTCGAAGGACTCGAACCATGCTGAGATTGAATTTATAATTTCCATTATAGAACAAGTATACAATAAATACATAGTTAATACATGAAAATATCATTACAAGTTAGTATTTACGAAAAACATCGAATTAACATACATGAAAATTATAGTTATTGTTGATAATAAAAAACTCGTCTACATTACGTAATAGTAAGCTATTACAATAGAGTCCCGATAATCATACGAGTATGAATAGTCCGAGGCACTGTTGAATCCCAGCTACCAAATGCTAAAAAAGCATTTTTGATCTGGACAATCACAAAATGGACAGCGTTTTGAGTGAGAATAAAATATTTTGATTTCTACAAGTGATACCTCAAAGTCTTTCCCATTCGTAAATGATATTTATCAAAAGCATATTACTTCAGTTAGATTAGTTACACTGAAGCTTCAATCAAAACACAATTTTATCAGTGGTGCTCCGTGTAATTCAAGGTGTCTCTGGTCCCATTCAACTGAAATTACCAAAATATTTAAAAATTGATATAAATTTCGATTTTAAAAGTGTCTCAAGTAAAGTGTCTCTTAATTTGATTGAGAGTTTAACAAAACTCCAAAGTCCTTTATATTCCCCCCCCCCCCCCAAAATATGAATTCTGTGTCTATGCAGCCTATAATGTAGCCTACACTGTGACTGTATGGTACAGGAATGCTATTATTTTTGTTCCTTCCATACTGGGACCTACTGGAACAGGTAATATACAAGTATGTTTCCACAGCTGTACTACTAGTAACTCCATTCATGAACTACTTAACTGGATTATATTGATCGAAGCCACAACCTTGCAAAAGAAAATAGAAATCATTTACATTGCTAGTTCTCTGGCAGTGTGTTGGCAGTCCAAGCAGACTAGTGGGTGTCCAAGAGGAGACCTGACTTGATTAAACACAGGAAGTGGTTGGAAGGTCTCAGTACGCGTTTTGCGTGAATACCGTGACCTCTGTTAGTTTGCAAAGTTTACCGAGCCGCTCATCCCTTTCTATTTTGGCGGGTAAGCGGGCAACTGCCCTCCAGGCCGTCTCTTGCACGGATTACCTTGTTGACTCTGCCAGGCTGCAACTTTAATTAAGACGTCCAAATCCATCCCGTTATTTATCTCTGTTCGCTCTGTTTATCCAGCATAGCTTACGGCCGAAAAAGCCGGCCGAAATGGATTCTTTACTGTTTTAAATTCTAATTTTTCTCCTTTTTCTGATAAAAACCCCGATGAAGGATTTAAACAACATTTTATTATCTTTATTTAATTGTATTTCTTTGTTACAAAATATACCCAGATTTATTTAATAGACCAGTTTCATTCAATTTCTACTTGACATCTGTAGGAAGCTTTCTTTTTATTTTTATTAGAGCTGAGTAAACATTTTTAAACTTTTATTATATATTTCTGCTTTGTGCAGGTATGATATATAAGTTTTACAAAAGTCTATGTCTACTCAAACTGAACTGTAATGATATTCATGTAGGCTGTTCTTCTCAGTTGTAAAGAATTTAATTTCAAGCGGAAAATATATTGTCAGTCTTAGGATGTTTTTGTTGTGAATTGTAATCTGTTGTATCAATGAGATCTGAAGACATTCTATTAAATTATTCTCATAGAAATCAACGCAACATAACACAGTCGAAACATAAATGAAATATGGTGATGATTTGAGTTATGTCCAGCAATTCACACGAGTGTATGAATTATAATTTTCTTGATATACAAAAAATAGTTTTGAATTAAATAAATATAGATTATTTTACTAAAATGGCAAAAAGTTTTTATGATAATTTTTGATCACAATGTGATAAATTTTATTCAGTTCATAGGCTTTATTATGTTATTCAATAATTATATACTTCGAACCTTGAGATTTATGCTGATTAAAAATAAATAAAGAAAGAATCATGTAGAATATAGTGATGGAATTTATTAGCAATATATCAAATCTTTCACGCCGAAATAAAGAATCATAATAATTAACATATCAAAAATTCTTATTATTGCCTTTAAAGATTCAGGTACTGTGTTCCACAGGGTATTTTTGAATCACTGCACGAACTTTTTACTAATGATTAAATAACATTGAATATAGAATATTTTAAGATGTAGAAACTCAATTAATATTGGTTGAATACAAATAATCAAATAGTGTAACAGCTATTTCTATCGCTGTGAGATGAATTTCATAGATCACAAATAGGCGAACAATAATTATATAATAACGTTTGGATTTCATTGATGGGAGACCCTAACAGATAATTAACCTCGCCGTTTGAGCCATCTTGTGTAGAACATGGTGGACCTACAATTCTAGGTGGGTTCCGAACCACCTAACCATGAGTGAATGGCGAACAATAATTTGAAAGCATGAGTGGTGAATACGTAGTTTGCTCAAAAGCATTGTATTCCATTACAATTTTGTATCTTCTCCAACACTGCAAATTGCGCAAAGCAAAATTCCAACTCAACAAAGTCCTCTTAACGAGTACATTTCAGACGTTGCCTTCTATTAATTTAGCAGACGTTGTTCAGCTCCCTTCATTTGGCTTTACTTTTGATGTTGAAGAAGATGCTGCTGGCTCAATTTTTTCTTTACCCTAATTATTGTGAGCTGCAATTTGCTCTTATAATTTCAAAGAGCTTGGTTATTATTACCGTTCCATCAAGTTCTTCCACTTCACTTCTATGAGTTGATATAATAAATATTGTGCTTATTCTAGCTGAAGTAGATGATAAGAGCTGACGCGTACTGATGATTTTTATTACATCCTCAAAACTAATGAGCATTGTGCGAGGCTAATGGTTAGTTGCCTTAATTGATGGCGGAGTATGCTAGATACTCTTGATTTACTTGGGCGGATACTATTAACATAAAGATTGGCTTCTGATAAGCCAAACTTCTCCTAGGTGAGAAAATAAATTTTCTACCAACTTTGGAATTACACTACATGGAAGCCTGTGATCGACTGACGGTTGCTGAGACACACCCATTAGTTCGGAATGGGACAACTCGCCGCGGCCAACTCGCCGCCGTACCAACTCGCCGCAAACCATCTCACCTCTGACCAAACCGCTGCAAAAATAAAAATTAACACTCCAGTAGACGCACACGTCTTCACTATTCGCAAATTAATTGGTCTTCACTATTCGTTTAAAGTGAGTTATTTCCTGTCATGAGTGGTCACATATGTACAGCATTTCTGTTTTGTACGTTAAGGCGTCTATACACGATCAAATTTTTCATCCAATAGAATAAGAGACCTTCAAACTGCTTTGAATCCCTTCAAAGTGCATCAAATTGCTTCAAATTTTGTCCAAGATTAGACAAAACTTTTAAAGTCTGTCAAAAATTGGAAAAGATTTATTAGATGTAATTATTCCATAAAAAAATTTATTGTGTACAAACGCCTTTATTCATCAATTTTCTTCAATTGAACTATTTTTTATGTTTTTTAGGTTCAAATAATTGTAACAAACATGTTTCAATGTACAATGTTACATGTATTATGATATGTGGAGTCCGAGAAAAAAAAAACATTAAGATTCAACTATTCAAATTTTTTTTGAACAAGGAAGGAAACTATTTGGCAGTCATAAAGAGAAAAAACTATTTCATAACAGGTCCCGCGGTGTTCAGATGTACACTAATATATTGCAGAGTTCTTCTTCTGAATAATTGGTAAAAAATCAATCTTGGGGCTACAAACACTGCTCCAATCAATGCACTCAAGTCAATTTTGTTTTGAGTTTTGACTTGAGTTTTCGAATTTTTTCAGACATGTCCTTCCAAAATCACTTCCCAACGGTTCGGAATCGGAACTCACTTGAAACTGTAGGGCCATCATCCCCCATTTACCCCCATTCATCCCCCATTCATCCCCCATTCATCCCCCATTTACCCTCATTCATCCCCCATTACCGATGCACATGTTTTCGTTGTGTCTTTTGTATACAGTAGTAGGCCCATTTGATGCTTGATTAGTTAAATAAAAATTCATTTATTTATTATTTCTTATCATTAGCTGCATTTAAATATCACTTGATAGCCGTAAAAATGGAATATAGGGGGAAATTATTAGTCCTTGTATGAGATAGCCGCTGTGAATTGGCCGCGCTGAGTTGTTATTCCGCGGCGAAATGGCCGCGGCGAGTTGTCCTACTTTGTTTGCCTACTTGACCTGTTTCTACGTGGGTGTATTTTGTTTCAGTCATCGAACGTGAAAAAATTCGGCCTATCAGAGGCTTTTATATTTCAAGTCAATAGTAATCGCTCACGCAGTGTATAAGTTAAACTTTTCTGTATTTCAGTTTTCAGTTTGTATTCAGTTTGACTGAGATTGAGAATGACGCGATTGTCGAAGCTATAGTATTTCGTGATTTCGTATGAGATCCGCCTGTGGTATCAAGTCTTATTGAATAAACTGATTTTGAAGTAACTTGCAGTTGACCAAACTGCTAAATAGACCTAACATGATTATAGCTTCTCAAGGACACATTATCAGACTTCAAGAAATCTAAAATCAATAATAATAGTTAACATTCGAATTCAAATTGACATTCTTAAAGGCGAAGTTGAGACAGTAAACATTTTTTTCTTAGCAGCTCTTATTCACTACTATTACTCTCAATATTGTTCGTTTATTCATTCTTAATGTCTACAAGACAATCAATGTAAAGATACGAGAAGCTATAACCGTATAATTGGATTGAAAGAAAGATTGAACTCTACAACTTCCTATTTTATTTATCTTCAATATACTTCAATGTATTAGCTACGATCAACGAACATACCTTCAATGTATTCTGTATTTGAATGGGAATTGACAGAGGCTTGCTGAGCGCATACAAGAACGATTGGACGGACAGTCATGAATATTTTATTGTACTTTAGCACTCTTCTATGGAGCCGTTTCGTTCACTGAAGCAGTTGTAGCAGTGATCAAAATAGTAATAATAGCTGGAGAATGGTAGCCATTTATGCCAATAATCGCATGTTGGAGGTTGTTCACAACAATAGTGTTACTATTAACAAGAGCATTGTTTTGCTGCTGGCTGAAATCGAACGTTGGCAGTTGTTTGGAAAAACGACAGTGGTCCAATGTGCCAGTAACAGGCTGGACTTCCGAGCCGTTAACTTGTAAATAAGTGTTGCGTGTAAATAAGATATATGCCGCAACAAAAATGTTCGTCGTCGTTCTTAGCTTATACAAACACTAGCAGGTTGCCCCATTCAGTTGAAACGGGATTACCTAGACTACAACATGACAACCTTTCACAAATTCAATTTTATAGTGTTTTTCATATTCATCTTATTTTCCATTCTTCATATTTTTTCTTTTCCTTTTTCTCCTACTTTTTCTTCTCCTTACTCTTCATTTTCTTCCTCATTAGTCTTTCTTCTCTCTTCATACAATCCGTTATTCTCCAGCCTTGAAGTTTCGTTGAGAGAGGAAAGAATGAAAACGTTTTTATAATAAGTATGTTCGAGCTTTGAGAATCTATAAGTTTTGTAAGGACTGGTTGGAGAGTCGGCACAACTGAAGCTATTGATTATTGGGTACCTGAATGAGCCTTGACGGTGATCGAGTATGTGTGTGTGAATCAACTACCTTTATACATTAATGTATGTGTATGTGTTAGTTCACGCTGTAAACGCGAACGGTGTATTTTGGATACATTAATGAAATTTCAGTTTGAATGGCCTTAGCCATTGTTCGCAGCAGAATGGTTGGCGTTCAAGAGAGTGGTGGCGCACAGTTTTCTCTCACCTGTTCTTGTTTCTCTCTTAATCGCTGCGACCTTTTCCTTTCCCTTCAACCATTTCCAGCAACCCTTGTTGTGTCCTACTTCTTTCGGACCAATCCTCACGCTCACACACACAGTGAGCCCCGAGACGTTCACTTTTCACTTTCAATTCCGTTCATTCTATTTCTTCCCTCCTGCTTCTTCGTCCTCTACCTACTCCCCTGCATCACCACCGTGCATCCCATCAGCACCCAGTCTCCTTCAATTTTCGTCAATATCCGTGCTTCTATGCGTACTCTATTCCTTCCCCGATTGCTCTTTCCAAATATTCAGAATCCCATTTTCGTTGGAAAAGGTTACGTCTTCTAAAGCTAGCTTTCTGCTTCTCCACAGCCAACCTAGTTTTTTATTTTCATAATATAGTCTTTCATGCATGAATTGAACTCTATATTTTCCGTTTTTGAGACGGATAAATCCCTCAACCCACTGGCTTTCCATTGGAGTTAGATGAAGGCTGTGTAATCACACTTCACAAATGGGAAAAGCTATCAAAACATTTAAAATAACATCAATAACGCCATGTCTTGCTCTTTATCTCTTTCCCAAATGTAAATTTCACCCAGAAGCAGTGCTGTGTATTCAGTAGTGCAATGAACCCCCGAAGTGAACCTCATTCACTTTGATGTTGAATTATTACATCATGCATTTATGCATTTTTCGATAAATCAAATCAAATTCATTTTATTGCCATCGACAAATAATACAAACAAAAAATTAAAACCTCCAAAATAAAAAGAAATATTAAAACAACATTGAAGCCAGTGAATGAAAAAATAACAATAGCAAAGTTGAAATAAATTTTAAAAAATGTATAAACAGGAGAATATAATTATTACAGGCGTTGCTAGCAAAAGCTAAAAAGCTTGAGCGCCAGCAACGAGTCAATATAAAACCCAAATATAATTAACCCTTCTTGGTTCAATTTGGTTATTACAATTCAAAATCAGTTTAACTTTTTTATCTTGAGTATTCTTTAAAACTGAGTTGTAGGCTACAAAATTTTCTTGCATACAAAAGTTAATTATTTTTTCACATTTAAGCTTGGCCATTCAAGATGCTTGAAACAGAACTGGGCCTGGGGCAATTAACACATGGACTGTTACTACGTTAGGCTCAATCTGGGGTTTCAATCAAGCGATTGTTACTGAGTGTAGTGGAGGTACGTGGTGGAGGTGAGGAAATACAGAAATTCACAGCAAAGATGGACAACCTGCATTCCATTTTTTCCCATTCCAAAGGCTCTGCTTCCTGCGCATTTCTGAAATAAATGCTCTGTTTCAACTGCCCGCTCTTATTGCACAGCATTTCTTCAGCATTATTTTAGTTCTCATAGTATGGCATGTGAATAAAATTAGGCAGGTTCAGCTTCCCAGAGGAGAAGAGCTCTGTCGCTTTTCAATGTCAAGAGCTATGAGAAAACTTATTTGCATCTGTGAAGTAAATTATTATAGGCTGTTTTGCTTTTTGGAAACGTTCGGAATTTAGTGTGGACAGGCATGTGTTGAAGACTTATGATATTTGTCTTGAAAGAACTATGAACTCAGTCACTATAAAAATTCGTAAATTGATCTAGGTACGACTGAGATTAGAAAGCAGTTAAGTGATGTAATTATTACTCAGTTCATAAAAATCGTTAAATTTTATTTAAAATGATAGATTGTATGATATTTTCTGAGAAGTTTTATCTAGCTCTTGGCGGTCATGATGAGCAGACTACTCAATTCTCTCTCTACATTGGATTCTGCGTTCAGTGAGCATTCGAAAGTGTAATTTACATCAAAATAGGCTGCTTTGCTTTTTTGAAAACGTTCGGAATTAAGTGTGGGCAGGCATGTGTTGATGACTTACACTATTATTAAATACACTATTATTGATACTGTTGCTATAATGTAGCTCTTTATACTGCATTATAAATAGCGCAATTGCATCAAGCTGCATGATTGCAATTAAACATCAACGTAAGTTTACCTCTTTATATTGCTATTTTAAATAGCACATTCATAGGCTCAAACCCCTCTAGGGTTAATTTGATTACAATTCAAAATCAGTTTTACCTTTTTATCTTGAGTATTCTTTAAAACTGAGTTGTACATAATTTTCTTGCATACAAGAAAAATCAGATATTCAAGTGGGGATCTGAACAACAAATTTTTAAATACAGTATATACATCACTATTCTCTTCTTGGAATACATTTTCGAAGATTCCAGTCTATTAGAAACACCATTGTCGTCTTCAAATGGGACCATTTTTCAGGGAGCCCAAAAATGTACGTCTATCGTTTCAACCTCTTGTGAACGAATGATTAAACCACATTGAATGATAGCTTATCCTTCTGTGCTCATTTAGTTGAGAAAACTTTCTTCCATCAATTTAAAATAAAATAATACTAGAGATCAAAAGGTGAAACTGGTTTTAAATTGTAGAGAACTAAAATTATCCCTAGAAGGATTTCAAGCTATCAATGTGCGATTGATAATTCACAAGATATAAAGATAAAAATGTTACTTAACCTTTTTTTCAAATTAAGTGCTGATTTTGACCGAATATGACAGTCAATTCTGACTAAGGATTATTTGATACAAAATAAAAGAATAAGCATATGGTTTTTTAATAGAAGGGAGGCGCTTACGGGTGGTTTCACCTCGCCTTTGAGGCAATGTTATGGGAAAATGGAGGACCTAATATTCTTGGTGGGTTCCGAACCACCAGCTAAGTGATAATAGGTAAGGTTAAGTGATAATAATACTCACTAAATCAATTCATTGAAGCACGATCACCCATCAAAGTGCAGTCTTGAACGGTCGTGACTGAAAATTTGATAGAAAGATATTGATTTGTAAATTAATCAGCTTAATAAGGTTCTATGTATCGCGTTTCCTGTCACGCATTAATAAATGCGTTAGAAACGTGGTGAAAATTCGGTCACGCGACAGAAAACGCTGGTCAGAGATGGTGTAAAGCTGGGCATTCACGTTCCAACTTGTAGTACGACTTGCAGTACTGCTAGTAGTACTGCTAGATGGATAGTCGACTCCAATCAGGCTCCTACTTGCGATCCAACTTTATTCCTAGTCAGCTGTGAGCATCGCTCTCGAGCCGAAAAATGTAACCGAAGTTGCCCGAACTTGCCCGAAGGTCAAGCACTGCCTGAGATAAGTTGGACGACTTCGATCCGACTCCCCCACACACGCTCCAACACCGTCGACAGTCTGAAGTCGTCCCTCTGGTCGTCCATCTACAATTCCAACTATCCATCAAGCCCATTCAAGTTCCATTATCGGATCCAACCTTGGAGGTTGGACTGCAAGTAGTACTGCAAATCGGAACGTGAATACCCAGCTTAAAGATGGTAAAATTAAGAGACCAAAAAAACGTAATTTTGCTCATATAAGGAAATTTCAAAACGATATTAACTCCGGTGAATATTATGAGTACGACTACATTAAAAAAAAAAAAAACAAATATCCGAAATTTCAACAAATGTTTATTTTGGTTGAAACGGCCTTGAGATAGCCTAGATCATTCCCCTTTGATCTGGTGCCGGGCTGACTCCAGCGACACAAAATGCGTGTTTGCATAGAACTGGACAAACAACTTCCCATTCAGTTTAAATGCGTTTGAGCCTTACCGCGGCATTATTTAACTCGCGCGTTTTCAATTACCTACCGCTTCATCCTTGAAACACTAAACGACATAAAAACGCGTCTGAAATGCCCGGCATACATAAAATGACACTATTTACTCAACACTAATTATTGATTCGCCGCGTTTATTGTTGCGCTACAGGAAAAAGCGGTTTCGTGAAACCTATCCATTCTCGGAATATTGGCTGAAAGATTTTTTGGGCCCTATCATGGCGGCCATTTTGGATTTTTGGGTATGTTGTCAAGGTGAGATTAATGGGTATTTTTAGGGGATGATTAAGGGCACTTTAAGCTGTCATTTAAAAAAAAAATCGACCGTGTTGCAATCATGTTGAGACTGGCCCATTTTTACTATTAAAATAATTGTATTAATTGTTCATTAGTCATAACACAAACGATTTATTTATTCATATGAGATTAAGAAAAAAAAATCTATTGAATTTTTTCTCTCAACTCTATCAATTCTTTAATAAAACTTCTATTATTCTACTACACACAGCAAAATATCGTTTGTACCAGAATTAATATCCATAATTGACTATTACTTCTTTATTTACTAAACGTCCTGTATTTATCAGTTCTAGTGTTTTCATAACTCGCGGTTCCAATAAATAAATTAATTCTTACGTTGGCAACAGATGATTTCAATTGAGTGTTTCCTTTTTGTTGCGTTGGCGCTCCTGTCTTATAGCTAACAAAAAAAAAGAGGAACCACTCGATCTTTCTATTGCATCCAGCCTTTTGTAGAAGTTACTAGACAAAATTTACGATGCAATGATTTTTATATCAAATATGGTCTAAGCACCAAATTTAATAATTCTTCAAATATGTGAGAGGAGACTCACTTTTTAATGTTATATATTTAGAGCCATATCCTTTATAACCCAGTTGGGTAAGTTTTTCAAATGTATTTCTAACCTTTCTCTTTCTTTAATCTGTGAATGACTTATTGAGACATTATTTTTTTAAAGGGTTGATATAGTTTGATTTGTTAATGATCTTCTATAAAAAATCTCACTCTTATTCCTTTCTTTGATTTTGTCTCTTGTATCAATGAAGTCTGTTATTTATAAAATTGTAATTTAACTTATTATTAATAATATTATATCTTTCTGTCTTCAGAACTCAACCTGCTATTGCATAATGAAACTTGTCATAAGAGCCCTCTGCTCAATAAATTAAATATTATATTTTGTACTAATCATATCGGTTCTCAACAGGTTTTATATTTTGGTTAAATGAAATGGAAGCAGCTTAAATAATTATTTATGGACAAATAGCAATGAAATAGCCCAGCAGTATATTAATCAAAGGACAAATAAGAATGAATCTGTCATCACTACATAATGGTAACAATTCGATATATATCTATGAATGGACTCTTCGATTACTACGTGAGTAAAGAAATTTAATAATTCATCAAAATCTTCTCCGTACATACTACGAGCCTACGTCTTAATATCTTCGAATTCAATAACTTACATTTCGTTCAACTCTACTGTTCGACTGCCTTCATCAATCCATGAATTTGTACTATTTTCTGACTTTTTTCTGTTTTCCATTTCATATTTTATAAATTTGTTAATCTCAGATTATATTATTTTTTGGCTCTAATTTTCGAATTTTCTGAGTGTTCCTATAGTACCGATGTTTCATTGATCTACCTTCCTCTGAGGGTTCACACCTTCCAAATAGTTAACAACTAGTGTTTAAATACATTAGGGGTTACAATTGGTAGCAGAATAGCGTGGTTTTATTTGGAATTAGATCTTTAAAATTAATAATCGGTGCTGTAGGAATTCTTTGAAATATGTAAGTATTCAATTTTGGGCTAATTGTACCCATTAGCCTAACCTAACTGTACTTTGCTGAGGTATTGCAAAGGCTAGCTTTGTATTGTAGCCTGCTTAACTCAATTTACTTTCATGAAATTTATTTCTTGATTTTAGAGTTATTGTTGTAATTTAATTTTATTTTGTCAATATGGACTTGATTACGCAAATCGTATATCAGGATATTGACTTGAAAAAGTTTGTCGCTCACAGGATTAATCCAGACCACTTATCTAAAGATAATCTTGTTTTTGAGTTATTATCTCTCGGTGAAGTTATTGATGACCTTGATGTAAATGCCTTACGTACAAAGTACCGTTCTGTGATAAATAATCACAGTAATAATGAAGTTCAAATGATTGTTGATATTTCAACTTATTCAAAATCGGCTGATGCAATTAATGAAGGACTACCCTCCCTATCCAAATCTATTGTTGAATTCAAAGAAATTCCATGTGAAGAAAGGGATAAGATCAGGAAAACTTTAAATAAAATTGAATCTAGATTTATTCACTTACATAACCGAATTCGTATGATGATTCCTTTTTTGGTTACAAGAACCCAAGTAGATAATTATTTGGATGATTTATCGATCATGGCCAATAAAATGTTGGAGCATTACCATAATATTTTGTTGCTTCATACTGTAATTTCTAGCAGACCTTGTTCTCCAAACCCTGAAGTACAACCTAGTACTAATCTCTTGCAATTACCTAATTTTTCTCTCCAACAATCAGTCAATAATCAAACTGGAGCATGTAGTAATGTTGCCTTAGGTGCTATTTCTAAATCATTTGATTTTAATTCTAATAAAAAGGTGTTGGACACTAGAGTTCATGACAGAAATTCTGCTTATACTCAAGCTTCTGTTGTTAATAGTAGCCAACCTAACTATAACAATATGAATGCTGGAGCCCATGTGATTCCCAACCCGCCTGTAGCAACTGAGAGTTTTTACAATAAACTAAGAAATCCTCTCGAATCCATACTAAGTGATATTCAGATATGTGATGGACTTGATATCGCAAAGTTACTGGAATTTTTGCATGCAGCTATTAGAATTAGGAAATTGACACCTATCTCTGATCACAACTTATTACAGATACTTTCACCATATACTTCCGGACCATTGGCCGATAATATTTCATTGTCATTGAGTATGAATTCAAACTTTGAGGAATTTCACAAGAATATTTTGCGAAATTTTATTCCTGAACGCTTACTTGTAAGTATCAAAGCTGACAAATACTATCGCTTGCAATCACCGCATGAGCCTTTATCATCTTTTGTGACCAGTATTAAGAATGCTTCTGAATTACTCCTATTAAAGGAAAGTGAGGGCGAAATTGTAAACACAATACTCAGTGGAATTAACCCAGATGAGAGATCTAGACTTTCCCTTATGCAAAGACCAACAACATTTCAGGATTTAAATAATCTTTGCATCCACTCACAGAATATTGCTTTCACAGACTTTGAAAGGAATCGTATATTTAATTCAGTGCATGATTGGCATACCGATAAAGTTAGTAATTCTGCTCTCAGCGATAATAATAATAGTGGAATTAATAGGACTCGTAATCATGGTAAGTCTAATGTTACTTGTCATGCATGCGGAAAGCGAGGTCATTATGCAAATCAGTGTTACTCAAAAAACGAGAAGCGCCCAATTCAAAAGGACAAGTCTTGACATTGAATAAAATAATAAAAAGGAAAAATTTGAAACAAAGATTAGTCTCAGGTCATAGAAGTCAGAATAAAATAAAAAAATATAATAATAAAAATAATCGTATTGGTAGAACAAAAAGGAATCTTTGTGGAGTGATTAATTCTAATAACAATCTTCCCTTTGTTTATGTAGAATTCAATAAGAAGGAGGTAAATTATCCGGCACTTATTGATACTGGCTCCACCTATAGCTTTCTATCAAATGAGGTATTTGAGGAATTATCTCGTGATCCTAAATCTAATATCAAAGTTAATGAGATAAATGTCTCCTGTTCTACAGCTAATTCTTCGAAATTAAAAATAAAGAAATCTTGCATTTTGAAGATAAAGATAGAACATTTGTCTTGGAAATTCGAATTCCTTGTAGCCGATAAACTACCTGTTAAGGTCATACTAGGTTCTGACTTTCTCTCTCATACTCAAATGATAGTAAACTTATTTACTCAGAAATATTATTTTTGTTTTGATTACGGTCTAAAATTCTCTTTGAATTCTGATATTGGAATGAACAATGTAGGTAAGAAACTTTCTGTTAATAATGTATTAAAAAAGATTGTTCCTGGTGATAAATCGCATCTCACTAAATCCGAATTAGCTAAAGTGAACTGTATTATTGATGAATTCCCGGATGTATTGACTCCTAGAGTAGGTGGTACCGATCTTGTACAATATGATATTAAATTAACATCTAATAAGATTATTAGATCACAGCCATATCCTTTGAATCCTATAAAAACTAAGGCAATGAAAGAAATTTTACAGAAACTATTGAAGGATGATATTATTGAAACTTCCAGTTCACCCTACAGTAGTCCTTGTTTCTTAGTTCCCAAAGGAGAAGATAAATGGAGATTGGTAGTCGATTATCGTCGTCTTAATTCTATTGTAGAACTCCAAGCTGGACCTATAGGTGACATACAAAGCTCCTTCCATCATTTTTCAAAGGCTAGATATTTTACCACCTTGGATCTTAATAATGCCTACGGTCAAATCCCGCTAACTGAATCATCAAAGAGACTTACTGCCTTCTCAACTCCATTTAATCTATATCAATACAAACGTATTCCTAACGGTATTTCTTCTGGTGCCCAAGTATTATCAACTTTAATGGAAAAAATATTTGGTGATATGAGATTTAAAACAGTTTTCTTCTACTTGGACGATCTCATTATTTACACTGAGTCATTTGAAACTCATCTTGAAGTGCTTCATGAGGTTTTCCAACGTTTAAGAGAGGCTAATCTCACTGTCAACCCTGACAAGGTTACCTTTTGCGTCCCAAGTATTTCTTTTCTCGGTCATATTGTTTCGCACAATTCTATTAGCATTGACCCTGATAGGACTAAGGCCATCACTGATTTTCCAGTACCTAAGAAAGTTAAAGATATACAACGTTTTATTGGAGTTTTGAATTTCTATCATAGATTTATTCCTAATCTGAGTGAGTTGGCTGCCCCACTTAATGCTCTTAGGAAGAAGGATGTAAAATTTATCTGGACCCCAGAATGTCAGAAAGCATTCGATAAGTTGAAGACTATTATAACGCAACCTCCTGTGTTAAAAATTGCCGATTTTTCCCGCCGATTCGTCCTTCAGACTGACGCCTCCTCTGTAGCTTTAGGTTGTGTATTAGGTCAATATTATGGAGATACACTCGCTCCTATTGCCTTTGCCTCACGCACCTTAACACCTTTAGAACGAAAATATTCGGCATATGAGAAAGAAGCATTAGCGGTACTTTTTGGAATCGAAAAGTTCAAATTTTTCATTGAACATACGAGATTCACTCTGCATACTGATAACGCTGCTTTACAGTGGGTACTAAAAAATCCTAAACCTCTTGGTCGTATTGGACGCTGGATCCTTAGAATAAATTCATTTTCCTTTGATGTAGAACATATTCCTGGTACTCAAAATATTATTGCTGATGCCCTAAGCAGAATGTTTGAAGATAACAATTATGAAGAGGATAAAAATGATGTTCCTTCATGTAATATCACACTCTGTGATTTTCCCTTATGTTTTGAAGACATATTACAATATCAGAAACAGGATGAATTTATTTCTGATATTGTTAATAAGAAATCCCGTGGTGAGGATATCTTTCCTTATTCAATTTCTAAGGGAATGTTACTCTATAATTGTCGCCATGACAATCAAACTAAGGTTGTTATCCCTCACATTCTAAAACCTATGATATTCAAATACTATCATGAAACTATCTTTGGAGCACACGCAGGATATTTGAAAACATTAAATAAAATAAAGGAAAAATTTTTCTGGAAAGGAATATCTAAAGATATTAGTTTATTCATTAAGAATTGCAAAATTTGTTCTATGAGCAAGCCTGCACAAAAAACCAATTTCGGATACCTTGCCTCTTCTGTAGCAACCCAACCTATGGAGAAATTATTTATTGATTTTGTTGGTGTTCTCCCTCGCACTGTAAGTGGTAACACCATGATATTTTCTTGTGTAGATGCATTCAGTAAATATTGTTGGTTGATACCGATCAGGAAAGCAACTTCTATAATTTTATGCAAGGAGCTTGAGAAAATATTTGTGAATTTTGGGTTTCCAAAAACCATAGTCTCAGATAACGGTCCTCAATTTAAGTCACACTTGTTCAAGAACTTCTGTTTCCAGAAAGGTATAGCTCATGTTACGACTACCGAATATTATCCTAAACCTAACCAAGTTGAAAGGATTCACCGCAACTTGAAGTCTTGTCTTATCGCATTCAATTCTGATAAGCAGAACAGGTGGGATTTTACGTTGCAGTGGCTTCCTTTATCTTTCAATAGTGCGTTCCACGAAAGTAGTAAATATACCCCTCATGAACTAATGTTTAGGCATAAATTGAATAATCCCCTAAATAATATTTGGAAAATCGACCAGATCCTTCCTACTAAGTTTGTAGTTGACACTAATAAAATTTGGAAATCAGCCTATGAGAATTTGATGAAGTCTCATAATTCAAGTAAGAAAAGGTATGATATGTACCGTAACCCAATTCCATTCAAAACTGGAGACACAGTTTATCTTAAAACAAACCCGATAAGTAAAGCTGTAGATAAAATTACTGCAAAATTGTTGCCGAGATATTCAGGTCCATATTTAATCAAGGAATGGATTACACCTGTTAGCGTTAAACTTTTCACCATTGACGGTAAAGATTTTGTGCGCAGAGCTCATGTTAGTCAATTAAAGAGTGGTACTATTTCTAAATAGTTACTTCATCATTTTGACTTTTACTCTTGATTTGTCCTTAGTAACATATGTGGTGGACGCATCCATATGCTACTTGTATGCATTTATATGCTACTTGTAAATAGGTACTTAATGAGTTGCAACTTAGAATAATAAACTTATTACCTGAATTAGTCTTAATTTTAAATCATACTTGAATTAACTAAGTATTGATATTAAATTAATCTTAAGTCATTAGAATTACTTAGAGTTTAGCTTGATATTTTTCTTATTTTTATATCTAAGCTTATTCTTAAGTTATCTTAAATATAATTGATTTTGTATGAATATATTTGTACGTAAGTCATTAATCAATCTTGCTATACATTTTATTATTGTTATGCTTAGATTGCTTGTACTCTTCACTTACTCTGTTTCCTGTGAATTTATTGCAACAAGTTCGTTGTCTATTTTCCGAAACTTGGTCTGTTTTCTTATCTTGAGTAACTTTCTTTTTAGTCTTCTTATTTTATTTACTTGGTGCATTCCTTGTAATTATTTATGCATATTGTATTTTATTGGACTTGCGATTTGTGAAGGCACTGATATAAAAAAAAAAAGGAAGTGGTGTCAAGCTGTACACTTGACATCTATCCCTGAAATAGTTTCTTCTTATTCTAAATTTTTATCCCTGTGTCATTTCGCCTGGCCAGCTGAATGTACACCTTAAATTTTAATTAGTCTTAATTCTGGTACATATTTTATTGTATGTTCCAAATTAAGCCTCCCCAGGCAAGGAGTTCTGTACCAGAATTAATATCCATAATTGACTATTACTTCTTTATTTACTAAACGTCCTGTATTTATCAGTTCTAGTGTTTTCATAACTCGCGGTTCCAATAAATAAATTAATTCTTACGTTGGCAACAGATGATTTCAATTGAGTGTTTCCTTTTTGTTGCGTTGGCGCTCCTGTCTTATAGCTAACAAAAAAAAAGAGGAACCACTCGATCTTTCTATTGCATCCAGCCTTTTGTAGAAGTTACTAGACAAAATTTACGATGCAATGATTTTTATATCAAATATGGTCTAAGCACCAAATTTAATAATTCTTCAAATATGTGAGAGGAGACTCACTTTTTAATGTTATATATTTAGAGCCATATCCTTTATAACCCAGTTGGGTAAGTTTTTCAAATGTATTTCTAACCTTTCTCTTTCTTTAATCTGTGAATGACTTATTGAGACATTATTTTTTTAAAGGGTTGATATAGTTTGATTTGTTAATGATCTTCTATAAAAAATCTCACTCTTATTCCTTTCTTTGATTTTGTCTCTTGTATCAATGAAGTCTGTTATTTATAAAATTGTAATTTAACTTATTATTAATAATATTATATCTTTCTGTCTTCAGAACTCAACCTGCTATTGCATAATGAAACTTGTCATAAGAGCCCTCTGCTCAATAAATTAAATATTATATTTTGTACTAATCATATCGGTTCTCAACAGGTTTTATATTTTGGTTAAATGAAATGGAAGCAGCTTAAATAATTATTTATGGACAAATAGCAATGAAATAGCCCAGCAGTATATTAATCAAAGGACAAATAAGAATGAATCTGTCATCACTACATAATGGTAACAATTCGATATATATCTATGAATGGACTCTTCGATTACTACGTGAGTAAAGAAATTTAATAATTCATCAAAATCTTCTCCGTACATACTACGAGCCTACGTCTTAATATCTTCGAATTCAATAACTTACATTTCGTTCAACTCTACTGTTCGACTGCCTTCATCAATCCATGAATTTGTACTATTTTCTGACTTTTTTCTGTTTTCCATTTCATATTTTATAAATTTGTTAATCTCAGATTATATTATTTTTTGGCTCTAATTTTCGAATTTTCTGAGTGTTCCTATAGTACCGATGTTTCATTGATCTACCTTCCTCTGAGGGTTCACACCTTCCAAATAGTTAACAACTAGTGTTTAAATACATTAGGGGTTACACGTTGTGTGATGAATTCAATTTTAAAAAAGATTCGATTGATATTTTCTCTAATTTTTGTTATAGCTTCACTTATTTTTTGAATAAAACGGCGAGGTGGAACTACCCGTAAGGCCACCACGAAAAGCCATACGAATTTACTTTACTTATTTTTTGAATCATTGATTACTTCCAATAAACGAAAGATTTGATTCATATCTTCTGTTAAATTATATGATTATCTCAATAAAATTCCTATCATATGATTCTTAATTTCATCATAAGTATAATCTGATCATAAATTCCCACATTTGCATTATTGTGTATGAAAGCATTGACTAATTACGGAATATTATGGTGAGGTATTGGGTAGGTTGCATCCTATCACAGTAGGGTCAGTAGCAGCGAGGTTAATTAACTGCATTTAAACAGTTTAAAGCCTAAGGCATTCTTCCGGACACAATAAGCGGGCTGAAATATCCCTCAGGGAAATTACGTATCACATTCCCTTATTCCAGTGCAGAATTAAGCTGCCCAACTCGCTTGCGATGGAACGCCACTGGTAGGTGTCTAGCCAGACAGCCATCGCTTATTTTATAGTGGACGGACTTTCAAGATCTGATGAAATTCTAGCTATCTCACCGGATGAGAAGAGACATGAACTCTGGTTCCATTCTACTATTAAGCAATCCTAATAGCATTCATAACTCAAATAATAGAATAATTCTGGAAACACGATGAAACTGAAAAATATCAAATTTTATTCATTTCACATTAATTTTACACATTTCAAAGCTGCATATTATGCTAAATGAGTTCATAAGTTTTCAAATTTGAGTTTCAATTGCATACTCCATTTTGTATGCTATTTTGGGCCGGGTTCACACGACCTACAATCGCGCGATTTTAGCCAGAGCAATTATCAAGAGTTGCGAGATTCTAGTAGAACACAGGATCAGATTGTACAGTTCCCAAGTGCTACACTTCGCTGCCTTATAGCTGCGATGTAGCCGGTCTGCAGCCGATTCTTCTACAGTAGAATCGCGCGTTTGTAGCCAAGGTCATCCCCGTTTTTAACTCAGCTAGCAACAAAAAAAACATAAAATTTTTGGTTTTTTGATTCTATAAATCCCTAAAGCTCATTGTCATGGATATATAAGAGCTTGAGATTTTCAGCTAGCATGAATATTAACATTTGTATAGTAAATTCGTATGGCTTTTCGTGGTGGGGAGACCCTTACGGGTAGTTCCACCTCGCCGTTTTTTTTAACGACTGCTTTTTTTATATGCAACCGGGACCGACGGCTTAACGTGTCCTCCGAAACACGGTAGTGGCTCGAGAAAAATATCTTGTACTCAACTGGGATCGAACCCAGGACCTTTGGCTTATCAGACCAGCGATAAGCCAACTCGGCTACGCCGACTCCAGCATTTGTATAGAATATTTGTTTGAACTGAAATAAGTCTATTTGATAGCCTAGGAATATCAAAGGATGTTCGAGAAAAGAGAAAAATTAAAGTTGGTTTGGATTAAGGAAGCTAATTACAGTAGCATGGGACTTTGAAAAATTTGAATATCTGAATTTTTTTGTATTTGTATTAGGAAAAACGTCGGCAACAACCCTGCGATTCATAATTGCTTTGGCAGGGCCGTTGCCCGTCATGATAATTGCTCTGGCTACAATCTCGCGATTGTAGCTCGTGTGAATCTGGCCTAACATAAGCGAATTCTGAAACAACATGTCATTATTTCTTCTTTTCCATCATCTAATCATCTCTCGGAATGTGATCGTTTAAAAAACTCTAAATTTCATCATACAAAAACAAATCAAGCTGGTATGGAATCAGAAAAGCCAGAAGAATATGATAGTATTTGAAAAAGTTCAAATATCTCAAACATAATTTTTTTCACTTTTATACTGAGCATGCAGAAAATTTGAGCAAGCAAAAATTGCGCTACTAAAAATCGCCGCCACCGCGACCGAACAGCCCGGCGCGCGAAAATCGTGCTACACGTGGAAATGAATCCATTTGATTCAATGCCTAGATGCAAGTAGTGCTACTTCTGATCCCATTGAAGGGAATCCATGTTGGCGATAGTTGCGCGATCGGAAAATTATTGCAGTGCAGTGGAAATGTTCCTATTTAAAACAATGCTTTGCCACAAGGGCCACAAAAAATCGCCTCGTGGGAATAATTCCTCCTCGTCATCTTTCTTTATTCCTGAATAATATACAACCTTATAGTGGGGGCAATTCCTGTGTACTTATTCCATAATCTTTCTTCCCTTTCCAAACTTTTTAGAATGTGAAAATCTTTTTATTAGCCGGATTCCGATGTATTATTTAATCCAACTCACAACTGCCGTTTGCAGCCTATAACAGCGAGCGGGAACAAACAGGTAATTCAAAAGCATTACAACCATTTCTCCCAAAACCCCTCACGTTGGTTCAAATACAACTACAGGACTCCATCTTACAACGCTTTTGAAAATCACTTGACTCAATTCACGTACGCTGTCCTTTTCATATTTGTTTTACCTCTCAGCTCTGCTATGAAATATTTACTCTTATAAATGTTCAACATTAATATAATTCTATGAGCTTGTGTTCTGAATTTGAAATTGGTCTGGTAATAATCCAATAGCAACGCAATCAAAGTTAAACATGTCTGAGCTGTTGCATACGCGTGAATGATTTTGAATACGAAGCGGTAAATTCAAGATGATTTGATGTTCTTGCTCAAACGTTGAGTTCTCACATCCAGAATCATAATATTACTTGTGCCAACATTTCTATATTATTCGTTATTCATAGCAATCACAGGTCAAAATCTTTAAATCATAATATTGAAGCTTCGGTACTTTTTGATTCAAATAAAGTTCATTAATGTGATGGTTTATTGTTTACTTATGATTCAAATTTAGGTGTAGACAACTATTTCCAAGCTACGTCGCTTGGTCTTTCATAGAAAGCATTTTTCTAGTCTTAAATTTGTATGCTTTACTGAATGTTGAATGCTTGAAACCAACTTTTAGTGTAAATATTTTTCTTCTCTACAATCCATGACAAGTTGAATTATTAATTGTTTATAAATTTATTATCGTTACTAATAA
The DNA here is from genome assembly GCA_948455865.1 of Conomelus anceps. NCBI lineage: Eukaryota > Metazoa > Arthropoda > Insecta > Hemiptera > Delphacidae > Conomelus > Conomelus anceps. Next base: position 52,307,453 of record OX418220.1, read on the forward strand.
ATTAGCGTTTGATATAAATGGATGTGTCACAGTCCAATTCTTATTTCCTAGCGATGTTTCTTGGGCGTTATAGAATGAGGAGGATTGAATTAAATTATTCCGCGTATGTGCAAATCGCATTATTTTTCTCATTCTCCTCTGACTCTTAATAACATTTCCTTCAAATTCACAGTTAGACTACGGGATGACAAGTCTGTTGTGCAGGTTGCCTAAGTGCTCCCAACATTAATCATACTAGCCTTCGTCAATACAATACATCTTCATTGCCAATAAAAAACAAATACAAAAAAATATAACGAATTCTCAATATACAAAAGAATATTTATCAAACAATTTCGAAATTGAAAATAAAAATAAAATTTCTTGGTAACACCCAGCAAGGGGAACCCCTGTCCACTGGTTGAGAGTATCAGTTATTGTATTGTACCATACAACATAAATAATTATTATTTTTCATTTAGTAACCGCATACAGTCTAGTAATCGTTACTTCCAATACAGTTAACAATACTCCTTGAGTTTCTTGGAGGCTACTCCAAAATAATGAGAAAAGCTCATATAGGCAAAGGTACAAAATGTTTCGTTGCAGAATTAAAGATGGCGGAATATAGCAGCTACCCGTTTGATCGATCAGAAAATTTTAATTTATAATGCCCTCATTTTACTTGTAAATTTGTCAAGTTTTACGTGGAATAAGATAATTACTACTTTTAACGGAGTGGCCGTAGCCGAGTGGGTTATGTGCTGGTTTGCTAGCCCAAAGGTCCCGGGTTCGATCCCAGTTCTGACCGAAAGATTTTACCTCGGGCCACTCCCGTGTTTCGGAGGACACGTTAAGCTGTCGGTCCCGGCTGCCTAAAAACAGTCGTTAAGTCACGTCAGAGGCCCTGAACTTATTCAGGTGCGACCTGATAACTCTGACACCAGACCTGAGCCAGCCAGGTCACACGATATTATTATTATTATTATTTTACTACTTTCAATTTTGGATTTACAAAAAAGATGCAAAAATTATTATAAAACGGTCTTTTTAAGTTTAAAGTGGATTAGCTAGCATAATTACACAATAAACATGTAGGTTTTCCTGTCTAGACTTGTAAAAAATTTCATTCTGAATTGAAGGTTATGAATAATTCAATACCAAAGACACATCCAGGTAGAATCGGTTTTCATTCATACAAACACAATAAATAATTTTCTCGTTTGCTTCAACTGGCTATTTTTATGTGGTTTGATTCATTGAGACCCTAATTTATGGAAGAAGCTACGTTTTTTATCTATTGGGGTATTCATAATTAATCCTTCGGAATTCAATTCTCTACAAAGCTATTGTACAATTAAACAAGTAAATCTACTTCAAACTCAAAAATTACTGTAGTTACCAACTTCTAACTAAGTATATTCTTCATTTAATTTTACATAAAACCTGACCGCTTGACAAGAAAAATGAAAGCACTAAATGCTTCTGTTCGGGTGAACCGATGAAGATATCTGCGAACTTCAGTCATCTTCAAATCTGTAACAAACTGTTTACTGACCTGTGTTTAAATGAACTGTTGAAATTATTGTCTACTACAAGCCCACGAGATATTGGTATACATTTGATTGACCGCTGAACGCGTCTGGAGAAGAGCATAGCATGAGAAGGCTGTTAGAGCGTTCTTAAGACGCGGAACACTCTGTATATATATTATTGCTACGGGTTCTAACACTAAAAATAATGCTGGCAACACTCAAAAATTAACACTGAATTTCTATTTATACAATTAACTCACAACATACAGTAATGAGGAATAATTATCACGCAAGAATTAATAAAAACCAAACAGTCCAATAACTTGAAACTAACAATGAATATTTCTTCAACAAGATAAGTCAATGTACAAAATTAATTAGTAGCTGTCAATTGGTCGATCAATATTTCAATAGTAAGTGTCAAACTGTTCAATGATTAATTAAAAAAATGTCTAATAAAATAATGGTTGATAAACTAAACGCTTACTAAGCACAATTATTGTCATGGTTATTATCACACTTGAAACGCTGAACCACAATAAATTAATTTCTTCGCTCTTAACTGCGCTGTACTGGCATGAAAAGAATAATGTCAACTGCCAGAGAAAGAGCCTGCTAGGAGAAGACTCACTGCGAACAAACACGGCCCTCTTCATAGGTCTGTATTGTTTCAGATATTTTTATTGACACAATATTGTCAAAGCATATAAGCTGTCATGTAGGATACCCTCAAAAATACTAAAAGATATTTGACGAATAAAAGTAAAAGAGAGCATTGAGACGAAGACAGAGAAACAACAATTGCCTCACCCAAATGTTAAGAGAATTGCGGAAGCTACTGCTGACACAATGCAATGTTTGTAGGACGCCTTTTTCTTCCTTTGGGTTGACCAACACCATGATACATTTAATATAAAATAATAATATTTTTTAAAGAATAAGTCCCTTCTCATCTTTTGACTACGATGTTATGAGATGCGCATATTCAGTTCTTAAAAAATATTGAATGCTACGGTATTCTCAAATTCTTCACTGGAGCAAGCAATACCATCCACTTTATTGCATCTGTATTAATTTATCTTACTTACTTACTTACTTACTGCTGGGGCGTCACAAATCTCAGTCGATTTTTTGCCTCGTAGATTAGCCTCCTCCATTCTTCTCTGTCCTCTGCCATTTCAATTGTTCCTCCACACCGGACAACATCTTTCCCAACTTGGTCAAGCCACCTTAATTTAGGCCTTCCCAATGGTCGCCTTCCTGCAGGTACGGCCTTGCACACTAATTTATCTATTATTAAAAAACCCCTCTCGCAGTAATTCACAGAGATGCGTATATCAATGCCTACTATATAATTGAATATTATTCATATATTAGTATCATAACTAATAGTAATAGTTATAGTGATGTTACTTTGATAGTAAATACTATTACTTTAATAGTAATAGTAAATAGTAATAAGTAATAGTAATAGTGTTTAATTAATAATAGTCATATTCGGTATTGGTAATATTACGTGTATATTATTGAATACTTTCTGGTATCTCATAAACAGTGAAACTAATGCTTTATAAAAATTAGTTCACCTTTTCTCAAAACCCTTGAGCCCTTGGCATTAGGCGACTTTCTGACCTGGCCAGTCCGACTCTTTTTATTAGATTTATCTTGCATTGGTTAGACGTTATTATAATATTATTAATGCATTATGTAATATCTTAGAGGTAAGAAATATTCAATGAATCAGTCAAAGATTCTCAATCTGAGTTTTCAGGTTTAGCTACTACTTTACTTTTCTTTAACATAATCTTTTGATGTTTATGTTTTGTATCAATCAATCATTGAGTTTTTAATTAAAGATTTTTAATATCGAGTTCTACAAAAATGAATTACTCAATGCTGTCTTTGCAAGTTTCTGAGAAAAGCCCAATGAATACATTATTATTCAAGGGCGAAACCAGAACGTTTTTGTTGAGGATATCAATTGAGAACAATTTTGGGGGGAGGGATATGAACAAAATATATTTCTATTACCTTAAAATACACAAATAAAGTTTATTCATTGTTGTTTCAGAGTTCCTGGGGAAGAGGGACACTTCACAGACACAGGAGAGTAACTACCATTGATTTAACAACATCACCAGCATCCAAAATGATCGAAAGAAGCACTAGGCTACATCTATTAATAAACTGTTGTATTAGAAATAGAAATAAATTTGTATAATTACGTAATTTTTTCAAATAAACATTTTTACATGCTATTCTCTGTTTAAGGAACATATTGAAATTAATGATGCAATTCTTATGAAACTCTTAATGCTTGAGCTCGTACTATAGTACAGTATCTTAAAAACTTTCCCTTTTCATTATTTATCTAATCATAACTATTTTTATTTCTTCTACCGTATAACTATGACTTTAATGTACAGGGTTCAAACTGTGAAACGCACCAGGCTCTCCCCACCAAAAAGTCATAGGCCAATATGGAAAAAATGGCTCCTGCAATAGAAACACATTTTCACGAACATGACAATCATTGATCATTCTTAATGAAGAAATTGTGAAAAATTTATGTACAGTCTTCTCTACAATGTTGCAAGGTAGTTTTCATGGATATTAACTTGGCTCTTGTAAACAGGACAATGTTGTGCAAAGTGAGCTAAAACATGTAGATTTTTCAAGGTGCGGTCTCAATTAGCCTGGGACAGCAACATCACTAATAATTTCATGTAATTTATTTACTGGAAGACATATTGTAGGCTATTCCTACTCTGACTTGAAAGGAATTCATCATCACTTCAAGCGAAGAGATAGCAAAGTGCCGAGGCAGGTATCTGTTCAATCAGAGATAAGCTACGAAACTCCTGGGCGCTCTTTGTAAGGGTGACCGATTGGATTGGCCAGCAAAAAGTCTCTGTTCTCTGCTGTAAAATCACTTCCTGGTGGTTCGGAACCCACCTAAAACTGTAGGTTCAACTCATCAATCACCATCATCCAATTTCAGTTATATGTAGTCACTTTCAACCAGTGACTGAAAAGTTTCGCACTCTCTTTCCTCATGATCAATTAAACATAAAATATGACAACATAGCTCACCTTGAAAAGATTACACCCACCATCTTAGCTCCATCTTTCTATCGCTCAACTTGATCATCGCTCCATTTTTCCATTTCCATTTTTCATCGTTCCATTTTTGATTCAATTAATGTGATAATGATTGCAAAAAAATTACCCGCACACCTCTTGTTCTACTATCATTATTAGTCGCCTTTCCCTGATTACCTCTCCTGCCTCAAATCCAATTCAATTCCTTTCAGATTTAGTAGGAAACAATTCACCATGTTAAAATGTTCATAATTTCTTTCAGATGAGTTTTTACAGCAAGCTGTTGGAAATCTTTCCTCATCCAATTTGGCAATTAATTGATGGTGTGGTAATTCGAACGAATCAACACCTAGTCACAATATCCAGTAATTATCAAAGGATTCTTCAAGTTCTCTGTCTGCAACAGAGATCATTTTTCTTCTTTCTAGCAATTTATCACTTTCTGTACTTCATAATTACATAACTGACTTATTCAAGAAACTTTTCAATTTTTTTTGGCGACCCAATTAGATTTCACATTGGGAAGCTTCCACCTTGGAATGTCGTCAGACAACTCTTTATATCTGATTAATATTAAATCATATCTCTCACTATCACTATCTTTCAACTAGTGGGCACTATCGCCCCCCCACCCCCACCCGCAGGGGTGGAGAACACGCTTGCAAATAACTAATGCCAAAGGTTAACTTATTTCTAGCTTAAACTAGTAGAGCTTATATCAGAAATAGTCGTTTCGAGGACACTGATTTAGATATCAGTGATTAATCATTAGATATTACTATTAATCTGAATAGTAATTAAATGGAGCCATGCCAAAATAGAATTGACATACATTTTTAAAGATCAGATAGTTTGTGCTAGTCGTGATTTCACGGCTAGTACACTGGCTAGATTATACAGAGCTCACCAAGAAAGGGTGTGAATGAATAGTAGCAGCGTTAAAACACAGCCTGACAATAATAAATTGATATTTTGTGGAATTGAAGAATAGCTGGAACTATAATAGGAGAATTTAACTAAGTTATAGATATATTGTGAGCTGTCTTCAATTTGAGTTTAAATATCAATTCATAAAAATTGATTATTATAAATCCTAGCAAAGAGAATTTGGTCGGTTTGATGTGTAGAAAACAAGTTCAGACTTTGTACAACATGGTAGAGCTTTAGAAAAACTTGGATATTGACCTTTTGTAGCGTCAACTCTCTACTAAATCGTAGCACACGGGCACATTTTGTGTGTGTGGGCCCATAAATAATTAATAATCGACTCACTTTGTGTTGATTTTCTGCTGCACCTTGGAATGGTTGAATGTGTGGCTCTCACATGCGAGTTGGCAGTTTGCTCAAACTGAAAGTTGTTGAATTTTTCAAGAACTTCTTTTGACTTTACTATTTCTCGGTCATTAAATTGAGAACAAAAATTAATAAATTGAAGCTGACAATAATAAAGCTTGGACTTGACGGGTGAAATATCTGGTTTCACGAAAATCACATTTAAAATTTTACATATTTGAAAAATTGGATATAAAATTGGAAGGGTAGTCCTCTCAGCTCGAGCAACAGAGTCAAGTCGGTTTCGAATTCCTGAGGAAAATGATGACCAGCTCTTCCCTTTTCTTTCGAATTTTAGAGGTGCTTACGTAAAGTGCGTAAATGGGATGTTTCAACCCCCTGGGATTTGACAAAGATAGATGGAAATATAATTACGAATAATAATATTATAATAACAATAACGGATGGGGCGAAACAAATTTGAATTAAGGAAATAAGAGAGAGACTCACAATTTGGTTCTGATTCAAAGAAAAAAAGCACATGATGGATTACAGGTATACAGTGAATTTATTGAACAAATTTACATAAAAATTGGCACTGTATCGTAGCAGTCCTGATGACGAAGCTTCTCACCACTTGTCAGTTGTGAAATATACATTATTCATCCAATTCAAGTTAGTAAAGAACAAAAAAAATGTTTTTAGTCCTTGAAGCTCTTTTATTTCGTGAAAACTTTTTTTCTTGGAAGGATAATATTTTGCATGTCTGTCTCTGATCAAAGAAATTGGATCAAATCGTAAAGAATTTATTCAGATTCTTCAAATACAAATACAATACATAACCATAACAAAATTAGAACCTATTAAGCCTGCAGAGAAAGTCCTGTGCGGAGGTGTGAGTTGCGAAAAATTCCAACAATATAAAAGATTACACATAATTCGATTTACAAAGGCGATGGATGAAAAAAGGAAAGAGACAGAATGATGAGGACGAATGAAAGTAAGAAAGATGGAGAAGAGTAAAAATGCAATGAGAGAATGAAAAGAATAGAAATAAATAAATGATAAAGAGATGACTACATATATTTATATTTGGAGATTTTTCTAGAAACAGCGCAGTGATTGCTTAGAACATTTTCCCCTCAATTCTATTCAAAACGATGCATTTGTCATTTCATTTCTTTGTTTCTTATTTATATATCTTTTTTCGTATTTTCAATAAATGTTAGTGGAATAAGGCTTATTAACTTATTAACTTATGAGAGATAAAATAAAAATATCTTCTACACACTTCTTAGTCCATTCTGACATGTTCATATCATAGGTTTTGCGAGGAACGTAAGTTGAAAGAATATACATGAAATTGAAAAAGCTCTTCTTTTTTTAATGTAGAGTATCAGGGTTATTATGGGAAGTTGTCGAACTTTCAAAACCCTAATAAGCATTGAATAATGATCATCTCTATAAAGTGTGATTGAAATGTTCAGCCCATGATTTGATGCAGTTTTTTGTGCCGAGAACTGTATGATTCTGATCTAAAAAGGATGATTTTATTCAAATGATTCAGTGGAATTAAAATCACCTTTTTTTAAAGCATGAAGATGTTTTTTCGAGCTTTTTGACCAGTTTGATCAATTGTATATGAGACAGAAAATGTGACCCATTCCATTCATTAACTGTCAACGAGTTTTCTATCAATCGATCTTCAATTTGTGTACAGAGAAAATCCTGAAACTGCAAAATCGCTTTTCAATGAATCTGTGATTACTGCTTTATCAATTGCCAGTTAGTCAAGGGATCTTTTTGTACACGCACAAATTCTCAGTTGAAATGATGAAATGAACAAGCTATTACATGTTATTCCTATAGTTTCCAAAATTCTCCCTGAAATAACAAAATCCCCCCCCCCAAAAATTTGTTTTGATGACGCTCTGAGCGCAATGACTCCCCTCCAGATCTTAAACCCCTAATTTAATACTTTATTGCTTAGTGATATGTTTGACTATCTTATGATTTGCACTAAATGGATGGATATGAGTACTTGAATAATTATATCAGTGCCGAAGTGGAATAAGTTCATGAAAAGTACATAAATATAACCTATTTCAAATGTTTCTTCTTTGCTATATAGCCTAACTTTCTACTTTTGAATACATATAGCAACCTCCTAAAACGTGTTCAGCTTGTCACATCGGTTGTTGACCAGACATATGGAGTTCTTTGTGAGATGCTGTACATTCTAAAATAATAATAGTATACTTAAAATGTTGAACAACCTCCAAGTTGAGTGTGCATGTCCCACAATTCCTCACTTGATCGTCGTCAAACTAGAATAATATAAGTTGGGAATAGTTTCTGATATGTAATCACACGCTGAAAATGAATTGGTGGTGTACTTTCTGTAATGGAGTTGATGCATTTATTTGACAGGATGTCAACTTGTCTACCAGACAAGAGGCTAGCTAGTGGGAGGACAGGAGAGAGGTCAAGCACGCAGGATTCGGAGGAATGGTGAGACGAGGCAAGGCGAGGCGAGGCCTAACCCCAAGCATAAATCATGTTATCAGATGATGTGCACTGCTAGCAGCTCTGGTAGTCTGTCCACCGTCATCCGTGATAGGATATCCCAGGGGGACAGAGCTCTCGGCTCACAGGCCCCACTCAAGCCTTACTGCATGTCGTGTCATCTCATTTAGCTTCTCCTTTTCCCCCCAATTCTCAGACCGAACTGTTACCCCGTTCACCAAAACAGACATGGCAGAAGTTTAGCACTGAAAATTCACAAGTACAAATTCTGAACACTCCTCAGTCTAAAAAGCAGTTTGGTTATTCGTCCACAGATTATTAGTATTATTACGGGTTCTAAAGCTAAAATAAGGCTGTCAACACTAAAGTTCACACTTGCACTTTATTTACACAACTTATTTTATTCACACACACTAATTTCAAGTTTTCAATAATTAATAAAGAAAAAACAGAGCAAAAAATGACAAGCTAATACTTATTTTCTGTAATTATTCACAAGAATTAATGAACAATTAATTACAGGCCGATCAATAATAAAAAAAACAAGAGTCCAATAAACTGTGCAATAATGTAGAAAGAAATGATAGAAGAACAACTAAACACTTACAAAACACAGTCCAAAACGTTATTTGACAGTCCCAAATAATATCATGACACAACGTCTTTAAACTGTTGATAAGCTGCACAAATAGTAAACACTTGTCTCTGCACTTTACACTGAAATCGAGCGCTGTTTACTCCAACGGCACTGGATTATCTCACACGAGATCTGTAACACAATCTGCCACGCAAGCTTTGTAAAAACTAACTCAATGGTTCCCGTGACCTCTTTTATATAGTTGTCATTCCGAGTACTGGTGGCCACTAAATGCTTTTAGAAGGCCATGGAAGGTTAATGAATATAGTAGAACAATCAGGAAGTCTGAAGAAACAAGGAGAAGCTTTGACGGTTCTCAATTGAGTGCGAGAGATGCAGATTTGAAGAATTAGAGTGACGAAGACATGTGAAAAGCAAGAGAATGAAGATTCATATTACAAGTCACGTTCGTCTATGAATGGAAACGATCTACTTAGAATGAGTGCGCAAACGACTGCTTTTTTTGCATTTGTAACATAGCATATCAAATTTATAAGACTACAAGATCTTGTGTATAATGAGGCTCTAATGTACCTGAGTATCTCTATTATCAATTCAATCAACCATGCGTCTCAATTTTTATGATCATTACCTTGACACTATTTTTAATTTTTTGTGCTGATGAAGCTCACATGAGTCCAAAACTTGTGCGTGTATCATAAATTGATGATAATGTTGGTATGTACAGTGGACATACAGTTTCAGATATAACGAAGCAAATAACATATGTTATTTTTTGCAGGTCACCCTCTCAAACGTGGTTCAGAAAACCGACAATTTTAATCGGATTCATATCAATCGCACTCAGAAAAGTAATTTAATAGAATGACTGACGAAGAGGCAAGGATAAGGAGAGAGCGGCATGTTTTTCAGAGAGAAGATATTGGTATAGCTTTTGAAGGAGCATCAAGTGAGTTTTACAGCTATATTTTACGTTCGATGAGCTCTTGTTTCCAATTTCATAAACTTAACACTCACTTACTCTCCATGTTATCAGATTTTTCAGGTCACCGTCCGTTGAAAACGACAACGAATGACTATAATATAAAGCCTTGTATTTGTTTCTTGATCAGCTTATACTAGCGATACGACAGCAGTTGAAACCTTGGATATCCATGAAAATTGCACAAGAAAGGGTCGCGAGTTGCCTCGTTAAAATATATATTACTGTCCTTTTTTATACTTTTCACTCTTGGGATTTAATACTTCAAATATTCTAACAGCCAACCAGCTACCGCTTTTTATTAGGCACCATATTCTTCTATATTGCATCATAAAACTTGAATAGGCCAATGAAAAATATAATGGTGCACTGCGTCTTGAAGTTCCATTATATGATTCACTTTTTCTCACTGTTGGACTCCGATTACGTGATCAATATATTCATTTATATATATATTCAATATTCCATTCACCTACAAGTAAAAATCACTCACAAAAACTCATAACTCATGCCTTCTCGTTTTTTAGGGATGAATGTGCTGGAGTTAACTTAATTCTTGTTCACACTTTTCAATGTATCAATAAATTATAAAATTTCGAATTATTTAAAGTCATTACTGATAGAATAATAATATCTGTGATGTTCTCCATGCCAAAATACTTGATGAAGAATCAACTTTCAAAACTGACACTTTATTTGAATTAAATATATAATTTTCACTGGAGAAACTGGAGGAATGAATTCAGCTTCTAAAGAGAAGCCTCGTCATACTGCCGCCAGGGGTCATGTTTTGTTGAGATTAGGATGAGTGGCCATTATATAATTGAAAATCTCTTTGAATTTGAACTGTGTTCGGTCATTGAGTAAGTTGAATGTTACTTTTTTATGGTGTTTGAATATTTCGTATTGTTCCAGTGTATTTATTTAGTCTGTGGCTTTTTTGAAGTGTGTGTAGGATTTCCAAGTCAGTTTGGATGTTTTTGTGTGAATGTCCAGTGTTGACTGAGTGATCTGCAAATGTTGAGTCAGTGCTGGAATGTAGTGCTTTAATGTGTCCTTTGTATCTTGTATTAAATGATGGGCCTGTTTGTCATGTAGTACTTGTATTGAGGCATGTGTTGCATTTGAGCATATAATATTCCTAGTTTGTTGAATTTGTGAATTGTGCTGTTTGTTAGGTGAGATTTTGCTGGAGCTGGGGTTTTAGGTTGTTTGTTGTTCTAAATGCTGTGTTAAATGCGGATTTTTGAAAGATGTGTGCTATTCTGTGTGATTTTTTATTGAAATATGTGAGTGCGACAAATTTGTTTTGGTTTGCAGGTTTTGAATTTTTGTTTTTCATTTTATATAGGATTCTGCCTATTAGATTTGTTTTGCATCCGTTTTGTTGTGCTAATTATTCGATAGTATCAATCTTCAATCTCTTCTTGGTGGTCAGCTTGTGATAGTGGAACTTTTTAGAGTCTATGGATCATGGAGTTGAAATCAGCAAGTTTTTATTGATGTGGATGGTTATATGAGTTGTGAATGAGTGTGTCTGTGAGAGTTGGTTTCCTGTACATTTTCAATTTGTGCATGTTATTTATGCATGTTATTTAGTTTTGTGATAGTGAGGTCTGAGAAGCTTAAGGTGTAGTCTATTTCATATTCTGCTGTGAATTTTAGGTTTCAATGGGTTTTGTTCAGTTTTGTTAAGAGTTGTTCACACTGTTTTTTGTTTCCATTGTACTATCAATATTGTCATCCACGTAGCGGTGCCAGTAAATTATTTTTTTAGTATTTTGTGTTTTTTATAATCTTAGAATTCTCTATGTGCTGTAAAAATATTTCAAATTCTCTGCAAAGTTGTATTTTTGCTATCTTCTGATACTACAGTATCTCTTCTTGCTTTAGGAAGTTTTTGAAATCTTCTATTTTCATCTTTCAACTAATTTTTCAAATGTACAATGTTCTTGGTTGTATTCTCTTTAATATTAAATTCATTAAAATCTAGTTGAACTTATTTGAACCAGTTAGAATTTGCCTTCATGTTTTTGAAAAAGTAGAATATTTTTTTAGTGAGTCTATTTTCATTATTTTTAGTATTATTATTATTTCTATTTTTTATAATTATTATTAGACGTAAAACTCCCAAAGTGGAAGACGCAGAGTAAAAATGGTTCATTTTTTAGACTTGTTCTTCTTGTTTGCCAACTATCTTTTTCATTTTTTGTGCGAATTCAGCTTTTCTCTCTTCACTCCATTTTGCTCCAACTCTTGGATGTTTTGTCTCTGGTATAACTTCCAATTTATAAAGTTTCATTCTGAAGTTTTTTTCTATTTATTATTATTATTATTTTTATTTCTATATTTCACATTCTATTTGAATGGGTTCATCTCATAGAATACAGGCCTATGTATCAGGTATTCTACAAGCTATTGCGAAAGGAATTTTTTTACAATGTGGCAAGCATCAAGTATGACTGACTTTTGGACTGCTGCTATCAAACAATAATTCATACCAAGCTCTTTCAGACCACCTGTCAAGGCCCTTGGCACAACTCCAGTCGCCGACATGACCACTGGAACAATTCTGACAGAGTCAAGATGGAATAATGCCTTCAATTCCTCAGCTAAAGCTGCATATTTATTGATTTTTTCAGCTTGAGTTGTTCTCTTGTTGTGATTGAGTGGAATTGCCACATAAATCAGGAAGGCACACTTTATTATTATTATTATTATCATTTTATTATTATTATTATTATTATTATTATTATTATTATTATTATTATTATTATTATTATTATTATTATCATTTTATTATTATTATTATTATTATTATTATTATTATTATTATTATTATTATTATTATTATTATTATTATTATTATTATTATTATTATTATTATTATTATTATTGTTATTATTGTTGTTATAAATGGTATAGGTCCTTAGTGACTTTCCATTTGAATGGTTATAATTATATTTGATATGGTTATATTTGAATACTTAACCCAATGATATTATGATCTAAATTACAGAGAAAATGTGACAAATTGCTTTAAAAAACTTTTATTCAATTTTATTACACTTTTCCAAAACTATAGTAACCAGACAATATTTTTTTTTAAACTCGAAGTTTTCTATTTCAGGATTTATAGATACGTGAGATTTGAATCAAAATTGAAAGAGGAATAAAATAATGAATAATGAGACGAAGTTGTGACAACCACATTTATTAAAAATATAGAGATACTAGTTTCGAATGTAACTCCATAATCAATATCAAACAAACCAGTTTGCTTGAGATTGATAATGGAGTAGCATTCGAAGCTAGTATCTTTGTATTTTTAATAAATGTGGTTGTCACAACTTCGTCTTATTATTCATTATGGATATCCTCCACAATATCACTTTCACCACTACAAAGGAAGGAATGAAATAGAAAACTTTAATTACCTTAAAATAATCATCCTATACTCTTTACCTTTACTCTATTTGCTGGATGTTCTTGTTCTGTATGAGTTCATCTATTTTTCTGTTCAGATCATCACTGTGGATTATGACTGTACTATTGCCTTTGTCTGATTTGCTAAAGGTTAACCGAAACACCGAAATACGAGTACATGCAACAAAATTACATCTCTGAAATGGAGACAGATCATTCACAAGAGAAAGAAGAACTGCACAAACTCAATGCCTATTTACAGTTTTTTTGCATTGTAGGCCTACTTCTTTATTATTCTACTCCCTATCATTCTATCCTATTATCATCTATTTCATCCCATATCATAATGTCTCGTGTAAGATCATCCTGTCACCCATCATGTCATTTACAATGTCATCCAATATCATTCATTTCTAGCATACATCGTCTCATTACAGGAGGCCGCCCTAACTGGTGTAGTTCTCTGTCACAGAATTTTTGTCATGCAGTCACACTCCGACACTCAGTTTTTTTATGCTATGAAGAAAGCCTACATGACACAGCGATTCAACGGAGTGATCCATACAACAGTAGGTCAACAATTTCAAAGCACAAGACTTCGCAGCACTGCAGCGTTAGTCGGTTCATTGTAGCGGACATCTAACGAAAGGTTGGTGAGTGTTAAGCATTACAAAGGCGTAAAGGTTATGTAGTGGTAGAGTTTGATCAGTAGGCCGAGTGTTGGTCAACCGAGCGTCTACCTTGTACATTGGACACAACAAGGCCAGTGATACAGTGAGGTCTTGGGCAAACCATCCCTGGCGTTACACTAGGGGAGATTCGGTCATCATCTGTTCATTCTTTTCCCCAACACCCGATTGCAAAACTCCTCATTTCTTAACTAAATAGTTCAAAAACAGCTGATTCCCACATTTCATTTACTTTGCGCACGGGTCTAATATCGATAATAAAATCGAACATTGCTATTCGATACTCTCAAAGTTATAATAATAATTATTATTTTCCAAATAATCGAGATCTTGACGTTTCATATCGACAGTGACATCATTATTTTTAAATGAATAGTCATACGCTACGTTATTTAGTCATATTCCCATCAAATTGATGTGATTTCTACGTGAAAGTAATGTTTTTGTGCTATCTGGGTTTTTATAAGCAAAGCAAGCAAGCGGCGCTTTGAGCTACATGGGGTTGGTGTAGAACCATTTCTAATATTAATGATAATAACTGTGGTGCTGGGAAAAATCTTGTGTGCAGCATGTCTGCAAATGTTTTGCCGTACTCGATAGATGGCCATATTCAGCTGCGCTTTGTACGGCTATATTCTATCTCTTACGGCAATAACCTTCTTTGCACACAAGTTGCACAAATAGCTATTATGTCACTGTATTTGTCGTCATGTGGCCTGGAAATCGTTTGAGTGTCCATGACAGACATAGTCTACTTCCAGAACCAGACCAAGCTGATCAACAAGGTCATCTGGTTGCTTGCAATTTTAAAAATTCATTGTTAGCTAAAACCCTGAATCCTACAAAAATAACTGAAAGAGGGATATTACAAAAATTACTACTCAATTAGAATACCGTACTCTTATTTTTTTAGATATTTTATTAATGGAATAATTATACTTGGAGGGAATTTTAATTCAAAGGAACTCTTACTTCAAAAGATTCTAATTCAAATTCTCAATTATAGGCCTACTATAAGGTGACAGCTCTGACGTGAAATCTCTCTCACTCTCTCTCTCTCACTCTCTCTCTCTTTCTCTCTCTCTCTCTCTCTCTCTCTCCAATTCAATTCTATTTTAAATTAAGTTTATTCTATAATACTGTTGGTTAATTGGTAGAGGGGGCTTTAAGGCCTTAATTTCACCCACAGCACTTATGTTTGTAAAGTGCAAATAAAAAGACATTCATCTATCTACCTATTCAAAATTTTTTCAAATGGACCTTTTATCATAATTAATAATAAAGATATACCCTATAGCAATTCAGTTAAAAATTTGGGACTGACTATGAATACAACTCTGGACTGGACTGAACGAATAAATTCAACTTGTAATAGGGTCTTTGCTGGCATACACTCCTTGAAAAATCAATGATTTTATACCTTTCAATGTTAAGGTGATGCTGGTGAAGACCCTGATATCTCCTTACTTCAACTACTGTGATGTTGTTATTACTGTTGATATGACTGTTGCATTGTCTAAAAGATTGCAGCGAGCTCAGAATTATTCATTCGACACATCTTTGGTTTGAGGAGGGATGATCACATCATGCCTTATTTCCAGCAGCTTGGTGTTCATAAGCTTGGGTGTTTGAGAGCATATGACATATTTATGCTCCTATTTGATATAATGAAATCTAGGAGGACTGAGTACTTGGTAGGTAAGTTCATTTTTTCTGGTAATCGAAGTGGAAGAGGCACTAGACATGGAGCTCAGCTGCTGATCGTCCCTAACCATCGCAGAGTTATGTACAATAAATCGTTTCATGTTACAGCTATCCGTTATTGGAATCTTTTGCCTTCACAAATGAAGAATATTGAGAGTCGGACCCTGTTTAGTGTGGCGGTTCTAAACTGGCTAGGAGCGGGAGGCATAGAGCTGGCTTGAGTTGCATTCAAATTGAATGCATTCAACCATTTGAATGGTGTTTGCAGGGAAAATGTGTTTTATTTTAGGTTCTATTTACATGTATAATATATTTTTTTAAATTGTTTTTACTTCCTCTATTGTTAGTTGAACCATTTAGCGAGGGTGAATGTGTGAGTGTGGGTATGAGTGTGTGTGCTTATTTGTGTATATTTAAAATGTGTACACTATATATTACCATGTTCTATGATGAATTAAATACTATTATTGATCAGTTGTTAGTGTTAAGTTTAAGAGAGGACCTGCGAGTCCCAACTTCGCCTCAATAAAGACAAGTCATCTATCTATCTATCTATCTCTCTCACTCTCTCTCTCTCTCTCTCTCTCTCTCTCTCTCTCTCTCTCTCTCTCTCTCTGGTTAAGTGTCAAGAATGGACGAATCCTTGTTCCAAACTTCGCCATTTCATGTAATTGCATCATTTAGATTGTCATTACTGTAATTAATATCATACAAATGAGATCATTGTACATAATTCTTTGCACTATAAAAATACTATTTTCTGAGTTCACTACTGTATATATCTATGTGATGTTGATAGCTTTGATTTTAACCATTCATATTCAAATTTGTAAATTTACATGAATAAAGAAATATAATCTAATCTAATCTAATCTCTCTCTCTCTCTCTTCATTAAGGAAGTATCTCATGGAGAAAATTACTGCGCCTGTCCAATCCTGGAGCAACTGCATGAGACCACTAAAACATTCAACTTCTTTGTAAATAATATTTCATCAGTATTGTATAGCCTATTAAAAATTGTTTTATCGTCAAAATCTTATCTAAGAAAACTTGTACTGGATGAACTATCTTGAATTATCTCCTCTTTTGATTATCCATCACCATCATCATTACCATTATTAATTTTGTATAATTCATAATTCATATTCTCTATTTCCATCTTAATTGCACACCTCCTACTTTAATAGACTCCTTCCATACTGAAACAAAATGCAAATAGAATTACTCCCTCTTAATATATACTGGTCAAGTGTCAAGAATGGAAGAATCTCTGTCTCTTTCATGCAATTGCATCGCTTATTGTCGTTACCGTAGTTGATATCAATTAAAATCATACAATTGAGATCATTGTACATAATTCTTTGCACTATAAAAATAGCATTATCTGAGTTGACTATTGCATAAATAACTAATCGATGTTGATAATTTTGTTTATTTTTACCATTCATATGCATTATTTGTAAATTGACATGAATGAAGAAAGATACTCTAATCTAATCTCACTCTCTCTAAAGTTAAATGTTGGAGAGGACCAGGACTCTTAACTTCGCCCTTAATAAAAGTAATCAATCAATCTTTATTCATTACTGCTTAAAAATGTTACTGAAATAAAGTCCTACAGAATTTCACTTAAATTCTCAGTTATAGTACAAAATGACGAAAGAGCAAAGCGCATGTTGCCTATTACCATATATCGCGATATGTAGTATAGCCGGCCTAGGATACTTTAAAACTATTATTTGTTTTTCAGTCATGTCAAAAACATGTGGGGTTTATAGGCCTATATCAATGAGAAATCATGGATCAATAGTATGTCATCTTCTAGCATGTTTGAAGCACTTTTGTTTTCTCTGAAAAATTGTTTCTTTTTTCCATTTTTAAAGTAGGAAAGACAAGTGAGCTGAGCTTTAGTAATGTTGAAAATTTGTTTGAGAAGCCTAATGATTGATATTATTGGTAATTAATATTGAATCAAATCTGCAATGGAGGGTAGAAAATTAATTTTCAACTATTTGGAGTTGCGAAGCTAATAACTTATTAATTTAGTATATTTTTAATTACTTTCTAATTCGACTCATTAACATTAACTCATTTATGAACGCACTTGTAAATAGGTGTTCTGTGGGTTTTTCTTTATATAACCATATCTGTATGTTCCTAAACGTATATTTCATTGCTCATGCAACTGGCTAGACTAAATAGGCCGACATGAGTTGTGATCAACAGCCTAATTTCCCGCCAGAGAACGCCGGATATCTTCTTCATTAACGGAAAGCATTGTGTCCTTTGTCTGGCCGGAATATCATCAGACAGAAGCGAATCTGTATCTGATGGCCATGTTCCAGCAAAACAATGGACAGCCTAATTCGCTGTCTTCACAGCAAAGAGCCTCATAATGCGAGATGGTCGGACGTCCGCTCTACTCTTCAGCCATCACGTCACACGGTAGGCCTACCTGCAATGAGGAGACAGCTACGTCTTCCAATGAAATACTCATCAAGTCCATGCCTTCCCAATTGCATGACTTTTCGAATGCTTCTGCTACTGTCACTCCATAAAGGAGCATGCTATTTTACTTGCGAGTTACTTGCTACAACATGAGAGTATGATTATATTACAACAGTGATGGCTTACTATATGTCACTATCCACATTAAGTGCAACGTCTAACAATTCCCTGTCTCAAATTTCCACTTTCTTCTGGTCACTTCTTTCAGAATATTTATGTACTACCATTAAAATGTTTTGGTCATATTGAACTGCTGTAGATCTCATCAAATTTCAAATTTTCTTTTAAAGCTATTTTAATGCTTCGTTTTTGAAGTGCCTCCAAATACATACAGCCGATTCTCGATTTACCGCAATAGTGACTCCCCATCATTACGTGATCGAAGATAAAGTAAAATCGCGGTTAAGCCGAAAAATATGAAAATTGCCTGCTGTATCACTGTGCTGTACTTTAAAAACTAATACCTGTATTGTACAGTGTTACAGTTGGCATACATCTTTTTTTAAACTATTATAAGGCAGACTACCATAACTTAATCAATAATAATGCTTGTGAATTAGAGAAATCACAATACAGTACTGTAGTTACATACATTACCTTCAAAATGTTGAACAAAATTCATTGTCACGTCTTCAAATAAAAAATCTACTCATTTCAATAGTAAGCAGATAAGGAAAAATGTGCACAGTGCAGAGGACAAACGAATGGCTGTAGTCAATAAGATACTGTTACGGGTTCTATGTCTAAAATAACGCTGGCAACACTTAAATTTATCACTCGCACTTTATTTACACAAATAATCACAACACTCACTGATCAGTAATGTCTTACAGAAAAATAAGCAATTAAAAACAAATAAATCGATATTGTTCAGTTGATAATGAGTTTTCAATATTACTGTACAAAAATCAATCACTAAAAGTTAAAAGGCCGATCTAATATTAAACTATAACTGTACAATAAACTGTCCAATAATATTCGTTGAAAAAAACAATTAACTTACTTAGCACTAGTGCGTAATACAATAAAAACTATTTTGTAGTTCACTGGTATGAATTGAATAGGAAAAAGAATAAAATTATCACTATATAGGCACAGAATACAGAAATTAATTATCAGAGAACTGTCACAACTTGTTTATCACGACGAATTTCAAACAAGACTGAACTAACTTACAAAAGTCTCCCTCTATTTATATAATTGAGATATCTCTCGATTTTTCTATCAACTTCTACCGAATTCTAAAATAAACAATGAAAGACCTTCACACCTTCCACAATATTCGATAAAATTCCATTAATGTCTAATAAAACAACTAGAACATTCTACAAAGTACCAAGTAAACACCATTAAATTGTCAAAAGCAGAGTAATTAATTGCTTAGAAGTGAACATTTACATAGCAGATAACACCGAGAACCACTGTTCCTCTTTCTCTCCATTTTCACTTCCACTACAATACGATACAGTACAGTAAATGCTTCATCTATCCCATTTCCTTACAACAGGTAACGAAAAAATATGCACCCACAAATAAATACATTTGCTTGTCTCATGTTCCTTTCAATACCATACTTTTTCTTTTTTCCCCATCCTCCAGAAAGCAACGCGGTTAAGCCGCAAAGCGGTTAATCCGCTCGCGGTAAATCAAGAGATCAAGAGTTGGCTGTACTCTTCAATTGGAAAGGAATCGGTGATTGTGTTTAGAGTGTGATTTGAGTAAATTTTCTAATGAAACTTAGACCTAACACCATATTTGGATTTCCTCTACTTAAAATTTTGTGGAGCAATTTTGGGCTGAAAGCCTGTTGTATCTCCACAACCAATTTTGAAATATTTGAATACTAAGAGTATCATAACAACAGCCCCACAATTATACAATTAGTCTTATACAATTATTCGGCTATTATAACTTCACATTCAAAATCATTTTCAATAGAGAAGTTTGAGATATCTATCAAAATACTTTCAAACAAATTCATATAAAGAAAGCCGGCAGGCTCGCTAAACTCGCCTCAATCGTTAAACCTTCTTCGACTTACATGTCTTCGATGGAACTTCAAATCAATTCAAAAATATATTGCCAAAAATAAAATAGTGATTCTAAAATATATCTACTGATACCGTGCATAATTCTATCTCTTATATCATTGGACTTTCCTATTAATCACAAGTTATTCCATTACTAGAAAATGCTTTTTCCTAAGACACAAACTTACAATTTGTGTAGTTCACTGGGATTTAATATTTCCAAGGTGTTGAATGAACAGTAGAGTCTGTTTTAATAAAATTTTCTTGTATTGTTATTTTGAACTCGTCAAGAATAATTAATTAGTCAGATCTTATTTTCAAGGTTATACCTCAAGACAACAAAGCTACAAGGCAACAGAAAATAACTGCCCGATAACATTCTGAAATCACAAAGTAGCGTAACCGACATGGACTCACTAACTTCATCTTGCACTGCACACGGAAGCGGATATTGCGCAACGAAACCAAAGGTGTAACATCACACGTGATAACATCAAAATATCATCATATCAGAATACTACTGATATGGAGGCATGTGATAGAAGAACTGTGGTATCAAAATGAAGAGTATGCTACATATTTTGGGTGTACGATATTATTTCTTTTGCATATACCGTGAGTTTCTCTTGCACGAGATCTCATAATTCATTAAATTCCTGAGCTATAAGTCAGCTTAAACAATATGAACTTATTACTTCATATAAAATGCCATTGATTAAATCATGAATAGTAATCAACAAAATGTGGAATTAGTATAATTAGTATACCCTACATGGATTGAAAATAAGTTTTAACTTTTCCTCCTTATTACTACACTAACTGCATTCCAACAGATAAGAGTGACCATAATTACTACAACAATAAATTGTATTGCTATATAAATTGGTCACGATTCATAAGATTCACCAGTTTTGAAGGAATCATAAATGTGTTGGTGGAAATTGTATACATTGTATAGTTTTTTGGATCTAGGTATTTGACCAAAAGCTTTATCCAAAACAAGCCTATGGTATTTTCTCATATTTTGCTTCTATTCATTCAATTAGGTTCGGTATAGGGAACAAGATAGATAGGATTGCATGTTTTTTTTTTAAATCTAAATGTTATTGATATACTCTTATCAATCTATGGTGGATATACTCTTATCTACGGTAGATAGGCCAAAGATCAAAGCTCTGAAAATAAAAAAAATAAGATTAGTTTTTTTTATAAATTTACTATTTTTGTTACGAATGAGCATAGAAATATGATAAACGAAGTTGAATTAATGGTTTAAATAGATATATGATGACATGATATAAGCTCTTCACTAGAACGAGTATAGTAAAACCTTCCAGAATGTTTGTATAAAAGCTGAATTTGAAAATGATATAAATAAAATATTTTTTGAAACAGATATTCTTTTACTTAACTTATTAGATTTCCAATGTCGCAGGACATTGACACTTTTTTATGGAGTTTAAAAGCTACTGAATCACAAAAAGACCTATCACTTCTCAGTCTGATCAATCTTGGCACCGATTTACATGCACGACTGCTGCTGCATCCTGTTTGGCACGGTCTACTGGTTGACTTCCGGTCGACAGTAATTTTATTCATCATTACAACTTCAACAACTAGTGTACACTAATCACTCAGTAGCGTATCAATGGAGCACCTACAATTACCATGATTATTGTTTGCTTGGACATTCTGGTACTGAATGTCAGAGCACTCACTTTAGGAAGAGGATATAGCAATACATCAATGAAACCTTTCACTTTTCATTTAAAATTATATTATTTTATTGGCACTGCTGAATAAAGGACGCACCTTTTGAAATCAAAATGGATTTCTATTTTTTGTAAATACTTTTAATTTTAAGAAATTGAAACTCATTAAATTATTTTTTATTTATTGATTTAATGTATATTTCATTGATAAAACATTCGAATTCTCCAATCATCCAATACATTCTGGAGACTCTTATCTACAAGACATGTTTATCAAAAGTCAAACAATACTTATGTTTTCTCAAGTAGGCTACTACGCTACCTTCTTGCTCTTGATGTTTCTTTTAACGGTTAACTTTTAACTCCAACAAGATAATGCGGTAGAAGCTTCGATTTATTGAAAACAAAGTTATTCCTACATGAGTATTGAGACTTGTGCGCGGGTAATAAGGTGAATAATGAATAATAAAGCTGGGCATTCACGTTCCGATTTGCAGTACCACTTGCAGTCCAACCTTCAAGGTTGGATCCGAAAACGGAACGCGAATGGGCTTGTTGGATGGTTGGAATTGTAGATGGACGACTAGATGGACCACTAGAGGGACGACTTACGAATGTCGACGGTGTTGGAGTGTGTGTGGGGCAGTCGGATCAAAGTCGTCCATCTTATCTCAGTCAGTGCATGACCTTCGGGTAAGTTCGGGCAACATCGGGCAACTTCGGTTACATTTTTCGGCTCAAGAGCGACGTTCACAGCTGATTAGGAATAAAGTTGGATTGTAAGTAGGAGCGTGAGTGGAGTCGACTATCCATCTAGCAGTACTACTAGCAGTACTGCAAGTGGTACTGCAAGTTGGAACGTGAATGCCCAGCTTAAGACGAAATTGTCACAATCACATTTATTATGTAATACCTTCTATTAAGGATATCTTCCACAATATCCCCTTCGCCACTACAAAGAAAGAATGAAGTGAATGATTACAAGATGCTACTTTTACTTATCATGCGAATGTATTTAACAAAGGAGAAATAAATATGAAGCAGATTCGAATTAATACAGAACTAAGTAACATGTAATGTTATTTGCTTGCTTAATTGACTATGCCTGAAGACTGTGTTTGATTGTGATAGGTGAAACTTTACCATAGAAGTACTGAAGGCCTACATGCCTCAAAGTCCTTCGTCTGATGTAATATAATTAATTAATTATGACTCCCTTGTACAAAAAGGGGGTCTGGGAAAAAAAGTAAATGTTTCATGCTTGATTATTTAAAAATATTATTAAGAAATCATTCAAATAGAATATACTAAGTAGTATTCTGTTTGATATGCGATAACAGCCATAATACAAGTACATTTGAAATTCACAGTTAACTGTAATTATGTCAAAAGTAACAGTTACTCTTTCATGGTCCATCTCTTTGTTTTCTCATGTTGATGAGCGTTTTTAACCTGATTAATTACGTACGTTTCACATTTGCTAATCAATTATACAAAGCAGACTGGTAATTACGCTTGATTGGGGGAAAATTACATCATTATCCGCGAGTTTTATTGAGTAGAAAGGGCTGGACTGCTAGAACACATTCTTATGGTCTGATCTAATCAGTCTGGAAAATTGCTGATCAACGCAGTTCAGTTCATTAATCATCGAAACAGTCATTGAAAATGGTTTCCTGAAAAATCACAAAAAGTAGACAAAAAAAGTAGATTTTGATTTCTGGGAGAAAAGATGTTCTAGGCTTAAAAGCCTGTTGTATCTCTACATTCCATGCACTTCACCCTTCATTGGATAAATAATATGATGAATAAATTATGTCTATCCTATAATGTTAAAGGAAGTTTGAAATTGTCACCCAGATGCCTGACTTTAGTAAGGATGTGCTACATTTATACACGTGCTATATTGAGGGAGTGATCCATTACTATCAATAAATCTGATACATTAGTGTCTTGACAAAAACTATCATTTCACATTATTGTATCTTACAACCTTTCTTGGCCTAAAAATTGACCATAAACAGTAGGTGAAGAAGGCCTTTTTAGGCCTACCTTGAGAAACTCAATGTTTGGGGTACTTCAAAGCCATATTCTAAATCGGTATACAGAGTCATTGCTTGTCATGCAAAATGAATAATTAATAAGGACAAACAATCCATTTATTTAATTACGCAAAACATTTCAACCATAAACTCCAATTAAGAACATGCGTGTGCGATGACAAATGCGCCATCATATGGGATAATGGATCATCTTACTTTTTATTTGTGAATTTTTGAACGGATAAAAGAGTTGCTGCATTGTCATTACACTCCGGGTTCCTTAGTATGACATTTAAAAATCCAAAAAATGGAACTTTACTCAGAAAACAGTATAGCTAACCAGTACCAGCTAGCCAGCCGTAATAAGGACCAGTGAAAACCAGAGTCAGGCGCGGATCCAGAGAATCATCCCTGATTTTGGTTCCAGGTTGAGCCCCCTTTCACCAGCTTTTCCACCTCGCCATTTGAGCAATATTATAAGAAACATAATGGACCTACAATCAATTCTAGGTGGGTTCAAATCATCGGAATGATAATAAAGCTGATAACATCTAGCTGTAGCCGCTTGGTCACCCATCCAAGCGCAGTTCTTCTGTATTACTTTGTAGATATTATTCTTCTGTATTTGCAGTTGAAATTTCTTCACGTATTTGCAGTTGAAATTTCTTCACGTTGTTTATTGTCGTTGACATTAATTGGAAACAAGATTCTTCCATCTGTTTTTTAGTTTATTTTCTATTTGTAGATGACATTATCTTATTAACCAACATGAAACGCAACTCATTGAAATAACGAAAATTCCCATTTACACTGGAAAACTCTTATGTTTCTAGACCTGACTGTCTGCTTCTTTTCTATTTTCCTTTTCGAACAAGAACACCAACTCTTTCATCCCTTTATTGTACACCCTTCTCTGGCCGCCCGGTCATTGAAAGCAACAAACTGTTCTTCGGTACACGTGGGCAGTAGAGCCGTAACTCATGTGCAGATGTCGCCAGCCAGATCTGTGAAGGAGAAACTGTGAGTGTGTGGAGTTTATATTCGTGTTTAGTTTCAGAGTGTGCAAGTTGGCTACATTCTCGGAATAAATCTCCGTCACATCCGGCCCCGACGCCATCCCATTCCCCCATTGTACAACGGCGTGATAACTGGTATTTGCCATTTTACGAAGCAAATTTCCTCAGCACTCTGCTAAACATGACGTCGGCCGGATGTCGGTTGCAAACAAACCCATCCGACTTTTCGAGCGATCATCAGTTCAGTTTGCCCAGTTCACGTCCTATTTTCTCCCCCAGTATTGCACTCCAAGATGCACTTCTGCACTACAGATTTTCCACAATAGTGTAGGCTATATTTTAAATTTGCACTTTTTTATTGAAATTGAGATGTGTGAAAAATGAAATACGCATATAAGCTAATAGACCATGAGCCACCAATAAGAGACACTCCTCCCCCCCCCCCCCCCCCCACCCTAGGAAAATCTCGAAACACACATTTTTATGTTTGTATAGACATGTACTTCAAGAATTTAGGTGTTTGCCCTGATTAAATTACAGCATGTCCCCTCCATGGGGCGAATCCCCCCCAAATTCGGCTCATTTTTCAGTAATTGGCCAATGACTCGAAAAATATTTGCCAAAACGAAAACATTGTTCTCATTAAAGTTTTTGAGCATAAACTTCTGCGTCGAATGATATGTATAACATCAAAATCGGATCAGCCCTCCAATCACAATCGATTATCAAAAATCATCGATTTTTGCCCCCTTTTCTGAAAAATGAGTACCGGCCATGTTTTGATGCATTTATCTTGGGAATGCTCACTCAAACACAAATAATTTGGAAAAAAGTTTTAAAGCATTCAATTTTCTTTTATAAAAAGAAATGCATTTATTTTGAGTTGTGTATAGTGAAACCAGGAGGTCTCGTCAATTTTGAAAAATGTCCAAAAAATACCCCTTTTTGGCCAAGCTCTAGCTCCAGAACCGCTGAGTGAAAAATCAATATTGACCACACATTTTGTAGGTAATTTTAATGGCTTTCAGTTTTATGAGAACAATTTTTTCGATCTGGCGAATAGTTTTCGAGTTATTGGCCAAAAACTGAAAATAAGCCGGATTTTAGGGCTATAAATCCAGCCATGGCTATATATTGTTACGGGTTCTATGTCTAAAATAACGCTGGCAACACTTAAATTTATCACTTTCACTTTATTAACACAAATAATTCACAACTCACACTGTACAGTAATTTCTTACAGAAAAATAAGCCATTAAAAACAGATAACACGATAATGAATAATAAGACGAAATTGTCACAACATTTATTAAAACTTCGAGAAACTAGTTTCGGTTGTTACACCATTATCAATCTCAATCAAACTGAAAACTGAAGTACAGAGAAGCCTTATATATACTGTACATGGAATGATACTATTGGCTAAGATGGAAAGAGGCTGACCTTAATCGGACGTTGTGATTGGTTGTCAAGTCACGCCCCCTGGTGGGAGGAGTAACAAGCAAAAATACGAGTCAAATCAATAACTAAACACTGTGAACATCAAGGAAGTAACAAAAAATTGTATAATAAGGCTAGAATTTAATCAAATTGAAATTAAAAATTAGAAGCTCACTGAAAAGCAATCAAGGTCAACTGAGAAATATACATGAGAACTGCTTTTAACAGTACTTTTACAGTGCTTTTAACTTACTAAGAAAGATAACACGATATTGTTCAACTGATAATGAGTTTCCAATGAACTGTACACGAATCAATCACTAAATGTCAAAAGGCCGATCTAATATTAAATAATAACTGTACAAAAACAACTGTCCAATAATATTCAAAAGGAAACGTCGAGGAAGAACAATTAACTTACGTAGCACTAGTCCGTAATACAGTAATAGATAAAAGAATTATCACTATAGAACTGTCAAGAGAACTATCACTACAGACAACGAAAGTTCATTGCATGGTTTGTAATAGCGCCAACGGGATTTCACTGTCTGTATTAACGCGAACTGTCACTACTGCCACTTATCAATGTAGAACAATAACTTAAATACTCAACTATCACACTTTTTTATCATGACGAATTACAAACAAGACTGAACTCATTTACAAGAGACTTCCTCTATTTATATACTTTATCATAATTGAGATATCTCTAGATTTCTCTACCAACTTCTAAATAAATAAATCAAGGAAACTAGAACTTTCCACAATATTCGATAAGACTCCATTAATCTCTAATCAAACAACTAGAACATTCTACAATGATCCAAGTAAACACCATAAAAGTGTCAAAAGCAGAGTTATTAATTGCTTAAAAGTAAACATTTACATAGCAGATAATGCCAAGAGCCACTGTGCCTTCTTTCTCTCTATTCACTCCAATTTCATATTCGCTACAATATGAAGGTCTCAGCCATGTTATTCTGAAAAAACGATATACTATAAAGTCATGCTATTCTCAATAGAATTCAAACTAAACTAAAAAGCAGCTTCGTATAATACTGAATGCTTCCAAATTGTAATTGCCGTACCGCATCAACTCATTACTCATCAAAATAAAAAACGGTTGCCTACAGATAAACATAGGTCCGTAATCGTTTTGTTACTGAAATAAAGGTGGCTGACGTTGGCCGCTTTCGTTTCCAATTATTTATTAAATTAAAAACCCTTAGGTCCTTCAGTAAATTTGGATAGGTTCCATGTAAAAGGAGTTGAAAAATCAAAGTATATGTGAATTTATGAATTTATAAAATATATATATATATAAAGTTATTGACACACTCTTGTCTCTTATTGTCTCACTCTAGCCAGGACGGTGAGAACTATACTATACCGTTCTGACTCTAGCGTCCTTTTTCTGTCACATTCCATTTTCTGTCACCGCCCCTCATTGCTTCCTGTCTGTCACACCATGTCTTTCTACTGCAAGTTTACGCCTATTAGCCTATTATTTGCTAATCTATTTAGTTTACAAAAGTAGCATGGATCCTGCAATGTTTTGCCACGACGTTTTGCAGCGTTGGTAAGTCACCTAAGGTCGGTCTAATGAACCGAGTTTCCTGTCATACGAAAATAAACACTGCGATTTAATTTCTATGAAGTCAAATGTATCGTTTTATGCAAGTAGCGCGCTTCATACGAATTCATTGTCGTTTTAATGATCAAGCGGCAGGTAAATACTGCTGCGGAAAGGCTAAAATGCATTGCAACTGAATTGGTAGTTGTTTGCCCGGTCTTGTGCAAACGCGCATTTTGTGTCGCTCGAGTCCAGCCCGGCCCCAGATCAAAGGAAAATGATCTAATCTGTTTCAAGGCCATCTCAACCAAAATCAAAATTTGTTGAAATTTCGGATATTTGAGTTTTTTAATTATAACCATGTTCACCTGTGTAAATATTCTGCCACGTGACCAATTTGTCACGCGTTTTTACGCGCGACAGGAAACGCGATGCATAAAACTGGCCTAATGTGAAGGCGCACATAGCCAATAGAATAATTGATCGGCATGCTATATGGTGCTGTTTTGTATTTCCGCTGTTTCAGATCAAGAATGGCGTGACTACAAAGACTTTTAGTACTGCATATCATACTCAATTATGTAATATTAATGAAGTCTTTTCTATCCTCCACATCATTGTTAACAACACGTAGAAAGTCATTATTCATTGGAACTGGAGAAGCAATAATTGTTTGTAATACTTAAAGACATTCGAATTTATTTTTTCGAACGATGAATCACCAAAGCCATCAGAAGTTAGTTTCGTTTCTTTTCAGATAGTGAATGGGAAATCACTGGATTAGATGATCGTGGGAAGATTTACACTGGTGAACTTTCAACTTGGCTAAGCAAAGCAAGAAAAATTGAGATCATACGGCTGATTGCAACCTTTCGATACATGAGAAGAAAAGGGGATTTTAAAAGCACACATCAGTGATTTCTCTTCACGAGAATTTTTATTTTCCTCCGAGTTAGGAGAAAAGATAAACTCGATTTGTGGGCTTTGCTGAAGTATGGAACTCTCTCTGATTGGCCTAGGCTGCACAAATCAGAACATCGAGTGTATTTGTGGCCGTTCTGTGTCAATTTCGAATTTCTCAGATGAAAATATCAGTTGTAATAATATTGTGTACGGAGTTTGATTGAGATTGATAATGGTGTAACAACCGAAACTAGTTTCTCGAAGTTTTAATAAATGTGGTTGTGACAATTTCGTCTTATTATTCATTAAGTTAATTATCCACTTATTGTTATGTTAATAAATAAGAATATACGATCTTGATAGAGAGATTTGCATATTATAATTGATGGTTTGATACTGATATCAGTAATCTGACAGCCAGTGGTATACGCTCCACTCAAGATGATCAATATAACTTTAAGCCCTACGTAGGAGTGAGGTAGTGGAATGAGCATAGAAGCTAGAAGAAACCAAATTTTTTTTCGTAATTAAGATGCTTACATGAGTCCAAGAATTGTGCCTGGGTGATGAGTCCCCACTCATTAGTAGTTTCACCAACCATCATTATCGACCCCCCGGACGATAATGATGGTTGGTGAAACTACAATTCTAGGTGGGCTCCAAGCCACCAGAATTGATTCACTAGCGTGTTACAATATCTCAAAAGTGGAGAGAAATATTGAGAAAGTATGGTTTCGTTATTGCCATGTCCCTTGAAATATTCGAAAAATCATTTCTCTTCAGTGTGATTTAAAATATTAAGAATCTATTTTTATTTCGTCTTAAGACCCCAATTATTATGGGTTTGATAAAGCTGGTTTGATATCTTTGTTTGGACAAGCATAGCAGCCCTTCATTTGTACAAAAGTATAATGTTTGTAAAACAAACAAATCGAAGATCATTTTCTCACTCTTTGTATCAACGCTCAATTTCAATCTTTTTGGTCAAATATGCTTCTAGAAATTTCGAGTTTATACTAGAGACAGTTTATCTATTTTGATAATATTGTGTTGATAGAGCTCTCTGAAATAGAACTCTCTATAACAATATAAACTTTTAAAAAAAAACTGTGTTTGTCAGCAATCGGCAAGTTCTCACTCAGATCTCTTGATATCAAGTTAATTTTGTCGCATTCAACGATCTTCTTTTTGTGGCAGTCAACATTCTTTTTTTTGTTGTAGTACAGTACAATACACATTGTAATTATTGTGATTCACCGTTTCAAGTGTGATGATAATTGTTGTGACTGTTACTCTTATTTTGCTCAGTAATAGCTTATTTTATTGATAACTTATTTATCATTTTATCAATCATAATTAATTATCAGCCTGTTGACAGTTATTAACGAGTTTTTGACCGTAATTGATTTTGTTATAGAAATATTGATTGTTAGTTGAAAGCTATTGAACTGTTTTTACTTATTGATGTTCTTGTGTGATAACTGTTTTTCTTATTGATTTTCTTGTGTGATAATCACTCATAAGTGTCTACTATCAAATTGAACATGTAAATAAAGTTTGAGTGTCACTTTCAAGTGCTGCAATTACTTTAGTGTTAGAACCCATAACAGTATTATTTTTTCTGTGGTTTGGAGCAACTCTGTCACTCTTAATACCTTCCTTTCACCTTGAGAGAATCTAGGAAGTTAGGTCTCTGGGAAGTACGAGTGACTAAAGTCTTATTACCGACATCCCAAAAGCGATTTGTTTAAATTCTATGGTGAATTTCAACTTAAAATTCATTTATTTTGAAAAGATTTCTTGTGTTCTAATACTCATCAATCACCATCATCCAACTCATTACCCACGCACAGGTCTAAGAGCTATGTGGGCTTCATCCTCAAAAAAAAAAAATTCTTTTCAAGGAAGAGAATCTTTTTTCAATTTTCTTAATGATAACGTACTTTACTCATGGATAAAAAAGTGATGCTAAAAATTGTTGGATGGTGAAAACATTATAAAACACTATTTGTTTTGCACAATGAAATGAGTTTTTCTTGAGCAGCCTTACTTTTACTTGATTATTCTTTAAGAGTGATCGATGATCTGATGATAATCGAAAAAGCTGACAAACATGAGATCCTTTTTACTTCAATTTTCAAAATCTACATCAATTAAGTCAATCAATGCAACTACTAACAGTGGAAGCTTTGTTTATTAATAGAACTCCGTTAGTTACAAGAGCAACATTTTAGAGGAAGAAGCTGTCTAATCAATAATGGAGGCTGTGACAAACTCCGATTTACAAATTCAGGATCAATATAGTGCCGAGTGTGACCGTCAGTTTCACATAAATATGAGGATAAGAGAGGACAAAATCTGAAATTGCGCCGTAACATGGTGATCCGGGCATTCATTGAC
Source organism: Conomelus anceps (assembly GCA_948455865.1). Taxonomy (NCBI): domain Eukaryota; kingdom Metazoa; phylum Arthropoda; class Insecta; order Hemiptera; family Delphacidae; genus Conomelus; species Conomelus anceps. The sequence continues at coordinate 52,338,891 of OX418220.1, forward strand.
AGGGTCTTAAGCACGCAGCTTAGCAAACAACAGCTTAGCACAGCCTACGAGCACATTCATCACATTCTATCTGCACCTAAATCAAGGGCTTTGTTTATTGTGACACGCATTTTTGTAGAGAAATGGGGAGATAAATATATCACTATACTTCCAACTCCGCCTTCAGCTGGTGGAAAAATAAGCCTACAAAATGAAGTGTAAACTCGAAGGGAATAAGGGTGCATAATGTCATGTACTAATTCCGATATTTTGCTGTGTATTCTTATCTAAACAGTTATTGCTTTATCGTTTATTATTCAATTTATTAATAATAATAATTTATTTCTCAGAATTTCATTTACAATTACATTGATTATAAATACTAAATTTTAAACTTACACAAAATAAATGAGATATTCTAAGAAATTAGGTACTCCCGAGAGATTTCTTTATGGGAGTTACCAGCTAAAATAAATTCATACTCAACGTTTACAATACAGTACTTTACGTTGGAAAAAAAAAATTAACAATCCTGAACAAATCAAACATTCAATCAAACTAGACAATCAATAAACTTGATGAGTCATAGACATTTTTTTTTTTTTACTAAAATTAGGCACAAACCATTATTATTACATTTTTATCTTATTATCATTTTAACATGATTTCAAAAAATACTCAAATACTAGAAACGTTTCGTACGTAAGTACCGCGTTAATCCTGCAATCGCCTGTGTGAGAGCCATACTCTATTACTAAACTATTTATTAGAACATAGTTGAATTATGCTCATGTACAGTCCAGCTGCTAATATCCTTTATCTTATATTTTTAAACAGTATTTCTACATCATCCTGCTCCAACAACCATTTTCTCAACATAGTTTTATATTTATTAATATTTTTCTGTTGTTTAATTTCTACTGGGATTCTGTTAAAAACATTAGAAAATGAATAAGATTAGTCTTTAGCTGTTAATTACAATGAGTGTAAGCTTCAAGCTTTAATCTTTATTACAATCACGGTTATCTTTATTACATGAACTGTAGATAATTCTTATAACACAAGATATAGAAATAGGGTGCTGAGAATTGATGAAAAAAATAGAATCTCTGATCAGAAATCTGAATTCCATAAAGGCTGCAAATTTTTAAATCTTCTGCCAGCTAACAAGGAAATTGAACATGTTGAATTTCAAGAAAAGTTTCAAGTGTTCCTTAGTTAATTAACAGTTGTCATACAGAATACGAGGTCTTATCATGTATCTAATGATATTTTATATATTTATTTTTCATTATTATATATTTTTTGTAAATATTCTTACCATTTTTCGTATTCATGTTTTTAATATAAAAAAGTCTTATTTATGTTAATTTCTTCATCCATACCGATCTGCTTTGTTGATGTTAACTTTCTATGATAGATTTAACGACTTGCTGTCAATTTTAATAGAAAATAAATATTTACTCACGTAGGCTGAAACGTTTCCGAGTCGTAATGATTCATAATGGCTGAAAATGAATCGTCACAATTATCTATTAAAATTGATTGCAAGTCATTAAATTTATTAAATAGTGTTAATTTTATGTTATTTTCTATTTTCATGTTTTCATTTAGTTAAAAGTAATTCATTTTTTGGTTGCTAGACTTAATATTGAATATATTTTTTATTTATTTTTTTGTTTAATTAACGCCTCAGTTATCGGGTTCCAAGACAGAGGAATTAATAATGCTCTATATCTAAAAACGGGTTCTATCTCTGAAATAATGCTGGCAACACTTGAAATCAACACTTCCCCCTTATTCACACGAATTATTCACAACTCGCACTAATCAGTTATATAACACAAAAGAAATCAATCAGAAACAGTTAAATCGATTATGTTCAGCCAATAAACAATTTGCTATGTTACTGTACAAAAATTAGTCACTAACTGTTGAAAGGCTGATCAAATATTAAATGATAACTGATCAATCAACTGTTCAATAATTCAAGAAAAAAAGTCTAAAACATAATAGTTGAAATACTACAAGCACTTACAAGTCACTGTATAAACGGTTAAAGAAGCCTTAATAATAATCTGTCACAATATACTGAGTTTATGACATTGGCACGTTAAAAGTTCATATAACACAGTTTGTATTAGCGCTCACTGGTAATAAGGTTTGTATGAGCGGAAACGAGAACTGTCACTCTGCCACTTTATAACAGTAACATTCGTATCACAACTGAGTTAATGTATATGAGAGCTTCTGCTCCATATACAGTTTTTATGGTCCAGGAAACAGTAGAAAGTTCTCCATTTTTCCATAAAATTCTAATTAACCAGATAAGAAACGACCGGAATTCTCCAGATGAGTTGCACAGCGAGAGATGAACAGGGGAAGAGTATACAAAAACATGCCGATTATTGCTTCCAGAAGTTAGTATTGACACAGGCAGATAACACAGAAATTACTGTCCTTTCTTCCTTGGATTCCATAACAATATACAATATCCACAGTCCAGTGAACAGTCGAACTTTATCTATTTTTCGAGCACACCATTCTATTCAAACAGATAAGAACCGTCCAGAATTCTCTAGATGGATTGCAAGGCAAGGGTGAACAGGGGAAGAGTAAACAAAACATGCTTATATAGCTTCCAGAAGTTATTGTTGACACAGGCTTATAACGCTGAAAATTCCTGTCCTTTCTTCCTAGCATTCCATAACAATGATAATAATCAATTGATGATTCATCAATCCAATTCCAAATGCAACCTATTTAGCAACCTATTTAACAACCCATATAACTGACTAACAATAGGTGAAATAATAACATGTGTTCATATAAGTAACAACAATGCTAAAAACATATTTATGTATTATAAGAAATCAGAATTCATACGATTGATTTCATTTGACTTAGAAAATGTTTGTTCAGCAATCTCCATTGTTTTTCAGTCTATTAAAAGCTCAAAATTGTCTTAATTAGAGTTGTAAATGTTATAATTTATACTAAGATATGTCTCTGACTCTTAATTCTCCTTGTACAGAGAGTTGGGCTCTCAAAGCTTTTCAGCTCAGATTACTTATTAGTCCATTCAATGAAGGTTTTATATCGCAAGTTGTTAGTGAAAAGCTAAACTCTCCCAGGTGGTATCTGAAAATACCTTCAGTGCCATTTCAAGGAAAACAAATTGATTGGTCTACAGAATTTGATTGATTTAAGAAATACCAAGAGCATTTTTCTGAATGTCCAGATGAATCGAATTTTTTCTCGTTAAGAAAGGACAAGGATTAGTTTTGATTTCAGAGAGTCTGCTATTAATAGGTATGTTATCTTTGGAACAAAGATTGGAGAAACTGCATTCTATTCAACACTGCCAACTTTGCCTCCAAGTGCGCCTTCACATTAGGCGACTCAGCAGCGCTGCAAAAAGTCACAGCAACATATTACACCCGACTCCGCGGGACTTTATTGTCGACTCCGCGCGACTTTATGACCCCGTGCAAATAGTGACAATAATACAAATAGAACTCAATAAAAATAGTGAGCCGCACTGCAGCTGGTAGTACATGTTCGTATTGTTCAATTTTGAAATGGACGATGACGTTCATGAACTTATTTATGAATTCATAAAATTGTTGGCACCATCTTCAAGAAGTTAGAGAATTACTTGTACCAAACTAGAAAAGCTGTTGTTTGATTAAAGCCAATACACGATTTTTTAGTTAAAAAACTACATTATAAAGTTAGTTAGATTGAGGAAATAGTGATTAGTTGATGAACCAATTAATAATCTAAAATTTTATAATAAGGGTAATTATAAAAGGGGAAATTCTTTATGAAAATCAAATGGCTTTTGTTTCATCATTTCATAATATAGTACCTTTCAGAGTATACCTACATTGGAAGATTAATAACTTTGGAGAATTTTTGAAATAATTTCATGTAGACATGAAATTATTACAGTTATAACTTCACTGAAAAATTTATAGCTTTCGATATTTTTTGTAAATAATTATTTTTCAAAGTAAACGAACAAAAAACATTTTTATGGCACTGGCTGAGAGTTTGGTCTATTAGGATAAAATTCAAATCAGGACCTTGATTACTTAGGGCTTAATATTGGGCTAAGCATTTGCAAAACTTGAATGGGACTACCGCTGAATAATTCCGCTGGATTATTATTAAAAAAAAAAAAAAACAATAATATAGATCGGTTCAATAGTGTCTGATTAATTGATATATGAGAAATATGAGAAATATAAAAACCACGTCAAATTGAAAGCCTCCTCTTTTATAAGAGTCATGGTTAAAAACATGAAATTTTTCATCAACTTTATTTTTAAGATATCATTTTTCAAAATTATAAAAAATTTACTAAATTTGCCTAACGTCAAGAACGCGAAAAACACAGAAAAGCTGTTGTGTGGTAAATCTCATTGGTTTGATTTTAATAATATAAGTGTTCTCTGAGTGACAACAAGAATCTAAAGAACTGTGGCCGAGGCACCGCCCCACAGGTATGCAGAACTAATCGTCTCGCACCAGGTTTGTCTTGAACTGTCACTCTTGAAAAATGTTGTCATGTACATGGTTTTAGTAACATTCAGAGAAAGTGTATTCTGGTCCAGCCAACGTTTTATTTCAACCATATGTCTCTCTGTTCGCTCATAGACCACATATCATGTGAAGCCAGACAAAACTTTAGCCGCAAAACAGTTTAACAGTTCAGCGAAAAGAAACAGTTTATCATAAGTCACAACTTTTCTCAAGTTATTTAGCTATACAGATAAGGAACAGAAGGGGTCTCAACGTACTAAACTATACTACTCCATAATCAATAAATTTTAGTTTTTTCACTGTTAAACCCATCATTTGATACAAATTGTGAGCGGTCTTCTAAATATCTAATGATTTAGTCTAGTGATTGAACACCAATATGTTGAAATTTTCCGACCAACTTATGTCGGTCTATGAAGTCAAACGCTTTTGACAAACCAAGGAAGTTACAAGCACACGCATTTAGTGCTAATTTCACTAGATATGAATTTAATGATTTAAAAAATGCATGAGTTGTGCTTTTGTCTTGTCTAAATCCAAACTGCAAGTCAGATATTATTCTCTAACGCTCTAGATTCTAGATAATCAGCAAGCTCCTAATACTCCTCAATAAGCTCTTCCTGCAAAACGGCTCACAGTAGGAACACGGAATCAGTGTCGTGGGCACTGAACCTCGAACGGAACGGCGGGGTTCAGCGCCTCAGCCAATCGGCTACCAACTGATGCAAACGGATGCAACAGATGTAGGTGTTTACTATTTGGTTTATATCGCTGCGAGAGGGAGGCATTCTAGCTGTTTTCCAGTATAATAATGATATGCTAGAGTAAGGTATACTCAAGCTGATACTACTGTATGCAAGCTATACAAATAATTATAACTACTCTCTAGTATTTATCGATCACTGATATTTTCGTAAACATCAAAGCAGCAAATAGTTGAATACTCTCGGCTAGCAAAGCGTAAAATCAGTGGGCCCGACTGTGCGGCTATGATATCCAGCCACTGAAAGCACGAGAGTGTGTGCGAGAAAAAGAGAGAATGATATAGAGGGAGAGTGTGTGAGAGTGTGAAAGAGAATGAGAGAAAGGTAGAAAGAGTGGGAGTGAGACAGAATAGCGAGTAAACTAACGTGTGTGTCGGCCTCATGCTAGTGGTTAAATTATTATGCAAGCCACTACTCGTCACTGAAGCTCCACATGAGCGCACACACACGGTGTACTCTATGGTTCTGTTGATCGAGGCATCTTTTGTCTAGCCACAGTTGTACAAGTCTCTCCGAACAGTAGATACTAGACTGACAAATGTGCATTATTTGCAGACGATTAGTCTGATTCTCAACACTATTTTGTACGAGCTAGAGAGAGAGCTAAAGTAGCATTTCTAGCTGAAATCGAGACTGTTTTGTACTGCTCTAAGCTGATCATCTATTGAACTAGTGTCACTCTAGCTCTCACTGCTTAGAGGTATCTATAAAAAAGAAAGTAAAAAAAACACAAGATTTAAAAAAATCGTAAAGATCAACTGGAATATAATTCTGCGGTAATAAGCAGATAACAATCTGACAAACCAATCACAAAGGGAAATATAGCCTATTTAAAAAAGAATGATCGAGAAATAGTCTTTATTAATTAGGACAATATCTATCTTAAAATCTTAATAATCAATAGGGTGTAGCCTAGAGAAAATCATAGGTTGGGGGGTGAATGCTCTATTCAAACAAAAAAGAAACATTATTTTTAAAGCACAGCAGTATTTTAATGGTGCTTTCACAGTGAAATATACTGTACTTGATGATAATCACAATGCTGTGAGATGGTGTATGACAACTTAGTATGACTGATTGTAGGTGCGTTACAGTAGTATCATCGTTCCATTGTATGTGTTTCATTTTCCGATGTTGGATGAGATAAGATTGCTCTATCAACGTAAATTTAGAGATTTTCTCTATGACTGTTTAAAAAAAATATATCAGCATTGTATAATATGGAAGAAAGTATGAATATATAACGATAAGTATGCAAGTGAAGCATTTGGATTGAATTAGGGTATTGGTTGCTCCATTGTGCAAGCAACCAGGTGAAAGGCCACCTCGCTTGGATTTGCGGTACCCTACACGTATTATGTAACATAATATCCAATATAGATTGTTTTTGCACTTCATGAAGCTACTACGGATAGGATGTACTGCTAGAGAATATGCTAATTTAAAAGCTAGCGAAACTGATACCTTATTCAAGTGGAATTATTCAATCACCAGAGTTTTCCAGAGTTATATTTTTTGAATATTACATGAGTTCAATAGGCTACTTGAAGAAATAGTCAAAATTAATATTTTTTCAAATTGCATTTATCACGATGATTTTTGTGAAATGTATATTCGATAAATAATATCACAAAATTGAAATACTCTAATTTAGAGCAGATAATATTAAAGTGCACCTTTGCCTTACTCAAATATAAGCTGCTTGTTGATATTTAAGCGTGCGTACACAAAGCTGACAAGTCGTTTGAACTTAGCTGGCTTCTCGCGCTTGTAATCGGTCTAAAATCTTATGGTCGTACACAATAAAAGCTGGTAACAAACACAACCTGACAAGTCATTAAAAATGTAAAATTCCGAGATCAGCTGAGCATGATCTATAGTATATAAATTACTTAAATAATTCGTTATGAATTGAATAATGTAAATAAATCATATTATTCAATGGTTTAGAGAGTAAATTTGCTTATAGAATTATAGAATACTTACATAAGTGACTGGTATTTGCCATTAATATGAGGATTGTTTTAGTTTATGTTGAGTTGGTTCAAGATGGTGCATGTGCGTGAATGATGGTACCACTCTTATACATTTTACACTAGGCATGTGCTTCACCTTTCAAGATATATAGATCATACGAATTCTAGCATGTAAATAGATATAATCATGTGCTTTCACATAAGAACTTGGTATGAAAGTGTTACGAATGATTAACCATCATAATGATAGGACGTCTGTGCAAACGGGAATAAGTCTGGAATTTAGATTCTTTAGTTGAGAAATTTGAAAAAAAAAACAGTCGTAGGCAATAGACTGTGGAATCATTGATTATTCCATATTATTTGATTGTTGTATCATTTTATTCATAAATGAATGGAAAATTCAAAAGCTGATCTAGAGTTGAAAAGCAGAGGCACGTGCCCCCACAGATTGATTTAGAATAGCCTAGATAGACTACAGTTAATATGCTCTACAAATTTTTAAGTTTTAATCCTGGTAGTTGGCTTTCACGTTCCTAAATAGGTATATTCCTACAAGTTCTATATCACAATTCAGAAACGAAACTATTTTTTTGTGGTAGGGCGGCACGGGGGAAATGGAGAACTCTCTGGTGTTCCCTGGAATGTCCAAAAACTTATATAAAGCGGAAGCTCTTGTAAACATTAATTCAGTTATTGCTAAAACTTCGTGACATGTGGCAGTCTTCAGTGAGAATATATCCTGACCGTATTTCCATTCATACAAAACCGTATTTCCTGTGAGCGTTACTACAGACTGTGTTATACGAACGTTTAATGTGCTGAAGTGATGAAGCTTTTTATTGTGACTATTATTCAGGTTTGTTTTGCAGTTCATACAGTGATATATTGTGCTTCGTAAGTTCTCATTCCTTTATTAAGCGTTTTAACTATTCTTTTTAGTAGTTTCTTTCTGTATCATTGAACAGTTGTTTGTTAAATATTTGATTAGCCAACAGTTGTTAGTGATTAGTTTCGTACAGTGATATAGCAAATTTATTATTAGCTGAACATTATTGATTTATTTCGTTTCTGATTGAATTCTTTTGTATAACTGATTAGTGCGAGCTGTAAGTAATTTGAGTGAATAGAGTGAAAGTGTTGCCAGCATTATTTTAGAGATAGAACCCGTAACAATATTTATACTGTTTAGCAAACATCTGAGTTACTTCCTGCGTCCAAGTCATCTATCGACCGAGCCGTTTGGAAAGCAACACAATATTGATGAAGCCTGTTTTGTATCTGAGATGGATAAAACTTAATTTACCTAAAGCCACAATCACGTTCATCAAGCCACAATCACCTCAACCACGTTCTATACCCGTAAGTAACGAGTTGGCACCGCGTATGCAACGGGTAAGCACCGTGTACGACGAACAAAGAACAACTAGTTTTGCTTGGTGAAATCTCATGTCAAAGCGGTTGCAACGGAATGAGCCGGGATCACGTGTCATGCCAGTCGAAATATTCTACCCAGCAATTCTCGAGTTTTTTTTCTCGAATTTGCTGATCATAACACAGTCTGTGCTGGCCGGTGACAAAACAGTCTAGAAGGCGTAATCCAATATACTTAAAATATGATACAAAGAGTAAAATAATGTTATTTTGCATGGGTCGGGATGAGTACATTACGGTCTAAGTTGCCTGAATGCAACTTACCAAAACACTGCGTTTGACATAACATTCTTCAAATTCTTCACACAAGACACAATTAGTCAAATCTTTGCACTCAACAACATTATAACACATAACAACGTTATATCATTACAATAATACTGACAACACTGTAAAGTAACACTCGAACTTCAATTACACAAGAGACACTAATCAGTCAATTATCATACAAGAAAATCAATAGGAAAACAAACAGTTCGACTAATAATAAATCTTTCTATATCAAGGTTTTTCACTGTACAAAAACTAATTAATTAGTGAAAGCCAATCAATGATTCAATAATAACACTGTCAGTAAACTGTTCAATTACATGAGAAGAAAAGTCTAATAGACGGTTAAAACACTCAAGAATACACTGACACTTTTTCTTTTCTTTTTTTTTGCTGACGCTGCCCACATGAGCCCAAGACTTGTGCGTGGGCAATGAGATGAATGATAATACGTAAATGCCAGACGGAGGAGCGGGATTCAAACCCACGAACGCTAAAACGACAGTAAGCTGAAGCTACGACGCCCCAACCAACTGTACTAAGCAGCCCGCACTTACAAAGCATGCCATGTCATGGCTAATACTGTCACTAACCTGGCTCACTACTCACAAAGACAACCCTTTGAATAAGATTTTTGTTAATTCTTGGAATCTTCAGATAATTATGAGGGTTCCCGAAATTTCTTTTTACACAGATAATGTGATCTTTATCATTTTCTATAATGCTCGAATGTTGTAGAAAGACATTTAACATGAGAGAAAATGACGAAATAGGAGGAGGAGAGAAGGAAGACAATCAACAATAAATGCAAGCTTGAGATACGGCAAGAGATTTATGACCTTTTTGAAGATAAGGTGCTGCCATGCCAGAAGTCATTTCTGGCTCATCACTAAATTTGCAGAGTACGTTTTGTGTGTTGGTGTAAGGGGAGAATGGCATCATAGAAATATATATCAAATATGTTTTCATGGAAATATTTATCTACATGTATATATTTCCATGGGTGCAGCCAGTGCTGTTCTTCCATTCTCGCTCCCTTGCCCTACTTCCTCTTATCTGCTTTTTTGAGCCTTCCTTATAAAACTAGGATGGCAATGTTGCTAGTTAAAATCTGAATGGGTAGGTGAAAGCCGACAAGATGAATTGATATTGTGTCAAAAGGACAAAAAGAACGGCCTGGAAAGAGAAAGCATCTTGACGACGTCGGGAGATGATCAAGGTGGTGGAAGGAGTGGTGGTTGAAAGAGTGGGAGGGCGGTAAGGGAACACTTGTGCGAGTAGAGTGGTTTGTGTTAGATATGAAAAAGTGAGGGATGATACAATTTGTGACAAAGTTTCATTCATCTCCCATCGCCACCGTGCATGAAATCTTTTTCCCAGAGGTTGTCTTTCGATGGTTGAATGATGTTATGGAACGGGTAGGGAGCAAAGTTTAAGAGGTCAGGTATCAAAGTTGAGTTCGAAAAGAAAAAGAGCAATGTCAGCTGTTGATCAAGATGTAGAACAGTCTCATATCAGCTTGTTATTATTTGTGACATAATAGTGCCCTATTTTTGCTCTTGTTCTAAACTGTAGAGAATTTGATGACTCTGTCCGATGTGATTGAAATAATTAATGGTAAGCATTAAAAAAATATAATATTCTTGATTGAACAGAAATAATTATTGACCGAACGCAATTGACTTTGGAATGACTGGATGTTCCTTTCAGGAATGTGCAGCGATGTATGTGTAAGGATTTTTGAAATTTGCTTGCATCTAAAAGATATTCAGGGGAAATATTGGTAGGAAACTCTACAACAAGCTACAACAGTTTATGAAAAGTCTTGAAAATATAGAAATATTTAAAAAACAGTTGAAAAAATATTTAGTTGATAAAGCTTTTTATAGCATACAAGAGTTCCTTTCACATCAAAATTAAGTCTCACCCTAACAAATTCATATAATAATTATGGTAAGTAGTGTATAAGAGTATAATTGTTGATCTGACTTGTCTTATACTCCTTAACTGGAGTCTCCAAGACGTAATCTACAAAAAAAGAAAAGATAAAGAAAGTCACTCAGGCCTTCTTCTATAGGAAACATAAGACTTTTCAAACTAGCTTCTCCATCTTATGGAATTGTAATCATTTTCAGGATATCCCTCAGGCCCTCTCATTTTTGGGCAAGGGGGCCATTTTTGGGAGGGGGGCAAGATTGGGCAGGGGGTCAAGAGTGGGTAGGGGGGGCAAGATAGGGCAATGAGCCAAGAGGGGCAAGGGGGGGCAGGAACATGGGGGGCAACATGGGTTGCGAAGAGGTGAAGGAGGGCCAAGGTAAAGAAGGGTGTAAAGGTCATTGACCTCCGGGGTCAAAGGTCATTGCGCCAGAACCGGGTCAAGGTTGTCCCAGAATTAGAAATAGTATACTACTATTACCCTAATTCAAAGAATATTTGAAAGGATAAAAGGGAGGATACTTAGGCCTACTCCCAAGAGAAACCATTCATTTTTAAATGAGCTTCCCTTCATATAAAGTTGGAATCAGATAGCCCTCGTGAAACTTATTTATCTGGTTGAGCCTCCATATGAATTAAGTTATTATCCATAAGAATATATTTGATTAAACGAATCATTTGTAATTTGTTCCAATTGCAACGCATGTCGGGCCAGCTAGTTGTGTATTAAAACAAGGTGTTATAAGCAAATGATGTTTATACAAACTTAATTAATGTTGTTCTATAAATATTCATTAAACATGTGAAATCTGATCTTATTCAAGCAACCAGCTGTATTGAACATCACAAGTACAGGCTGGATAGAAATAGAAATGCAGCCGTGATGATGTGATACAGAGTGAATTCGTTGAAAACGGACCTGAAATAGATGATGGAAATTGTATCAAAGGTTAGGTCTGATGTTTAATTTTGTGATAGTGATTATCATACATCGATTATGTTCCTCTGTGCAAGCTCCATTATTCTTGGACGTGAGGTCTACTTTTCACAGAACTACTAGTTTTGTTCTATAAATTCATTCATCAGACATGTGAAATATCATCGGATTTGAGCGATTAACTGCCTGAAACAACAAAAGTACAGTATGTTTAACAAAACTACAGCCCTGGTGATAAAGTGACTTTTGTTGAGAGCACTGAAAGCAGACATGAAATGAACTACACACATTTAATCAAGGATCTGATAACTGCGTTAAATGAATGATGCTTTTCATTAAAAAAAAAATGACTGAAGTCCGTTCAATAGTGCTTGAGTACTTGATATACAAACATTAAGAAACAGGCTGAATTGAAAACCTCCTTTTTGGAAGTCGGTTAAAAAATGCACATCACCAGTTTTTAAAGAGTTTAATCTATTCTTGCTTGACAGATCTCATGACATATGCCTCTGTTTTCTTTCAGTATGGCGATTTAAAATAATTTGAGGAAAGATCTCATAACAAGCGAAAATAGAAACAAATAAAAGAAAAAGACAGAGATCTTGTCAATACCACTTATATTTTAAAACTTTACAATTATTAGAACCTAGGTTTCATGCCATAACCTGCCACATGGCAGGAAGTTCAATTTGAGGTTAGGTGCTAGGGTTACAAAAAGGAAGAAACAAAATTTGTTAAAGTGGGAATTCGTAGAGAAATGATAGTTTAAAAATTAATAAGCTGTAAATTAAAACTCAACTGTGAAAAACAAGTTCTTAGCTACCTTAAAAATATATATATAATAGGTAAAAATAGGTTGGTAGAAATTAGGTTGGTACTAGTGATTGCATCAACTTAAACCAAAACTTTGATAAAAAACGTTTAAAAAAAGTTTAAAATACTAAATAAAAATTAATTTAAATTATAATAGTAAACACAACAGCTCATACTTAACCTACTTTGGTTGAAAGGGATATGTGGAAAAAGGGGGGTTTGAATTAGTATAGCCTAATAGTGGGAAGACCCTGATCTAAAACTGAGATCAAATGTTAGATTGACCTAATAAAACTGCTGAAAATAAACTAACCTATAGTCTATATGAAAATAAACTAAACTGGTATACAAACAGAGTTAAGTTTAAAATAATAAATCAAAATTAATTTAAATTACACTAGTAAACACAACAGCTCATACTTAACCTACTTTGGTTGAAAGGGATATGTGAAAAAAAGGGGGGTTGGATTGGTATAGCCTAATGGTAGGAAGACCCTGATCTAAAACTGAGATCAAAAATGTTGGATTGAACCTAAAAAACTGCTGACCTATAGCCCATATGAAAACCTGTTTGCATAACCTAATGGGAAAGAGTATCAACAAACTATTTTAGCAATACAAAACTGAGCTATGTATTGGTCTGTGAGTTAAATTACTAAACTATTACTACTAAGACTACTAAGACTACTTAGACTACTAAGAGTTCTCTAAGCTAGTGGTGAGGACTGTTACAAAATACCTGAAGTAACTTGTTGTATAATAATTTACTTATCCTGCAATTGACATACTCTACTTGTTCATTCAAGCTTGTGGTTTCTTTGTCTGTTTTCAATTTGAAGATTTCAATGGCTTCTATTACAATATGTAGTTTGCTTTTCTGGCCTATGTGCAGTGGCGCATCCAGGGGGGGGGCTTGAAGGGCTTGAGCCCCCCCCCCAAGAACCCGAGCTCTTTAAAAAATTGTTGATAATTTTTAAGAGAATTTACGAAAGAGAGTATGTGCTGCAGGCTGATTAGTGTTGATACATGTCATGAATTCACACTTTTTAAGTAGAATAATGTTCATAGCTAATGGCTTGACATGGGGGGCTTTGGGGCTAAAGCGTTTCCCTCAGGTCCTGAAATCCTATCAAAATGATAATTTTCAAGCGAATTGACTGTGTAATATGAACTCTAGGCTGTACATTTCAAACTTGTTTAAACAGGATAGTGTTTATAACAATTAACAATATCGTTATAATATTAAGAGGAATATTATGAGTGACTACCATAGGTGGAAATAGAGTTTGTAGCCTGGCAGAATTAAATTCGACCATTTAGCTGGGTAAAGATAATAAAAATAATTCGTTTCACTCATATCAATTTGGCAATCATTTAACCAATAAGTACAGGACTCTCGCCTGTAGAACCTCCTAAACCTGTAATAAATTTTACGTTACAATAATAATGTAATTTTTTTGGAAGGTGAAGCCCAGATAGTTCTGAGACCTGTGCGTGCTGAGTTGGACTCACATTTTTAGCTGAGTTCCGAATCATCGGAAAGTGGTTTTATAGCTGATAACCCTCTCTTTTGGTGGCCGATCCATTCGGTCACCCTTACCCTAGGAATTTGCGGCTTATCTTATCTGACTGAACGGGTACCTGTTACGGTTCGCAGCTAACAATTTCCAATTTCCTAAAAAAGGTTTACAGGTTTATGCGAAAAAATTTCAATAAGAGTGCAAAAGCTTATTCTTTCGAAAGCGCTTCAATACAGAAATAAATATAGCAGAAGAGTGAAGCTATCTTTTTCAATAAGAGATCAATAAATTAGCACTCATTCTGAAAACTTAAGACTTCTATAAAGCCCTCATTCAGGTGGTGAATTGAATGGATTCGTAGTAAAATGAACTGTAAAATCACATAAAACATGAACTACTCCGATTATTGAGTTATTATATTTTGAAAATTGAGATTGAAGGGTATGAACTTGGTTATTGATGGCGAATAAAGCACCCAGAGTTTACAAAACCAGAATTTAAATTGGGTCAAAAAATAGAAGGATATAGCAAGATAGTGGAAAGCATCTGTGCAAAATCAGTATGATTTGATTCAATAAAACTCGACTTTATAAAACTTGGGACCGTTTTTGACTATTGAGTGCATTCATATTTCATTTCAAAAAATGATTTGACAATTTTTGAAGGAGAAATTGGAAAAATGTTTGGTTCATTGGCAATTGAATTGGTTAACCACTAAGTCGGCAATAAAAAAACATCATGATAATATGCGAATTTTTGTAAAATAACCCACCAATTTGAAGATTTGGTAATCCCGATTCGCGTTCAGATTGGCATTTTTCGTTCACTTTATTACCAACGCAAAAGTCTCATGTGGGCATCAAAAAATGTATCTTGTGAATCTTGTACCACGTTTCAGATAATTTTACATTGATTTAATTTAATTCACACCATCTATTTGTAGACCTTAGTCATTCCTGAATGGAAGATGGAATAGCTGTAATCTTTCGCCCTCTTTATTTCTGTAACAAAGCGGTCTGGACCTAGATTCATTCTAATTTTTATAACCTCATGAGAAGATGCTTATGCAGTCTGGCAGAATAATTTTGAACTCTTGAAACACTCTGTACAAAAAATACTCATGATGGACACATTTTGTTTCTCCATAGCTACTCTAATACTAATACTCTTTAAAAAGTCAAGTAATAAATCCCCGCCCCCTCAATAAACTTTATCGGGCAACAATCTTGTAAAAAGAGCTCTAAATAATTTTACCCCCCACCCCCTCACTACCAATATTTTACGTGGTAGGACGGGTAAGCCCCCCAAACCAAAAGTCTGGGTGCACCCCTGCCTATGTGTAAATATTGGATGTTATTGTCAGGGTTGAATTTGTGTCCAGAGTTGAAAAGGTGTTCTGCAAATTTAGAGCTGTCCAGTTTATTGTTTTTTTAAAGCTGATATGTGTTCCTGTATCCTGGTTTTAAATTTTCTACCTGTTTGGCCAACATAGCTGGCATTGCAGTCTCCACAATTGAGCCTATAGACTCCACTTTTTTTCTCCATCTTGATAGGGTCTTTGGAATTGAAAATGCAGTGATGAGGAGGTCCTGTAGGCTACATTCAACCCTTTTCTTTAATGAGTTTGCCTATTTTATCAGATACTGGGCCTATGTAGGGAATAGAAATCCATGTGTTGTTTTGATCTTTAGCATGTGAAAATGGAAAAATCAACGCTTGCACTGTAAAAAAAGTGAAGCGGATAATTGGGCTAAACTTTATAGGCATCAGCTTTAGTAATGTTCATTTTTTTGTTTTTCAAATTAATGTAAACAGCGATAGCACCAATGTTTAGACTTTTACAAGCAATAATTAAACTAGAGCCTGTGGTGAGAATTTGTTTTACATCGATTTTATTATTATTTTCATATTCAAACCCGAACTCCAAAGTCAATGGCGATCTCACTTGAACTATTAGGAAGATATGTAACAAATTGCACGTGTCTAGAGACTCCATTTTAATCGTTAGGGCAAAGACGAACGTATGGACGGACAATGGCACAATTTCTATAAGGGCTCTTGATTTTTGCTTCTTTATTGATTTTATTTTGAGATAATTAGTTATTAGTCTGTTGTCATGTTTGCTTGATAGGAAATCTAGGAATTTTTTCTTTCTCATTTGATTTTAATGTATTTCCAGGCCTGAATCTTACATTAGTAGTTCTAAAAAATCAATGTTTCACAAAAACTCGTATACTGAGAACTCTCATTAAAACAAACTATTCCGGTCGATGGCGCGAATTCTTTTTAGAATACCACCTCTTGTTAGTGGCCACGTTGGAGATGGTTTCATGCGTTCTTCGACAATATTGCAACGACGAACCGGGAATGACGTTCGGCATGGCAGCGCCTTATTTTCAGAGAAGTTGTGAATTAAACAAGTCAAAGTTTATTGCCTCTTGCCTTATCTTAAGCGAATAACTGTAGTTTCCCTATCTTTGGCTCTGTTCTTTCTTCATCTCTTTTTATCCTATATGTCAAATGGGCTTCTGGTATTTTCGAGTTTATCTGAGTTAAAGCTTATATATTTTGATAGAAATGTCTGGAATGAGAACTCTCTAGAACTTCCTGGAAACAGTCCAAGCTTATATTAAAGGCTGTGCTTGTCAGGAGGGGATCAATTTTTATTATTGAATTATTGTTTGGCCTATTAACTAGTTTGTACATTGGTAATCTTTTCAAATAAATATCCATTTTCTGGTAAAAGTTATTGAGCAATTGTTTCTTCATTAAATTAATTTTGTAATAGTTATTCTTATTAGTGCCTGTTGTCAGTTAGTTGGGTAAATGAAGTCAGAGTGTTACTTTCTAGTGTTGCCAGCATCATTTTAGGGTACAACCCGTAGCAATATAATCTATTTATTACAATAATTATAGACTTACATAATCACATTGAAACATTAATCAAACACTTAGTTGAGCAGAAATGGAAGCTCCTTCCTTAACAACAAATATTAGGCAAGTGAAAAGTTGAAGACAAGCAGTCATTCTAGGCAGGTAACACGCGAACACAAAGAGGCTCAAATTCAAATCATTGATTCGACCCTCCTCTATCACGGACCTGTCAAGAATTACCGCTGGATAAAAAATTATAAATCCATTATTTCATGGATCAAGGATGACAATGAGCGGTTCTATTCTTATAGTTTTTATTTTAGAACATAATGAATTTTCCATTATAGAATGTATAGAACAAATAATTTGGCGGCAAACACTTGTTACACCAATTAGGGCGTACATAATAATTGCAATTGAAATGCAAACATCAAACTTGCCAGTAGAAGAAAGGATGGGGGGATGATAGACTATGGCCATACAATGTGATAGAGCCGTGATAAGCATACATGTTGGTTTGTCAAATTAATATTATTTTATAAAACGATTCCAGTTCCAACTTTTAACTTATAATCCTATTACGGCTTGCTAGAAGTGAATGATTTTAATTTGTTATCAGCCACAGTCCTAACTCTTTTAAGTTTCAGTTAGATTGAATTCTTCTTCTAGTTATTTAATTATGTCTGCTTATTCTATTCATTAATTACAACTTTAAATTCCATATTTGTTTGCCAAATTGCCCTTATTTTAAAACTAATATGAGGGTAATAATACACAATATGATTATATTGTGGGCGTCGTAACTGTGCAAGAGACATCGCACTGTATATTGTATTTGAATGTAGGCGAGATACCGCAAGAAACTAGTTTTTCAGATGGTTATCCGCTCCCTGAAATATTATATTATCATAATTACCATTGAAAAATCAAACACATGCTGTCGAATGATTTATTACAGATTGCAGCCTCGTGAATACCGTCGTTTGACAGCATGGTTTAGATTTTGCGATGAAGACTATCATCGAGTACTGGATGCTTCACTGTACAAGCACCCTTATTCTTTGGTGTGACCTCTTCTGTTCACAGAACTATTAGTTATATATTATACAATATACATGTATATTATACCAACAATTGAAAAATTATTTAGTTGATAAACCTTTTTATAGTGTACAAGAGTTCCTTTCACATCAAAATTAGGTCTTACCCCAACTAATTGATATAGTAATTATGGTAACTAGTGTATAAGATTGTATAATTGTTAACTGTAATAAGATTAAGACTGTAGATTGTATAATTGTTAATTGTATACTCGTTAACTGGAGTCTCCAAGAAGTAATCTACAAAAAAAGAAGATTATGTGAGACGCACTTATTCATATCAGCTGTAACTTATCTTCAACGTTGAGTTCCAGTGTCATAGAAAATTCTTTTCATTGAACTTACGATTCTGATTGAAATATTATGAACTGTCATTGAAAAATCTTGATATTCATTTTTCTATCACAGAAGAGATTGAGAATATGGGTTCATATTCCATGGAAGTATTATTATTATTCTCATTGTTATTATTATTATCATTATTACTATTATTATTATTATCATTATTATTATTTTCATTATTTGTTACATAGAGCCACAAATTTGAACAGAGCTCAAGTGGAATGTAACACGTCATTGCCACGATGCACATGATGTTAATATAAGACAAACGATGTTGATTACATCCTCAAGATAACACCATCACTTATACAAAAATAAATTTGTATTAGCTGATTAGCATTTTATGCAAAACCCACGGGTTTAGGACAATACTTAACGTACTATTAATTTTGTTCATTAAATTGATTAATTCAAATTAACTTTCTCTTTTTATTGTTTAAAAAGCGTATGAGCTATTTTTTTGAGTATTCTTATATTAGACTTGGGCTACTCACAAATGTATATTGAGTTTACTACTGATAATATCATTATTGTATTACCAATTGCTCAACTATAAAGGCAATAGACTAGGGAAGTATTTGAAAAGTTGAGTGGACGTTTCTGTTTCTTACTGTAGTGTACGTAACTGACGAGATGGCTATATCTCTGCTAGTGGATTCTATAACAACGGTTGTCCATCATCTGAGTTTGATAGGATAGCTAACTACTAAAACTAATAATATACTATATTTCACTACAAATACAAACTACAATTGGTGTTTCAGTTTATATGCCTTGAACATCATCTTCAAATTTCCTCAGTATAGCAATCATTGTAGTTTGTGTCAGTTCATAAATATTGCAAAAATAGCCATTGAAGTTCAGCCTAGTGGTGAAGTAGTTTTAGCTACCAATACCATCCAATTGACAAGTGCAATGTTTCATAGTTAGCACGAAACGACATGAGACTGCTTCAAATGTAATTGATGACAGTAAACTCATTGAACTTCATTAAGTGTAGTCGCTTTAATTAGTCCGACACAAGGGTATTATTGATCTAATGAAGACGTTCATATTGACCCGACCTTCCCACATAATTATTAGACTATTGGGTGATGTGAAGGCGTATATTGCTTACTGCTTGTCTTCTCTCATCCACTAGGCCAGAGCCAACGTTAACTCATCAGCTCTTTTTGGAAGCCAGGTTGCTGAAAACAGACTTTCCAGAATTTACTCACAATCCTTAAAGAGATATATCAAAATCTGAACTTGTCGAGCATGGCAATGAACTCTTCGTCATGACCAATTGTTTAATTCATCTTTTTGATCGTTGATGAACTTAATCAATGATCTGACCAATACGATATTAATATGGAATTCAAGCAAAGAGAAAAAAGTCCTTCAAGCACGTGCATTGTGTTATCAGTCGCCTTCGTAATTCTGTTCACATAAGTTATCAGGCAGGATCCTGTCAATGTAAATAAATCAAAATTTCAAATCAAATCAAAATTTATTCAATCAATAACATAATAATTACAAAAATCCTTTTAGTTAAACTTCATGAATACAGAATATTTTATATGAGTAATTCACCTTTAGAAACCCCAATATAAAAAACTATATGTTGGGGTACCGTATATGAGAGTCTGTTAATATTATTATTTTTTTTCTAGTGCTATCTATCTATATGAATAAAATTAGGGTGGTGATTGGTCATGCGGTGAGCGTGGTGTTCAAGTGGTCGTGATGTTCAGTCACGACCGCTCAAGACTGCGCTTGGATGGGTGACCGTGCTTCAATGACTTGATGTTACAAGCTTTATTATCACTTACCCGGTGGTTCGGAACCCACCTAAAATAGTAGGTCCACCATGTTCCCCGTAACATGGCACAAACGGCGAGGTGGAACTACCCGTAAGGGTCTCCCCACCATTAAAAGCCATACGCTTAC
The DNA here is from genome assembly GCA_948455865.1 of Conomelus anceps. Lineage (NCBI taxonomy): Eukaryota > Metazoa > Arthropoda > Insecta > Hemiptera > Delphacidae > Conomelus > Conomelus anceps. The sequence goes on from OX418220.1 coordinate 52,359,312, forward strand.
ATACACACACAATAAAATTAGAGTTTTGTCTATACATTTATCAGAATTATATATTTTTTGGTTATTTTTACGTTTTATACATCAAATAAGCCGAAAATAGTCTTATCTCACTTTCTGTCTGTCTGTCACGGCCCCAAAGGCATTTTACGCGGCCTTCTCCTGAAAAACGAGAGCATCGATCGGGATTTTAGTTATTGAACAGTATTGAAAACTTTATTGACAATGTCTTCAGCTATAAAAAACTAAATTAACTTTTTTTTGAACAGAGTAATTAACGTTTAAAAACCAAGTATTGTGCGATTTTGGATACATTTTACGCGGCCCTCTCCTGAAAAACGAGAGCATCGATCGGGATTTTAGTTATTGAACAGTATTGAACACCTTTTTGACAATGTCTTTAGCTATAAAAAACTAAATTAACTTTTTTTTAACAGAATAATAAACGTTTAAAAACCAAGTATTGTGCGATTTTGAATACATTTCCTCTAAGTTTTATTACCACACTAGCTATTGTGCCCGTCCTTCGTACGGATTATGTTTAGAAATAAGACTAAATATGTTTCGGCTTTTTTGATAGCAACGATCATGAAGTTGTTAGCAGCTTAGGCCCCCCCGTTCAAACGATACAGTTTTTTTGCGGTACGGTTTTTTTACTGTACGGCGTCAACTGTACTGTGATGTTCACACGGTCCGGCTTTGCTGCTTATTGCTGTGCTCTCCTCCTTCTTCCATTGAGCTTCCAGTTCAGATTTATTTATTCCAGTCTAGGATTTTTTTTATTTGTGTAAGATTTTTTCAAATAAGTTTCTTACTGAAGGTTTCTCTTAAATTTTGATCAAAGTACGCAAATTCTGGTTTCAATATTCCACACATTTTTCTCTCTTTATTTTTATATTAATCTTAAGTCTTGTCCCACAAGGCGGGTCTCTCATATATTAGAGAAATTAAATTTTCACAATTAATATCTTCCACTTCTGGACACTGGAATTCACTAATAAGAAGATCAATGCTGAAGAATATCAATGAAGGAGATCAATGCTGACGATCTGAAGACTGCTTCCAGCATAATAAGCGTATCGTTTGAACATATCCATTACCGGTACAATACATGTGCCACCGGATATGGATAGTTATTTTGCGGTACAGCTGATTTTAGCGATACAGTTTTCGAAGACAAAACCGAATGTAGAAATCGGCTAGAACAGCTTTTTTACTGGATCCAGTCGAAACAGTATTGTGTGAACATACAATATGAAATTTACATGCAAACGAAAGCACTGCAAAATAACTGATACAGCAAATTTACTGTACCGCACAAAAACTGTATCTTGTGAACGGGCCGGGACCATGGCCGGGACCTTAGTAAACAACTTGGAACGTAAACAATTCAGTGACAGGTATCGGAGAGAATATTTTTTGAGAACAGCTGATTGATATATCATGATAAATTACGTGATTTTTTCTTATGTGGTAATAATAGTGCTACCTGGCGAATTCCCAGCTGTGTTAGGAGTCAGTAAGTCTTTATTTATTCGGATTTCCTGATGGCATGTTCATGTGTGACAGTTTCTATTTGTGGCAGTATAACGCAGTGCTAGTACGATTGTGATTCAGCGTTTTAAGTGCAGTAATAACGACTGTGACAATAATGTGTGATCAGTAAGTGCTTAGCTTATTATTGAGTTATTGAACAGTTCACTAGACAATACATTATATTTCCTTCCACATACTTAATTCGTTCCAAATTAATTTAAAATAAATATTTCGGCTGACTAGATTTTGCCGGCTTGAAAGTTGTTTTGATAACAAAAAGTATGATAAGACTATGAACCTTAAAAATCGATTTATTACTTTTATGTGCTTGAAATCTAATTCAAATTTACTCCTCTAATTAACAATGATGTGACAAAATATAGGTTTGTCAATTTGAAAGTCGAAAATGTTCACTGTCAGCTTCGGAACTAGGCTAACCTGAACGTGATTATGTTGACATTTCAAGACAAATAAAATTCGTTGACCAAATTCTAAGTGAGAACCCTTTTTTTAACCCACTTTCAAACTGAAGGAGGATCTCAATTCAACCGGTTTTTTTTATCAATTAGCCTACACTTCATAATTCATACAGGGAATATGGTTTTTAACCGACTTCCAAAAAGGAGGAGGTTCTCAATTCGACCCGTCTTTTTATGTTTGTACATCGATTACTCGAGCGCTATTGATCCGATTTCAATATATTTTTTTTAAATGAAAGAAAGTCATTCAGCGGTGGTCCTATTCAAGTTTCGTAGAGATCGGCCCAATACTTAGCCCAATATCAAGCGAAAAGGAGCGTTCAACGATGTCTTCATTTCAATTTTGTTCGAATAGGCTAGTATCCCACCTAACAGGCCGATTATTGTATCATATGGAGCGCTTCACACCTACTTGACTTTTGAAATCATATTAAGATGCAATGTAATAATAGCGGGTAAACGATATCGGTTAGCCAAAGCTGGTTATGAGTGAAACAAGCCTGTAATGTCCCGTTTTGACCAACCAGATAAACTTTATTTGAATTAAGAATAAGAAGAATATAATGTTTCTGTTTATATGTGTGTTGCCAGCATTATGTGAGTATTTTTGTGAGTATATGTGAGTATTTATGTATATATGTGAGTATTTTTGTCTCACGCATTTCACAAAAACGGCAACTATTTGGATTATTGAATTTGACACATAGCTTCCTCTAAACTCTATTCAGTGCACCTAGAAACGTGATTTCTTATTTTCCTTTTAGAATTTTCTAAATTAATGTTGAAATTTCACTTGAGGCTACTATTACTGTTTCAAAAAATTTTATATTGTTACGGGTTCTATGTCTAAAATAACGCTGACAACACTTAAATTTATCACTCACACGTTATTTACACAAATAATCACAACACTGATCAGTAATGTCTTACAGAAAAAAAGCAATTAAAAACAGATGAATCGATATTGTTCAACTAATAAAGAGATTTCAATAAACTGTACAAAAATCAATCACTAAAAGTTAAGAGGCCGATCTAATATTAAATAATAACTGTACAATAAACTGTCCAATAATATTCGAAAAGAAACGTCGAAAAAGAACAATTAACTTATGTAGCACTAGTCTGTAATACAATAAAAACTATTTAGTAGCTCACTGGTATGAATTAAATAGGAAATAGAATTATCACTATATAGGCATAATAAAATAGATAACTGTCACAACTTGTTTATCACGACGAATTTCAGACAAAACTGAACTAATTTACAAAAGTCTCCCTCTATTTATATAATTTTTCATAATTATTGAGATATCTCACGATTTTTCTATCAACTTCTACCGACTTCTAAAATAAACAATGAAAGACCTTCACGCCTTCCACAATATTCGATAAGACTCCAATAATTTCTAATCAAACTACTAGAATATTCTACAAAGGTCCAAGTAAACACCATAAAAGTGTCAAAAGCAGTGTAATTGATTGCTTAGAAGTAAACATTTACATAGCAGATAATACCGAGAACCACTTCTTTCTCTCAATTCTCACTGCAATATGCTCATAGAAATGCTGATAACACGGTATGTTACTATGGTGATATAGAGTTCTATCCAATAAACTTCGTAGAAATGCAGTGTCTTCTTCCTGGTCTAGTTGATTATGGTATTGGCATTTTTCACTATTTATCGTTTATTTTGACTGATTTAAGAGTTGGACAATGGACTGCACACCTATATGAATTATATGATAATTTCTAAATTATCTAGAACGGAATTGCTGAGAATGATTTGAAGATAGAACAGATCATTAGCCCAAAACAGCTTTAATAGAAAAATACTTGAAAATTTCACCAAGTATTTTTATAATCCATAACTCAGGTTAGATCTACGTTTCATTGAGAAATTTCACTTTGAATCATATTACTGATCCTTTTCCAGTAAAAGAATATTAATTTAGAAGTTCAGACATTAGAGAATATTAATTTGGAAACACTAAAGAAAAATACATAATTTTATTTTAAAATTTGTTTGCGAAAGTATTGCCCATTTATTAGTGTAAGTTTCCATCCTATAACGTCAATATTCAAATCTTTCTTGCTTATATCCTTGTAAATCCCTCAGCTCTGAGCCTCTTTCTACACAAGTGTAGAAACTTACAAGACACTTATAACGATGCACACTCTCGTAGAACAACATAGCACACGAGTTTAAAATGGAGATATACATGTCTAGCAGAAGTCTAATAATTATATTTTGTACATGAATAAACATTGGGAATAGGGAGTATATTTCGGATAATATTAGGTCTACCTCTACTTACTCAAACTAATATCCTTACTCTAACCAATATCCTTACTCAAACTAATATCCTTACTTATACTTGATAACCTATCAAACAAATTCATATTATCCTCACATTTTTTTTTTTGTTTTGGGTTCATTTAAATAGTTTGTACGGTGTTCAACAAGAGCTATGGGCTGACCAAAACCATTAAGAACGACTCTTACACCGAATCAACTAAAGCACCGAGGAATACAGTGCGTGACTCGACCTTCGAAGACTTGGAGGACACGTGAGAGGAAGGGTTAGAAGAGGTTGTGGAAGGTGATGAGGAAGAGGAGGCAGATGCGTCATTAAAGACGACGTCCAAGACGTTTTGGTCGAGTTGCTCAGAGACTCGGTGCTCCGATACCAACCATTGTACGCGATCGTTGGTGTGGAACCCACACACACAGCGGTTACCTCTTCAATCTGTAATTACCTGTACTTTCTTGCACTCTTCACTCGTTCTGTCTTTCTCCCACCCTTCTAGCGTACCTCTAGCACCTACCCAAAACACGTACATACAAAGTGTACGCCTCATTCCGTTTTTTCGAAGCTCCTCAGGAACGATCTTCGGTGATGATTTGACAAAATCAGCCCTTCACAAATCGTCAATGAAAAAAAACACTGAATTTTATAATTGTAGGCTCGTAGCCGACCTGCAGAACCGTGACTCATCCTTCAATGCAGCATGAACAGTACTGTACTTGTTTCAAGTGGTGATTTATGTAAAACAATTAATAGCTTTTGGTTGTATGAGTGCTGTGCCTAGTAAGGTCCGTCCTAAATCTGAAATATTCTCTAAAATTTCCATTTCTCACATTTTATAAATCAATCTTTGTTTTAAATCATGTGTTTTAACACTTTGAAACCAGACCTGGATGGTGTGTATTCGTCTGATCCTAGATTTCTTAAATCCTTGAATGAGAATGAGAGAGAATGATGAGACAGAAAGGAGGAAGTGAGAAAATACAGAACGATAGAGAAATCGTGGGCAAAGAAGAAGAAGATGAAGAAGAAGAGAAGAAGAAGAAGAAGAAGAAGAAGAAGAAAAAGAAGAAGAAGAAAAAGAAGAAGAAGAAAATGTAGTAATGTCTTTCAAACCTTTTCGAATAGTGTTCGTTTGAGAAACAATGATATTGTAGTGAAAATGAACACGGAAAGAAGGATTTACAGCGTTATCACTTGTGTCAACAAGTCTCTGGACAAAGCAATTAATTACTATTCTTTTGACACTTTTATGATGTTTGCTTTGAACTTTGTACAATATTTTATGTGTTTGAGTAGAATGTAATTGAATCTTATCGAATATTGTGGAACATGGGAAACTTATTGAATTCGGTAGAAGTTAATAGAAAAATGTAGTTCTTTCTAGGTTAAGGAAAATATATAAATAAGAGAGATACTTTTGTAGATTAGTTCAGTTGCTGTTCTACGTTGATAGGTAGCAGTAGTGACAGTTCCCGTTCCTGTTAATACGGACAGTGCAATCCCGTTGGCGCTATTACAAACCCTTTCGTTGTCTGTAGTGATAATTCTTTTGACAGTTCTATAGTGATGATTTTTTTACCTATCAATGTATTACGGACTTATGCTACATAAGTTAATTGTTATTTTTCGATGTTCCTCTTGAATTATTGAACAGTTTATTAGACAGTTATTATTTAATATTAGATCGGCCTTTTTACATTCAGTGATTGATTTTTGTACAGTAATATTGAAAAATCTTTTTCAGTTGAGCAATAAAGATTTATTTGTGTAAGACATTACTGAACAGTGTGAGTTGTGGATTATTTTTGTAAATAAAGTGCGAGTGATAAATTTAAGTGTTCCCAGCGTTATTTTAGATAGAGAACCCGTAACAATATGATTACATATTGAAACATATTTTCTCATCGTCAAGGTTGAATTGAAAGTTGATAAGTTACTAGGTAACTTATTTGTAGTTTATCTATAGTTGGTGCATTTTCCCGGGGCAAGTTACTATTTCAATAAACAGTAGTCAAAATTGAGAGGGGAAAGACCTGAAACATTGCATTTGAATGCTTATTGTTCTCGCACACTATCCGTTGCAATTTCCATGTTTGAAAGGAAAGGCCTGTTGTTGAAAACTTCAAGCTATCCAAAGGAAATGAGAAGCAGACCTGTTAGATAACGATTTCTTTAATTACTGGAGAGTTGGAGAATGAGCTCGAGGCATGCAATTCCTGGATCATGAATGCTATTCGCGCATTCTAATAACGAGGTTATATTAAACTGGATATTGCGGAACCTTCTCCTTAATAGATGCGGACAGGACATTGTCAGCAGGTGTTAGAATTGCTCTCCTATTGCGAGTAGTAGTAGCAAAACGTCTGTAGTTTTAGTTGTCAAATTGGAATTTTCTCAATAAACTCCATCAGATATCCCAACGCATAAGTTTCATAATGAATAATTAAACGAAATTGTCACAACCACATTTATTAAAAAATATTGAGAAACTAGTTTCGGTTGTTATACCATTATCGATCTCAGTCAAACAATGAGAAGCAGAGTTTGATTCGAGTCTAATTGTTCATTATGGATACCTTCCACAACATCACCTTCGTCACTACAAAGAAAGCATAAATTTCGGTTTCATTAACCTCGGGATGGACTTTATTTCTAGTTTTTCGAGCATGCTCACTGACTAGCAGCCACAGAACTAACTGATTCATACCTGTAAAAATGTAATAGGATTAAAGATCACATACACTTCATCAAAACATCAGATATTCGATGGTTCAAACCAATGCAATGGATGACTGGAAAGTGTTTGTAGACATTTAAAATTACGTTGGTATTGTGTTTATTTTTAATAACCCGTAAGGGTCTAATTTAAATCATGCCGTTGACCGTGCTCTAGCGCTTCAAGAAGATTCTAGACTCTTGAAACTTTATAATTAAAAGCTTCCTCAAAGTCCAAGTGAGATCGCTATTGATCTGGGCGTTTGATATAAAATTAATATAAAAATAATTCTGATGTGGAAAGAATTCCACCATAGGCTCTAGGTTAGTTTTAGCTAGTGGAAATCAAACCGTTGGGCAACTGGATCATTCTGATGGGAAATTGTCAGTTGTGAGACAGCTGATTGCACAAATTAGATTTAATATGACTGATGAATGAGTTCATAAAAAATAATAATTACATTTTTATATCAATTACTTAGTAATTTACACTTTTTATTATACATAATTGAAATATGAAAAATTATTTGTTTCTCTTGAAACAAATAACTATGTTCTTGTTATGAATAATAACTTAATTCTTCATAACTTTAACTCTATTTGATAATAACTTTAATAAAGTTATTCATAATAACTTTACAATCAAATCCTATTATTATTATTATTATATGAATAAGGCACAACCAGATGAATAAGGTGGCCCAAGGGCTATCTATGAATCTGATTCAAATTTCATATGATGGAAAAGCTAAAATCATATATGTCCCTATAGTACTTACTATAGCCTTACTATTTTCCTTTTAAATATCCTTCAAATGCAACAAAATTTGAAAAACGTTTACATCGCTGCGCATTACTAATGCTGAGCATTACATTCATGCCAAATTTCAAAGAAATCTGTTCAAGCGTTTAGCCGTAAATGAGTTACAAACAGAATGCAAAACGGTCGACTTGAAACAGAGACCCCTCTTCGTTTGGCCCTTATCATTTGTTATTTGTGATACTCAAATTGTGCTACCTTTACAGGAATTTTATCTAAATCAGTGTCATGCAATCCAGTCTGCGCCATTCTCGTATATTTACTCATATTTTACTATGTAGATAATAATCTGTTATTTGAGTTGATACTAGAAAACGATGTAATAATAATGTTATTCATGAATGTATCTGATATCTTAATAGATAATACTGATGTTCTTCATTGCCTGAATGAATTCAACTTTTACTATCACATGCAGGTTGGCATTGTTGGTAAGATACAGGCATTGTCACGAAACATAGTACACAGTGAAGGAAATGAAGATTGATCTAGAAACTTGTGTCTAGTTGAAAATGGCTACCATAGAGCAAGATTACGATCCAAAGAATGAGGAAAACAAGAAAATTAGACGAGTGCGTGATTTCCGACAAGACTAGAAACGGTTTAAGCGTATCGTGTTCCTAGTTATGTTGTGGGAGATAAGGAGGAGAAACAGATAGAGAAGATGATGGAAGAAGAAGGAGAAAAAAGAAAAAGAATTGAGCATGATGGAGAAAAAGATTTGAGAATGATGAAGAAGGGGTAAAAAGACCATTACCGTCAGAGTTACAGGTCTGGGAGTTTCAATACTACAATATACACGCATACGGTCTTGTTGCTGCATTGAGCTTCATAGTATATACTATGCACGGCAGAAGGCATGGTAGCACGGCTTAATGGGAGCGTCGCTTTGTTCCGCTGTCTCCTGTAATGACATTTTAATAATGATAGGTGACTTGTTTGGTACTGCGCAGTCGGTTCGGCTGGTCCGTCCCCTCAGTAGACCGACAGCGCGGCGGCGGTCACAGAGACCGATGACAGGACACCAAAGACTGATGCAGCTGCAACCAAAGAAGACAAGAAATGAGCGAATCGGAGGAATAATAGCTCCAGTGAGAGTTATATTATATAGATAGATTTATAATCTATTTATATATATTTTGAGAGAAAGAGTGAGAGAGAGTGTGTGTGAGTGAGTGAGCAGTTGTTCTCAACCTTTTTTGGTCATGGCACAGTCTCCTCCTTTGTTGACCGTACTCGCGGCACACTGACAGGCGAGTTGGCAACACTTCTATCAGTTGATCAAGAAATGAGTGAGTGTTTGTCATCAATTCCAGCAAGAACTGAACTATTATGTTAAAAATACAAGCTCAAATTTCTCATTAAGTACTAATGTGCATCCTTATATATCACTGGAAAATAAATATTTCCTTGTCACTTAATTATTTTTTTATTTTTGTTCACTTTTGTTGTCACATTGTCTCGAAAATACCGCGGCACAGCACAGCGAATCTCGCGTAACACTAGTGTGCCCCGGCACACCGGTTGAAAATCACTGATATAGAGCAACGGCAGACGGCCGATTTAAGTTCTTTTTAGAATAACGTTTGATGAATAAGCCCTTTTCTTGCATTTGATAAGAATGATTGGATAATGTTGGATTTCAGAAGAAAACGTATGATGAATAAGCACTTTCCTTGCATTTGATGAAATATTCATATAGGTTTCTCAGAGGTCATGAATTAGTAAACAACATGGGCAAGACACTGATGCCCACTGGTGGAACGTTTATCCAAACGTTTATCAAAGTGGCATTCGATGTTGACTTCATTTTAGAATTATCAATTTTCTAATTATGTAAATAATTTTTTATTCTACATTCTCTTTTCATTTAAAGCAACAAAAAAAGCCAATAGTTGTAGTTTCATGAAAGTTCTATTCTAGGCAGTGGCATTCGATGTTGACTTCATTTTAGAATTATCAATTTTCTAATTATGTAAATAATTTTTTATTCTACATTCTCTTTTCATTTAAAGCAACAAAAAAAGCCAATAGTTGTAGTTTCATGAAAGTTCTATTCTGGAGCAGAATGTAGAACATTCAGTGGCGAGGCGTCCGGTCATCGTTTGATCCGGCGATGAGTAGAGAAATTGTACTTATAATATTGAAATAATCTCAACTCTTAAATAATGGACATTTGTATGCTTCAAAGCCCAGAAATATGTTCAAAAACGGTGAAAATTGTATAAAAAACCAATAAGAATTGACGAGTAGACGCTCAATATGTATAATGAAGCTCAAAAGCCTTGCGAATCACACCACTCCACTCCCGCGCCTGGCTCGATTCCCCCTGCCGACAGTTTTTAAACCATTCAAGTAATGTTTGTGATACATCGCAACCGGCTGCGATGAATAAGGCTTCGTGCGTTCTCGGCCACTGTCGTGGGTTTTCGCCTTTTCGGTAGCTGCCTCCTCATGCTTCCTCTTCGCCAGTCCACACACAGCTTCTGAGCTTCAGTTACAGCGTTGTGGAAACAATGGGAATTTCGCGTATGCTAAATTATTCAACTTTTAATAGGCTTATTATTGTTCTGCAATTTAATTCATCTTTTTCTTTTAGAGTGTGATCTCTTCTTATAGTCTCCATTTATTATTCAAGATGGTTAAATTTATTTTAATAAATTAAATCGAGTGAGTGCATCATATCAGAGCCTATTATTTCGGCTGTTTTTGCGTTTTTTCCTATATTATCCATCGTCGGTCTATGGTATTGGGGAAAATATATATTACGCAAGAGGTGCAATTGGATAAAATACTTTTTAGTTCTTTGCCTTTTGTTAGGACTATTCAGAGGAGAGATTTCAGATGCTCAAAATCTTCAAAAATTACCAATTTGTCTCGAATTTTTAAACATTTTCCTGGAGAGGGCCCTTGGACCCCTTTGGGCGTTGGTGGGAGAACCCCCCTGCGATGACCGGTGAAGGATTCCACGCCTCGCCACTGAGAACATTATGAACATTGTTTTGAACATTAGAAAAAAAGACTATTGAGAAATTATTTCTACTATTTTTGAGAACGTTGGAGAAAAATGAAGAGGAGCATAGACATTTAGTCTAGAACAAATTATGTATATTCAACAGTATCGAAATTATTGTTATTAGAATATTATTTTTATTATTTAATATCTCTATCATTCCAGGTTTCTCTTCTGAAATCCAACTTTATCTCATTTTAATCATCTACTGCTCCATTGCCCTGTTCTATTCAACATCATATTCAACTTTCAAAGTCTAAAATAATACCGACAACACTTGAAAATGCCTAAAAAAAAAAACAGTCGTTAAGTCACGTCAGAGGCCCTGAACTTATTCAGGTGCGACCTGATAACTCTGACACCAGACCTGAGCCAGCCAGGTCACACGATATTATTATTATTATTATTATTACTTGAAAATAACAAAAATTGAACTTATTTAATAATTACACAATAGAAAATCAGAGCAAGGAGAGGAACGATGTCGTAAGCGTGATGGTAATCATGATCTTAAGTTGTAAGCGCGTTGACTGTGCTAGAATGGATGACCGTGGTAGCTTGAACAACCATTTTCATCTATCTTCCACAGTTCCCTATTGGTTCAAAAAGCACAGAAAAACACAAGTTAGAACAAGGACTCAAACAATGAAAGTCATTCATTATAAAGCTGTATAGAATACTATTCTAAATAATGAAATTTATTAATTCTAAAGCATTATGAAATGTATCACAATATTTGAAGAATCCACTACAATCGATACAATTGCTCTAATTGAAATTAAAAGCTCTTTTAATCTACACGTATAGGATTTCCATCAATTACTGTAATTTTTCTGTCAGATGTAGAGTCATTTCTTGATGACTCACGGAATGAAGCAAACATTCAGAATATTGGAAATAGATAGAGTTGGATCTTCTACATAAATTGTGTTTCCTGAGAGTGATAGGCTACCGCTGGAAGAGTCGAGGAAATTGGTAAATCAATCATTACTAAATATCCGATTTAGATGGCATTTTAACAGTGTGAATCATGGTTCAGAAAGCGTAAAATGTGTCAAAACAACTAACCACGAATCTCATAATCAATAAAATTGGAACATCTCATTCTAAATTTAATTGACATGAAACCACTGTGGTTCGACTTGCTCCAAAATACAAAATTTCAATTGTCAGCACATATTACATAATATAATGTAAATATTCACCGTATGTGAATGTATAATACAAAGTGATTTTTAAATATGGCTTCATATTGCGTAACTGAGACGTTCTTGGCAAAAGAAGCTTATGCGGATCTGCACCGTTTCAAAAATCCAATTTTTTGCTAGTTTTGAAATTGATGTCCGCCATCTTGGATTCAACTTTATTTTTTTTAAATGGGATGGTCATATGACACATCATTTCAGTGTGAAATTTCAAGAGAAAAACAATGGCATAAACCGATTTCAATAGATATCTTTGTTTTCGATTTATAAGCATTAAAATTTGCAATTTTGGGAAAATTGTGTTGGTAATGAAAAAGGTAGAACGCAATGCATAGACATTTTATTGAATTTTTTATCCATAAATTATCTAATAACTAAAATGTAATTCATTTATAATAATACTAACATCATAAAACATTCTTTCTCATCATTTTTTTTAATGATAGGCTACCTACTGGCTGACATTATCACCGGTAGTTGAATTGTGGTTAGTGAATAATAAACATAGCCATTTATTTTGTTGTATTGTTTACTTTTTAATTATCAAGTCTCACCACTGTTTAAACTTAGTTATTATTTCTTAGTATTTATTTTAAACTTAGTGATAATTATTCATGATTGAAAAATTCAATAAAATGTTTCATGCAGTGCACTCTACCTTTACTATTGCTAACAAATTTTCGCAATATTGGAAATTTAAATGCTAATAAATCGAAAACAAAGGCATCTATTGAAAAACGGTTTACGCCATTTTTTTTCTTGAAATTTCACACTGAAATAATGTGTCATACGACCACCATCCTATTTAAAAAAATAAAGTTGAATCCAATATGGCGGACAAAAATTTTATTACCAGCAAAAAGTTGGATTTTTAAAAATATGCAGATCCGTATTAGAATTTTTCGTCATAACGACTCAGTATAGAGCCGTTTCCATACTTAAAAATCACTGTATATAACCTACTAGTTGACCTGGTGATTGGAGAATCAGCTGATCACAGTGTATCAAATGAAACAAAACAGCCATGACACGATCTAAAGCCAACTATCATTAGAGCATTGAAATTCCGGGTTTATCGGGAACAATTTCTTTATCGAGAGCTGTACGCTTTCCAGAAGATTATCGATTAGTGTCCTTAAAATGTGTTTGGATGATTGGAGTCGTTCATTTCTTAATTCATGTTGATCCATGAAAAATACTTGATCGAATCAATGATGAACCTTCGTGATCGTCCAATGCCAGTTCTCTGATAAACTGCGAATCATTTTAGAGGGAAGGTTTATTCGAATTAATTTATATCAATCCTATTAGTTCTTCAGATTAGTTCTACAGTGCAGGCTACCCTGAAACCAGTGTAAACACACTGAATCAATTTTCTTGCTTTATTTTCTGTTAATGATGAGTTTTTTAGGATATTCGATATGATTCACACTTGATTCAGAAATTTTTGGTTTTATTAAATAATAAAAATATTTAATGTGGAATACACAACATCTGTTTCATTCATTCACCTTAATATTCTATATGGATATATTATCCAAGCTGAAAAGATTCTTTATACATTAATCCCTTCATTTTAATCAGTTCATCTTCATCAATATTCTTAACAAGTTATCAATTCGAATTTTAGATAATCAAAATTTATTTTTTAGTGTTGATGAATTTTCATGTTCTTTGTTACTAGATTCTATTACAGAACAAAATTCCGTCCATAAATAATTTTTACATAAGAATATGGAATCTCTCACTCTTGACTGTTATCCATTTTGCACTAGTATTGCGCTTTATCAGAAAAAGAGCTGGCCACTAATCGTGTATTGTTTATTAAAATAAATAAATGTTATTTCTTTCACAATGTAATTATTGATAATAATTTTAACTATTGAATTTCCTGATTCAATTAATCAGAATTTATTTGGGGTAATAAATAAAATTAAAATTAAAGAAATTCAATTAATTTGCTTAAGGAAGGAGCATACAATACCAGTGCGAAATGATCACCACATAAAAGTGAGTGTTTCTATTCCACTATATTTGTTTATTTATTCATTTAAAGTATGGCTTCAAATCGATCATACGTTAACTTTGTCAATTTGCATAGCCTCGATATTGTAAATAATCTAATATGAAAAATTGTCATAGTAATCCTATTGAAGTTGATAATATAATCGAGTCTAATAAATATTCGTCCGGTTAGGAGATTCCATTTCGTGATCCACTTCTTTTCGTGAATCCACTTATTAGGAATCACGGTTACGACTTTGATTAGCACATTTTTAATATATCAAATTGGTGTAGCAGTATCTTCATAATCAGCTCAAAAAAGATTGTTATATTCTTCAAGCATGTTATAGTGGAAACCTAAGTATTGTTACAAAAGCAAACAAGCAGTTATTCAGGCACTTGTTCTATCTATATCATTCCATTGTTTTCATGGACAGACGCAGCTGGCATTCTGATTCTTCTCGGTCTCTCTGGTTATATGTCTTTGTCACTCTTATTCTTCAAGTGTGCAACTCTCTCACTCAATTGAATTTCTCGAGAATTCTTCAGACTTCCTGAACAATCGAGATCTATATTCTGAGGCCTTCTACAGCAACCTTGATTCATCTAGATGGTGCTACTTCTTGGAATTATGACAACTATCTCGTATATAAAGGAGCTCATGAGAACCATTGAGTGGAGTCTTACAAAAGCTTGCGTGACAGATTGTGTTACAGACCTCGTGCCAGTGGACTAAACAGTGCTCGATTCCAGTGTCAAGTGCAGAGACAAGCGTTTACTATTTGTGCAGCTTACTATACTGTAGTTTAAAGACGTCGTGTTAAGTGATATTATTTGGGACTGTCAAATAACGAATTGGACTGTGTTCTGTAAGTGATTAGATGCTCTTTTTATCATTTCTTTCACATTATTGTACATTCATTTAGTGTGTGTAGACTAATTTGTGTAAATAAAGTGCAAGTGTGAACTTTAGTGTTGCCAGTCTTATTTTAGCTTTAGAACCCGTAACAATATGTAGGTTTCCCACGTTCAAAGGGAAAGACGTCACTGAGACTTTAGTTTGCAGGGAGATTATTTCAATATACAGGTATAATGGAGTAAAACTTAATATTCATGACTCGACAAATAAAAGTTAACTTGTGAAAAAGGAATTTGCTGAAATAAAGAGCAAATGAGAAATAATAGTGAAGCGGAAAGCTAGAAATAGTTTGGCATCTCACGTTCAAAGCGATAGCGTATTCTTACGATCTTACGAACCATAATAAACCATAATAATGTCATTATCGAACTTATAACTGGTCTATAATACCGAAAAAGATTCAGACTTAGCTTTTTCGCTCGCTAATACGACTAAAACTAATACGATCACGCAAGAAAAGAATTGGATTATACTTTACAAACAGAACAATTTATTTGCATTCTATGCAGGTGGACTAGAGAAAAAAGAAAAATTAAGTCTGAATACTGCAGAGAACTGCTAGAATTTCAGAATTATTATTCGCTAAATAAATTATCCAATTTCTTGAGCTCTAATGGAGTGGATAATCCATGATAACTTTGGGTAAAAATAAGCGCAGTGCTTCAATCAGCCCACCGACAAAGTTTTTGATGCACTAGTAAAATTATTGTTGCTATTTCACAGATTTCAAACTTCATTACAATCTGAGGTCACAAGTAGGTTTGGTATTATTATTTTTTTAACCCTCTCCATTTCCTAGTACTATGAAATACTCTCCTTCATTTCCTAGTAATTGAAGGATTACTGAGCTGAAAGCGGTTAGGTGTATAGAAAGAGTAAATAGATTAGATTCATGTAGGCCGTTGTTCAAGAGACTTGGTCTCCTAACTGTACCCTGCTTATATGTGTATGAAGCTACTTTATATGTAAAAACGAATGATATTAACCAAAATCTTGATGTACATGATTATAATACAAGAAGCCGAGGAGATTATCACTTGGTGAGTCACAATAGTAGCTTATTCAAACAAAAACCTAGTTATATTGGTAGGAAATTCTACAACAAGCTACCGCAGTTTTTGAAGAGTCTTGAAAATATAGAAATATTTAAAAAACAATTGAAGAAATATTTAGTTGATAAAGCTTTTTATAGTGTACAAGAGTTCCTTTCACATCAAAATTAAGCCTCACCTCAACTAATTGAAGTAATTATGGTATCTAGTGTATAATATTGTTGATCTGACTTGTCTTATACTCCTTAACTGGAGTCTCCAAGACGTAATCTACAAAAAAAAAAAAAAAAAAAAAAATGTCTGGTCTGTTGTGATCCACTGGCCTGTCTGTCAGGATAGTTCGATCATAATATTCTCTGCATACATTATCATCCATGGCTGATTCTGGGCATACCAATAATAAAGAAGACACTGCTGTTTCTGGAAGACCTCGAGTGAGTGTTATCTGCTGGCATATTATAATTGTTTTTTATTCTTATTTTTACTATTATCATTATCACTATGGTCTAACAATAAAAATTTGAAATTTACTATATCGTATAAATATATAACTAATACCAGTTGATGAAATTAATAGTGTAGGCTATGGAGAATGGAAGCCTAATTGAGTAAGTTGCCACTGCATTGATTTTGTATGCAATGTTATAAATAAAACAAGTTTTAAAACAAAAAAGAACCCAACTTCAATGAAATGATACGAAACAATATACTAATGCACTAAAAAGTTTAAAATTAAGTATTCACTTCAAACTTAGAACATTTTTAATCTATTTATTTATTTATAATACATACTTAAAAATTACTTAAATTTAATTCAAGTAACCTTTTGAAGTCGGCACCAAATTTGCCTTAAGCTTCTAAAATATAACATAGAGTTTCCAATTGACTTCATAAAATATTTGATGCTGACTTCAAAAGATTACTTGCATTGAATTGAAAATTTTCTTAGTTTGAAGTGAATACTCCATTCTTAACTTTCTAGTACGTGAGTATTTAATTTTGAAGTATCATCTCATTCAAGTAGGTTTCTTTTTTTGGTTTAAAATTTTTTGTATTTTGAACTAAAAATCTACCTATAAGAAAATTTAATAAACTGAGTAGAATTCTACAACTTTCTTTCTAACATAGGATATTATATTTAGGAAAATTATAATAGCGATAGGCTTCTTAAAAGTAAAATGGCCTTGGATTCGTCATTTTAATGCGGTCCCTTTCAGAATGTACCTGCACTGAAAAAGTGATAGCTTTAAAAAATATTTTACAATTATTGCTCTTTTGAAATTAGCAATCTCAAATAAATTTTTCACTCCAACTCATGTTTGAAACTAAATAACGTTATTTCTACGACTCCATAACATCAACTAAATTATTTACAATGTTCATATGAACAGAAATAATTAAGTTCATCTGATTATTTCAGATTTCGGGACATTACAGGCTTCTTTTACTCAAATCCAAACCGGCTCTCGGTAACCGATGGCGTTTACCCGCCATAATTACATTGCATCATATGATTTCGAAAATCAGGTAGGTATGAATATGATACAATGATCGGCCAGGTGAACGACACCGGTAATCTGACTGGCGGTTATGTATGAAACGATCCTATTTGAACAAAATTGAAATGCAGACATCAGTGAATTGTCCTTTTTGTTCAATATTGGCCTAAGTATTAGGCCGATCCTTGAGAAACTTAGATTGGGCCACTACTGAATGATAAGCAATCTTTCATTTAAAAAAAATTATCGAAATCGGTTCAGTAGTGTTCAAATAATTGTTGTAGAAACATAAAAAAACCGGTAGAATTGAAAACCCCTCCTGTTTCGTTAAAAAAATGTACAATATTTGGATATTATTTCATCTCGCTATTAGAGTGGATGAAAATCATGCACTAATAAGGAAAGAAAAACTTTGCTATGTAGGGTTGATGTTCAGTATCAAACCATTGAGCCTTTTGCTATTGCTCTGGAATGAATCAATTGATCTCTACATAATTTCATTATTTGATAAATCAAATAAGCACTCATTGAAAACTCATTTTTCAACTCTAATCCGATTATTCGAAGTTATTATCAACCTCTTCATTTATTTTCATTGTTGAAATTCTCGCAATAACTCATGTTCTTACGCTTTGGAAGAATACATTACATTGGTACTAATAAGCTTCATATCAGTTGAATTTATATAACTATTATTGAGGAATTTTGCATTCTGATCTTGCCCTCTAATAAATGGAATTGTAGATGAAATAGCCCAACTGTTTTGTAGTACTATTCCAACAACGTACTTGAGCATTTTAAATACTAACTTAGTTGAATAATACTATTGTTTTTACTACAAATTATTGTCAACGCTCAAGATACTATAGTTTCGACTGTTACGTCATTTTCAATCTTCAATTGTTAAAGCCCTTTAAATCTTTCAATTTTAAAGGCTGCAATTTTATGAGAAATTGGTTGGCACTCCTACACCATGATCGATTCTTAAATCTGCAAAATTTAAAATATTAAGTTACTTCCGTCTAACTCTATATTGCATTTAATATTATGTTGTTAATTATTGAAATAGTCTAGAAAACTATAGTAATTTACATCATGAGTATAATTGAAATAGATTAGCAATCGAAACAAAGAAAAAGTAATAGAATCACATTGAATTAATCAAATTGAATGCTAAATTTTAATTTTTGAAATATTGGCCTTTAATCTTCTTGGTTATATCCTGTATTCAACGTCAATGCTAATTTTAAGCTCACCTAGGATCATTAACGCTCTGTAGTGGTTGAATATTTGAACAGGTTTAAATGTTTGTGAATTCCTGTTTGCTTCGTAACTATATTTAGGCCTCATGCTAACTTACGCTTGAGAGGAAGGAATAGCTTAATAAGCCATGCTAGGTGCAATGTCAACCCGCCCTCGTTCAAGCTCTGACAATATTTGAATGTACATGATAGCATTGCAATAATAATAGCAGTTTGTATTACAAGGCCTTGTAATTAATCCAACTATGAATTAATAGGTGAATTGTACGCTGCATATTCCACCAGTAACTAATTTGATGGCGCGATCGATGGCTCTTACTCAAGGGATTATTGACATAGAAGCAATGCACAATTCCATTAGCGTGTATTAGCTTTGCAGTGTAAAATTTATTTTAAAGCATATTATATCAAACGACACATCAGAGACGTAGTAGCTTCGAATGGATTGATCAAACCTGTCAAAATCGAACACAGTGATTTGATTATTGTATTGTATAATGACAACTATCTCTTTATACGATTCATATCATGAATATTATTTGCCCCGTCAAATCCAGCTAATAGAAGTGCATGCTGTTAAGAGTATAATATATATTATTACGAGATGTGACAAGTAGCGTAACCTTACACCTTGAGCCACAAAATCTGTAATTATTTCCATCCACCAGATCTTTTGCAGTCTCAAAGCATCCAACAATGAAGCAATGCACTCTATATTTTAGAATTTGGAGGTGATTGTACGATGATAACCATCCTTTACACCACAGCATGTGTTTGGCAATCCAATGATGGTCATTATCGGGTATTGGATGCTCCACTGTGCAAGAACCCATATCTGAAAATCTATGTAGTATTTCACCGATGCATTATGGAAACTGGCGTTGTATTGCAGATGAATAAATAGAATAGGAAACAAGAAGAGGAGATGAACTAAGTTCATTGACTTAAAATGATAAGTAGTAGTTGAATGAGAAGTTGAATTGGGTAGGAGAGAGATTAGTAGCAGAAGCGGTATCATATGCAACAATTGAGTCGTTTCAACTTATTAGGATGTAATTTCAGTGATCTCCTATGAGATTGATAGAGGTTTTTACCAAACTAGCTTCGAAATATTTGGGAAAATATTCATATATTTGAACACTACTCACATAATCGTCATCTGGATCCTAACGTCATCTGGATGCTTTAAAGGTTGTTCTTGATTTTTGTTTAATTTTTCAGTTTTCTGTTCTTTCCATATTACTCAGTTAGTATCTTCAAACTAAACAAGGAATTTCCTATAAGGTAAGTGTGTTGATACGAGAATATAAAACAGCGTCTGATAAGTCACAGCTTCAGATAAATAACTTCTATCACACTCACTTCATTCAGATACTGGAAGAAGGTGGATTTGAAGACGCACTCCAGCACCTACCTTTGCTGCACTCCCGTATCACTGCACCCCCCCCCCCCCCTAGAACATTTCTTGATTCTCTCTTTAATGAGCAGAACTACAAGTATAGTCCCCCCCCCTACTAACACCCCCAACCGGAATGTCAACCAAAACTTTAATGAAACTAGGTTTTTTATTGGGGTGAGGATCTTTTTCTAAGTGATATCCCCCATATGAAATTTTTCTTAGTTGATATTTCTCTATTCCTTCCTGAACACAAGTAAGAAAAACAGATACAATACCAACAAATGACAAGCTTCTTCTTCTGTCGTGTCCAGAGTCACAATAACCATCGAATATCTTTCCAAAATGTAGTCGCAGTGACTGCTTTGTCAATGACAAGCTAAGGCTAGAAATATTATCTGAAACCTATTATTCTGAGAATCATATGAACGAGAAATCGTTCATAATTGAATTTTTATTGATAGATTACAGGATTCATTAGTAATGGAGATCAGGGAAGGAGTGTGAAGTAACTAGTTAGAAATTAGAAGGAATGGTGTTCGAACACTGATCGGAGTCGACCCGTCGTATGAGAGAGAGAGAGAGAGAGAGAGAGAGCGAGAGACAGTGAGAGAGAGCGAGAGAGAGTGAGAGAATGAGTGAGCGAGTGAGCATTGAGAAATATGTCGCTAGCCCAAGCCCAAGGAAGGGTGGAGAATGCAATAAAACTGATATGTGGCTGTCGGTATATTGCGACATTATCCGGCAGCGATCCCCTAAGCCGCGTACGACTTGATGGCCGCGCGTGACCGCGTTGCTCAAGTTCTTCGACGACGCTTGCCGGCGTGAAGCCTTCAATCCAACCTTCCCGACACAATTCAATAAGCCACATATAGAAAATTACTTCAAATCCGTCGTTGGGATCTTGCTGACGTGCCGACATGTGTCAGATGATTTTGTGACTTGACAGCTTTCCTCATCATTCGGCATGTCATCGAATGCATCACTTTGCTACACTCCTACGTGTTCTCACTTGAAAATAGAGCGTTCGTTGACAGTGCTTTTTCTGACTGACTAATTCACAATGTCAGCAAACCTCCATGTCAGGTTGAGACCTCCACGCCACTACTCTGAATTACAGCTAAAAATAATGTTTTAAATCATAATGTTGCCAATTTGTAAGCAAGTTTTTACTTTTGTCGGCGTGTAGCACAAATTTATAATAATATTGTATTTCTTTTTGCGTGTGAAATTGTAATAATATTATTGTATATTATTTGTGTTCGGTTTTTGTGCAATAAACGATTTGATTTGATTTGATTTTGCTTATAACAATCACCCACATAACATGGACGTTCATGGATTTGTCCTCAATTAAGTTTGAGACAATTATTATTCGACATGGTTTGAAATATTGGTACATATCCATATACTCGACCACTAACTATCTGACATTGATGTACATTAGTATTACTCTTGTTACATACATGTATACATCTACTATGTATGATCATATAAGCCTACTTTATAAATATAAAAAAGGTTGGTGACATTAAACAAGCGAATTTCAGTTCGTTCGGTACGTCTAAGGGTCTATTCTGGTGTTCTGATATCTCATCATCCAAGTGGTTCACAAACATCAACAGTAGTGTATGTACAAGATTAAAAAGGGCCACAAATTGATAATTAAGAAGAGCATATATCATAGGCCTAGTCCTACTCATATGCACACGTATTTATTACTGTAGTCATGTCTACATCAACTATGAATTTAAAGCATTCCATTTATTATTTTTTATTGACATGCTTTCATAACACTTAAAAATTGTATATTATTGATCAAGTGTGACCTTCCTGTAGACTCATTCCCGCGCACAGGCATTAATGCCTATGTAGGAATTGACTATTTCGTATCTTTTTCATCTTTTAGTGGTAGTAGTTTATATTTATTTTTCATGTGAGTGATCCTTTTATTATTTTTACACTGAAAGTTTGTTGAACACATTATTTTTTGTTTGAAATAAACATGTATTTGATTTTGATTGTCTTAAAGAGGTACAATTCAATCAATCTAATTCCAGCTAACGCTTGACATGAATCTAGAATCATCATCATCATTATTATCCAGAATGAGAGTGAATTCGCAAGGAATGTAATACAAAAAAAATTAAGGATACTAAGGTTCCCCTTCCATTTAGTACTCGCCAGACATAGCTACTCCGTTCTCAAAAGTAACAGTAAGTAGAAAATTTGATATTTGAATTTGCTTTACCTGCTTAAGTTAGTCTAATACAGAAAGTCTGAGCTGCCTTGTCCTCCAAGTTCTCATTCAAGTCCCATTGTGAGTATTTTTTCATACAACTTTAAAATTAGTTCTTTAATTAGCTATTAAAATTAGTTCTACAGGTTTTTGAAATGAATTTTGGACTCTGATCACAATGAATTTTTATTTCAATACACAGACTATATACTGTTTTCAAGATAATATTGGCCTGTTCTAGTATATATTTCTTTCGTAGTCCTGCAGCACACTTACTCCCATGAGGATAGATGCGTGATGCATCATTACAAATATTTATCATTACTCTATTCTCTTGTAAGATTATTTAATAAAGATAATCCATTTTAATTTATATTTATGCTAAAGTTCAATTTGACCACACTGAATTCAACTCACTCCTCGTTTGTGTAGTACCCACTCAGGACTAAAACGTAAGGTTTAGTCACCTGTAAGTACAGTATATACATACACTGAATTTAAACGAAATCTCAGCTGCTAAGCCTGTCAGCGAGTATTGAAATGAATGCAGATGCACCAATAGACAATTGAGAGAAATAGATGAGTACACGATTGAAGAGAAAGAGTGAGTTTGACAGAGCGAGAAAAAAAGTGTGTGAGAGAGACAAAGACAATAAGTAGAGTGATTGATGGCTTTACCTGTCAGTCACGCTACGTTTAATGGCACAAGTAATGAATGAAACGGCCGAGTGGCATAGGAGCAGAACATTCCTGAAAGGGAAATTGTGCCTAGCGTGACAACACATACATCAAATTCATTTATCAGATTGAAAGTTGCAATTTTCAAATAAATGTGCAAAATTTCTCGATTGATATGGACATGGACGATCAAATCTCATTTAATGGTGACCTTATTTGTCTGGTCGAGGGTTTAAATCATTACAATCTGATAACGTGTAAGCTACTCATTGCAAGGAGTCAACGAAGTCACCAATAATATTAGTCCAGTACCCAAGTACTTGGGTCAGGAAAAAAAGGTAGTTTTTACAAACAAATTCCTAAGTACTTTTAGGCGCTGAATCCGAAACTGAACTTTGACACCTTGAAAAACGCTTGCGTCACGAGATATTTTCAACATGCCAGTAAATATCATATTTTGGCTATTTGTGGCGGAGGAGAAAATTCTGAAGCATTAATTTATTGTGGAATGATTATTTATTCTCTGTGACTTCTAATGCAATTTTTTTTCATTTCCGCGAATATTTGTGCTTCCGAGATATTCCCAATATGGCGGGCATCCAAAACCAGTTTTCTCAGGTTTTTAGTATACTAACAATTATATCTCGTGAAGCAAGCGTTTTTTGAAGCGCTAGAGATCAGATTTGAATTTAGCATCTACATTACAATTCATAGAGAAAAACCACTATACGTTTTTCCCTCACCTAAGTACCACTTTTAATTCAAGTAGTTTCTAAGATAGAGTTAATTCAATATTGAAAAATCGTCATTTTCCCGGTTCAGGCCTGAACTTTACTTTAAAGTTTATTCCTTAATAATTATGGTAGGAATTTGACGTTCCATCTGAATTTGGATCACCATAATGAGCTAAGAAGACTGCGCTATGACTCGATAAGATTGACCGTAACTGTTTTGGTGGGAGAAGGGGGGGTTCTGACGTTGGTGTTCAAGTTCCACACTTCACAGACTAAATCATCATACAGTAATTGCAAATCCTGAAAAAATAAAAGAACTACATAAATTCTGTGTTGAATATTGTTACAGATCCTGAATTGATCAGCATTTCTTATCACTACTGGCTTCCACAAACCCCACGTGATTATTGTCACAATGTTCATTCATTTCAACTGACTTGGAAAAAATCATGAATCGCAAGTAGTTTCTTGAATAAATAGAATAGGTATCAAATTACTTCCCCTTCATGATTGTATTTTAATACAGGTATGTGTTGTACGTTCAGTAGTCATGCGTTTTTTTCATGGGTAGTAAGCTCACATAAAAATAAAAATGCAAGTGGAATTTTCACTTGAGATAAGGAGGGACTAATAATAATGTAGTGAAGGAGCCTAGAGTCTAGGCAGGTACACCAGCCATTAGAACAGTCATTCAGCTCCTAGTAAAGAAAAAGAAGAATAGAAGATTGAAACTCCAAAGCTTTAAAAATCCTTTCATTTTCAATTTTATTGAAATAAGTCTGCCAAAACTACCTATTCAATGCCGATTATTGATGAGCTGCCTGAAATTAATTCAATTCCAATGTTGAATATAAAAATTCATCAAGATATAATTATCAAGAGGCATTCGAAGTGTATATTATCATCTTGCAATAATGTTCACTAGTTCAAAATTTCAAGAGAGCTTCATGTCTGCATGATATCGCACATGATATCCTATTCAGCCATGGTGGAATATCATTCCACATGCAACACTCGTGAATAGCACATGCAACACTCGATTAACAAGCGAGAGCATGATTTTAATTCATACACTTGAGTCATTACGAGCCTGTATTACAAATCATACGCATTTGAATGATATAAATCTATTGGTAAATATAGTTCTGCATCAAAAAATATTGGGCAACATTGCAAGAAGTAAAGTTTGTGAATTTGATCAATCCACGTGATCGAGGATTAAATTGTTTTATTGGTGAAATTGATCATTACATTTTTAAATGTTCTATTGAAAAGATAGAGTATTCCATTCAATCAGAAAAATCTCATTTCATGACTGATATGATCATGTTGGATCTAACGGAATTGTGTAAAACAAGGATTCAAAGTCAATCAATTTCAGAACCTTATTATTTCTTTGATAACCGAATAGATTCAGAATAATTCAACGTCCCATAGAATTTCCAATTTTATCTCTCCAGGTTTTTCCATGGTCTTATATGATTTTCAAACAACAGAAATTTCAAAGAGATGAAGCAAAATTAATTTTAAGAGATTACATATGCTGGATACTTTACATTGGATACAGACTAAACTTCGCTTATTAACATTAGAAAAACACTTATCTAACATACTTTCACCTTTTACTTAGCGTAGTATAGTAAATCTATAGTAGAGAATATGAACAAAACTTGTCAGACGGTTTTGCTAATTTCAACCAAACCTATGTCTCCGGCTCTCAGCCGTTCTATAGTATCTTGCATTTAGAAGAAGGAAAGGCATAGAGTGGTCAAGTTTGGTTTAGTGACATCGTTCGTGTGCTTTTGCTAAAATTGTCTAATAAATCTACTTAATGCACTCAACATTGGAGGTCAACTACACTTCGCTTATTAACATTAGAAAAACACTTATCTAACATACTTTCACATTTTACTTAGCGTAGGCAAATCAGACTCTTCATTGACAAAATTTTGGCAAAGAGCTGAAAATTTCCAATCTATTCTAGACATCCTAAGAAAAAGAGTCTACTGACTTTGCAAAAGTTTCTGGGCCGTGCATAACATTTGGAGGGGGTGGAGCAAAAAACCCAAATTTGGCACTGTTTTCAGTTTTTGGCCTAAGACCGACATTTTTAGAATGCCTAGAATGAAATTAAAAATTCCAGTTTTGTACCAACTTTGTCCACCACGGCTTCTGGTTTAGTTTGCTTGGGCTATTAGACAGAATAAGGAATTTGTTTCTTCCAAGCTTATACTGATACTTACAATGAACCTAAACATGCTCATACTCAGTGTTTATTGAGTTTTTTCCTTTAAAATCAACTAATCTTTGATTCAATTCACCATGATTTTTCAATGATTAAGTATTGCATCATTGCAAATAAACCCCATTACAATAACAATTGCTATTATTCTACTTATAACTCATACATAATGTAGTTAACATGAGCACACATATGCTCATAGATGAGATACTGTCTAAATTCTACCTTCCAATTTAATTTAATATCAATCATTTGTTGTATTATTCCATTTTTTTTAATTGCTGATGATGCCCACGTGGGTCCGAGACTTGTGCGTGGGTAATGAGGTCCACACATACAGATGCCAGACGGAGGAGCGCGGGAATCGAGCCCACGACCGCTTAAACGACAGCAAGCTGAAGTTGCTTATTTAATTGTTTAATCCTACATTTCAAATTAGTATTGCGCCATCGATCAATAATCATTACTTATGAAATTATCATCATCATTATTGATTATCCTAATGATACCCGAGTTGCGATGTTGATTAGCACGTGCGACATTGTTTGAAAGGGCTTGTGATGTTTTCAATCAGTGATATGCTTCTACAAATCTATCCATCATTTTCCTCCTCTTTTTCAGATTCCTCACTGATCCAACAAAGGCTGCGTCAGAACAAAAGTCATGTTTGCACAGTAAATATGATACCTTCGCAGAACTGTTAATTCAAAGCTCGTTCCGCTCCCATAGAATTCGGGGAAGGATAGGATAGAGCGAGAAAGGTAATTGAAAGAGTGCTGCAAAAGTAAAAATGGTGCTCGGGTTCCCAAAGGGTAGTCAGGGTCTGGTTGAGAAAAAAGACTAAACTGACGGCTGAGGGGCGTAGCCACCGATTAAAATACGCCACAGCTTATTGCATTAGGGGTAGTTTGGTAGGGAAGGGTGTTGGCAAGGGGTGCGGGGAACAGTTCATCCTAATAGCGATGCTGGGACTATTCCCCGTACAAAAGATAACGCAGGCTTTCAATAAATGTTTGGTCCGTGATTTTTCCGTGCTCAATGCTTTCTCGCTCGAACGCAAGCTTTTTGACTGTTAAAATTTCATTTCCAACTCTTCCCAAATACAACGTGGGTTTTTTATGATAATATAGCATAGTATTCAATTCAGAAGCATATCAACTACAATAGCTTCTGAACAATAGTTCCAGGAATGAAACTATTTCAATCTTTAAATTTTTGTTCTCAAACTGCTAGTGAAAAAATCATTGAAACTACACGCTACGGAGAATTGTTCAATATGAAAAAGAAAAACATCGTTACCCGCAGAGAAGCAACTGAATTACAGCTTTTCATCACTACAGATTGAGATTGGTTTTCAATGACTCCAAGTTTTGGGCTATCAGAAAATGTAACTTGAATTTGGGAAGTGATAAGCTATGAGTCGTATAAGTACAATATATACACCAGCTGTGTTCGTTTGGGCTCTTGTTGTAAGGGTGAATGCTTCGGTTTGATTAGCAAGACTACTCTGTTACCTGCTGTAATATCACTTTCCCGTAGCTCGGAACTCACCTAAAACTGTATAGCTAACTCATTATCATCCAACTCATTATCCACGAACAGGTCTCATACCTATGTAAGCTTCATCTTCCATAAAAGTATGTGGTCTATTCAATGAAGGATACAGCTAAAGCAATAAAGCTTGAATGATACTAAGAACATCATTTATAGTGAGTCTCATATACATGTGTAGACTATTAATTTCTGAAGTCTCAACCATACGATTCCATTTATTTCGTTTATAAGAATTGGTGTTCTGTAATGCATTTATGAATTTGTAGTATATAAATTTATCATTTCTACTCATTTATTTGATGTAAATAATAATACTAAATCCCTAAAGTGTTCCTGATTTTTCTATCGTCTGGATTAAAAATTCTAGTCTGACTTGAAGAAATCCTTGTCAATTTGTTCAATTATCTCAAATTAGCATACTGTCTACGTACTAATTTAATCATTTGTTGAGCGTACTTTGAAATTCTTTATCGGAAGCCTTTTAAACTGGCTTGGAAAAGACTAACCGCTGGCAGTAAGAAAATAACAGAATAAGGAAGAGCCAACAACAGGGGCTGATAGTGTAGTGTGCAGCGAGCTTAATTGAGTTTGTAAATGTCCATTTGTAAGGGCGCGCGCGCTCGTTTGGGGTGCGCAGGGGTTTTGGGTACAATTGACCCCCACAATTCCATCCTTCCCCTTCACGGTGGCCTTCCCACACCCTCCACCCCACCTTCATCAAGCTCCAGTTCCTCGTATCTACTGCCTGCGACTTCCGTTCGCACTAAAGTTTTATCATCCAGGCCAGAAATTCTCATTTCTGCTTTTTGAACAGTGAATTGCTAGCTATACGAAAAGAATAAAACACAGAGGCTTAGCATTACAACCCAACATTAGACACGGCAATTGCCCAGGAGTGCAAGGGGTTCAGGGACGCACTTATCAATCTGAGCTGAACACTAAATACTAAGGGTTTTTAAGGAACCACAACTATTTTTAAGTAACTTCATATTTTTTGTAGTTACTGCAAACTTTTTTAAAAGTTTCACTCTTGTAGATTGAATATGTATTTTCTTTTGAATTTTTTATTGTTATGAAGCAAGCTTAATGAATGAACTAGATTATGCGTCACAGACTGAGCTGGGCTCCGCATGTGGCATATCTCAAGCAGCGAGTAGGAAAACTAATTCATGCTTTCAGGCAGCTAAAAGAAGTTCTCCCTATTTATCAACTAAGATTAACATACTCAACTTATGTACAGTCTATCCTGTCTTATGGAATCCGGCCTTTGGGAGGAGCTTCCTCGGCTACTTTAGAGCCCATTGCAGCTGCACAGCGTGCGATAATTAAAACCTGCTTGAACCAAGACTGTCGCTACTCAACAGAATTAATCTATCAGGAATTTTGTGTACTTGACATTAGACAACTTTACAAAACAGCATTATTGATTTTCATCCGAAACAATAAAACCAAAAAATTCAATCCACTAAATCACACGCACAACACTAGAAACCTCAATAACTTTGGTATTATTCAGCAGCCTCGACTGTTAAATAACAGCTCAAAGAATAATAGTCTATACATCTGTCACATATTGTATAGAAATATCCACAATCACCTGACATAATTACAGTAACATTAACTTCTACAAACGATATTTGAATACATGGTTATTTTATATTGGTAGGGATGCTGCTGAACAACTCATTCAGTCTGCCTATAGATATTGAATTTCAATTCTAAGAACTTGTTGGTATATCTAACGTTTAATAACATGAATTTGTTACTCTTTAATCATTTCTTACCTCTGGTGAATATTTATTTTATGATTCATCATGAATTGTGTATGTTTTATCTTTTGTATATTGTTCTTTAACCTGTCATTTAATCATAATATTATGGAAAATTGTATATGTATCGTACTGCTAATGTCGAACTTATTCTTCACACTCAGACTTCTGTCTTTATAGGGAATATTCACTGTAAAATTATTAATTCATTTAATTTATGTACTCAAGATGTGTGAATAAAATCTTATTTGATTTGAGGGATCTTTTGAACCGTGAGTGATCCTTCTGTAAAAGTGACCGGCGCCTTTGATTCTTTTAGATCCTGAATGTGAGGTCCATTTGCTATTGTCTGCTCCACTCCTTCATTGCTCTGTTCTCCACTTCTCTTAATTGGTTCAGTTCTTCGATATTGGAAAGATTTTGGATCTAACAGAATTACAGAAAGCTCTCTTTGTTAAATATTTTTTTTTTAAAGGATTTTTATTAAGAAATTGCTCAATATTGAATATCAAGCGGACATTGTTTTATTTACTGAAGGGGCTTCAACATAATACAGTATTGTCACAAGAAAGCTATTCAATTTTTGAATACGTCCATTCTCAACAAACATCGTAATTTGTTTGGCAATCTGGCTTTGTTCACATCATTCGGGATGACATTTTCTCAATCTGTGTTGCCTTGGAGTTACGACGTCTATTTTTTTGTAGTAGGAGAGAAAAAAATAGGATATATTGTTTTATTGTCTGTCTGCAAACTAAAGTTTTCATGTGTGAAGATTGCAAGATCGTTCATAAACATAGACATATTGATGGATGGGTATAACTTTTTAATTAGTGTAGGAATGCTGTTTTTCACCTCCGCAGCCCCCACTACAGTTTCGCAGCCCCCCCTCCACAATAGAGTTTCACGCTGACCACATGTGTGATAACAAAGAAAGTGTCCTTCACAAACTTGGTTCTGTTCAGTGAAGAATACGCTGGAAATTGATCTGGAAGCTTCCTTGCAAAATAATCAGTAACAATTGTCTTTTTCTGTATCTGTCCTCCATATAATTATCATCACTTCTTTTCTCTTTTCTAGTTTTGCCTGTCTTATTTGTTCTGACAATAATATAACACAGGACGAAAAGATTCAGCGACGTGGTGTCCGCTGCTATTTCATCACTCACTCTGACGCCATAACTTGAACGATAGTAATCAATACACTTTTAAATCTAATTGATTTAGCCATAAGTTTTCTAGCGATAACCAATATCGCAATGATGAAAAAGATACGATCAGTTGAAATTGATTTTTGTGGTTTGTGGTTTGTGGTAACAATTTTCTGTATAAACTATTACTGAAAAACTAGGCTATCCACATAGACAATGCATATAGCATATTTTTTCAGAGAATAGTTTTAAGTATTAAACGAGATGAGAATCACAACGATACCTTGATTAGTTTTCGAGTTGTTAGCCTTTTACTGAAGTACTGCTCTTGCAATTTTTGGTGGGTGGAAGGGTGAAGCAAGCATGGTGGGTGTCGGGACTTTGGTTTTTCGAGTAACTTAAGTAGTTTGTATACTGATATCCTGAGAAAATTCAGTTACCCCCTAATTTGCTATGCCACATTACATTCATTGCCTGGGCTATGCATTGTTATTGTTGGATCTCTAGTTGTTAGAACTCAGTTCACCTTTTACATGTTTCTAATGAGTCAAACGTGTTGATGACTTGGTCAACATACTTCGTTGGACCAATATTCAAGCCCTATCTAGCTCGAGAATTTTTTTCCGATACTGAAAACTTTCTCAAAAGCTTGGAACGTGTGTGTGCGATTTGCAAATAATAAATACAAGAGTTACCCATGAGAAGTCAGCAGTGAGTTGTGCGTACTACCTATGCAGTCAATAAATATCGCTAACTTCTCATGGAGCACACTCAGGAAGCTAATTATTGTTAAATACGCAATAAAAGAAGTGATACGCTATTAAATTGGATTCTAATATTATTCTTCTTACCATCATATAATTGTAATATGAAAAAAGTGATGTGAACCATTTCATCTCAATAAATAATTATTGAATAATTGAGTAATTAATGAATTTGGGTATGAGATTCAAATTTATGACGTGTAGAAAAGTGAAAATGTTCAGCGTTAAAATTCTTGAGAAAACTCAGCACGCAATAGTACCTCAACACTTTTTTAATATACCGTACTCTTGAAAGCTTCAGTCCACTAAAAGAGGTTAGAGTTTCTGAAGTTTCGACTTATTCCCTTAGATCCAGAAAGTTTGTAATATATAATACCCAAGCT
Organism: Conomelus anceps; assembly: GCA_948455865.1. Taxonomy (NCBI): domain Eukaryota; kingdom Metazoa; phylum Arthropoda; class Insecta; order Hemiptera; family Delphacidae; genus Conomelus; species Conomelus anceps. The sequence continues at coordinate 52,391,032 of OX418220.1, forward strand.
GTTACTTAATTAATGTTCACTACCCTCGAGAAAAGTATCACACTCACTTTTAAACACTGAAAAATGTAGTTTGCATCAAGTCAGAACAGTATTCGAATTAAAAACTACTTTGGGTACCATCAAGGTGGTCGATGGGGGTTGGGCTTAATAATTGAACGCTAGGAAATGAGTCGGGGTTGGAATGGGGTTCAATCATATTATTAATTCAAAGTGGGTGATTCCGTAGGAGTAGGCTGAACTTTAAAAGGAGAAATACTTCTTTCGAGATTTTTTAAACTGCATGCGACTTTCAAGGGACTTTGTCTCACAAAGACTGGCTGGTAGAGAGGGTGTTTTGGTCTTGATGTTGGGGGGAAAGTATGTTTGCATGAGTATTTGGTTGACTCGATCCACACGCACATGCGATTATGGGCTCGATAGTATCATTGGCAGCCATGACCTCCAGGCTGCATAACTCTCAATCTTCACAGAGCATGAAACTCGTTTTTAGCATTTTTTGATACCACTGCACCTAATTGCGATACATCATACTTCTATACATGCCACTATACTTCTATACATCATTGTTCAATGTGATTCTATTCGCTCCTAAAATCCAACAAACAAAGCAGTTTATTTAGCAGAATGTGATAAGTGAATAAAAGAGAAACAAAATTCGCGATCTTGTTTCGGTTTTATCCGCTTATTGCCTTTTATTTTGACAAACTGTTACTCAAGTCAGATTCTATGAGCACCAAAACAAGATTTTTTACTCAACGTTTTTGGTTGCTATTATTTTTTTTTCATCTAATCAACATGAAAATTGTACCAAACTGTGAAACAATATCTGAAAATTTTCTACCCAACAATGAAGTTTTAGAACAGCTGATAGAAGTCAACAGTTTTTAATCATATGGCAGGCCCCCTAGCAGCGTTATTTACGCTGTCTGGAACGCAAAGACTTTGCATGTAGGCTACCGTGCAGTATGTAGGAGACATATGACTGGGTATGATGAAATGTAATGAATTATGCCCGGTTGATGACATCTGTTAACCAATGCAGCTAGAAATTTGAAATGTATTCTCAGTAGGAGGTGGTGAATAATAAAATCAAAAACCTAGCTTCTACCCTTCTACCCTTCTACCCTAATTGTCGTAAGAGGTTTAAATTTGAAATGTTTCTTCATTCAGAGGTGGTGATTAAGAAAACAACGATGGAGGCTCCTATGATCAGCTGAAAGAGCCCTAGGACTAACTTATTTCCTAATTTAAAATGTAACCTCAGTGGGAGGTGGCGAATAATAAAATCAAGGAGAATTTTTATGAGAACGCAGAAACGCGCGTCGGGCCAGCTATTTATATATAAGTTACATATAATATATAAGTTTTATCAGCATAGGCATATTCTTAATAAATAAATGATAGAAGTGATTTTACAGCAGAGAACAGTGTCTTTTTTGCTGGCCAATCTAATCGGTCACCGTTACAAACAGGACCTACGAGAACGCAGCTTATCTCTATCTGATTGAACAGATGTCTGCTACACCTCGCGGCTATCACTTTCCTATTCTACATGTGTTCTACATTAGTTGAATCTCTTGTAAGATATGGTCTGTTAGTTGGGGGGGCCGAAAATTATAGTTTTGTAGATCCAGTTTTCAAAATTCAAATACGTATTTTAAAGATAATGGGGAAAATGGAAGCCCGTTTCCCAAACTATCTATTCATGGAAAACAGAGTACTTAGTTTTAGGCAATTGTATAATTATTTTATTGTTAATTACTTATACTGTATAAAGAAAAATGAAGATGTTTGTGACTCTTCTTCTTCTTCCTGGAAGGCTGTCAGACTGTGTGATTTGTTCGATCCATCTGTGCATAGCCAATCTTCTTTACCGCGACCCCCAGTGAGGTCGTGCCATCCTTGGTGTTTTTGATCTTATGTAGAAGTCCTTTTTTTCTTGACTCTGGCCCTGCCACACATACCCTTCTCAGAAACTCTTATGCCCGGTTTCTCAGTCGTTCAATAAACAGCTCTATAGCTATCGATTCAATAAATTTATCTGTGTTTTTTAAACATATTTATCGAATCAATAGCTATGGAACGATTTATTGGCATTAGTTTGGGTCTTATTATTCATGATTCTATTTTTCTTCATTTACCCTTGTTTAAGCATATAGAAATGTGAATACTTCTCCTTGGCTAGATAGGGGGAAGTGGGCTATTAATGTCACTTTTTCCAATTCTGGCCTTACTGGGTCTTATTGTTGATGAGGGAATTTTGGCTCATTCTCTCCCACTGCTGGAAAACAATACCACCTTCTCAGCTTCCATACCAGCTTACAGGCTGGGTGTACAATCCAAGAAATTCAGTTGACCTCTTTTCCAAAAAAAGCTTGGATTTTGGTCTTCTCTTTCTTGGAAGAGTCTTCCCTCTCATTCCTACTGATTTCTTCTCATTCTAGTAATAACTTGTATTTTTTTCTGGTGCTCCATTTTAAAATGGCATCTTCAGTGTTATTGCCTCCTTTTTGTCACAGTTTCCAGATGTTTGTGACTCTTCTTCTTCTTCTTCTTCCTCCTGGAAGGCTGTGTGATTTGTTCGGTCCATCTGTGCATAGCCAATCCTCTGTACCACGACCCCCAGTAAGGTCATGCCAACCTTGTTGTTTTTGATCTTATGTAGAATTGTGTGTTCTTTTTTTCTTGATTCTGGCCCTGCCACACATAACCTTCTCAGAAACGCTTAGTTTGGGTCTTATTATTTATGATTCTACTTTTCTTCAATGACCCTTGCTTAAGCATGTGTGAATACTTCTCCGACGTAAGCTATAACGTATACATCGGTCAATTACAAGTCAAATACTCTGTCCTATTGCTTTTAATTGTTTTTAATTAATTATTAATGTATTAATCAATTTGAATTTAATAAAAATTTAAAATATCCAACTTTTTCTCCATATAATTGTATTCTCTGGTATTGAAGCTCAAGTTGGGATTTTTATTGCATATTTCATATAGGCTTTGAGCCTATTTTATCAGGCTTTGTAATTGCTCTAAAATGATTTGGGACCAGAGATTCAATAAAGGTTTTCCATCACAAAATCTATTTGTGGCTACAATATTGATCCAAAGTGAGAGCTGGGAGCAAATTTCGAGTAATATACTTTATTTTTGATTTTTGGCTGCGTATTAGGTATTTATTTTGGTTCAGCAGCTGCATGTGTAATAGCTTTATAATTCCAATCTGCAAAAAGTAAATAGCCAATGAGATGTGCCTTAATGACTGGCCCTAAGCATGGCCATCATCGCTCCAGGCGCTTCAATTAAAGTACGAGCAGTACTGGTTCCATTTCTGCCTCATTAGTATTCACAAGTGTAATTACCATAAAATTAGTCAGTGCCCGCTGTGTAATTGAGTTACTGGCAACAATCAGACTTTGAATTACGCCACTTGTCACCGAAATAGCCTACGTTTAATTGAACCTTGGCTTCATGCTCATGCAGTAATAACTTCTGATCTGTTCGTGATGCTATCCAGTTAGAAATCCACCAATAACCCATTCACCTTGCTGACAATGACTAAAATCAATAAGTAGGTATTGCTCTGAATCTGAAACTACACTTTAACAAAATCCAATAGCAATGATTGGATTAGATTAGATTTATCAAGCGGCCACTGACCAATTATCAAAGGGGTATATGGACTTGTCATATTTTTAAATTCATAATTTACACAATTTATGTTATTTGTGTGGATAAATTATAAAAAAATGGCTTTGTTCGATTTCTGTCAGCAATTTGTGCTTACATATTTGAGGAATACATGAGGAATGTGCATTCAAGAATAATCACTGTGACTGAAAAATTTACTGTTTTATTCCTGTTTTGAATGAAAACCTATTCCTGTTTTAAATTTTTCAAGTGGAACAGATTCATACCAGAACTAATCACTCCCTTTGCATACAGTGCCGTGCGATGTGCTTCATCTCTGAGTCCATTTCAATACCTATTTTCAAAAGAGTGAATGATATAACCTTTTTTAAATTGTTACTCATTCTTCTTAATCAAACAGACAGTTTCGAGAATATAACAAACTAGGCAAGGGAATTATTTTCAATTCCTTACTGCAGCTCGTTCTAATACTCTCTCCTACCATCACTCGTATTACCCATTTTTGTAACTTAAATAATATTCAGTTAACGTCAGTAGAATTTCTCCAGAATGCAATGCCATATGTAAGGAGAAAATGAAATAATTTATTGTAAGGTCTAACTAATTCTTCATACTCCTCAACACAAATACTCTACAGATTAACTTCTTTTTTAAATATTCTACATGGGGGTTCCAGGAAAGTTTGCTATCTATTATTACCTCCAGAATTTCCACTTCGTCTACACCTTCAATTGTTTTATCGTTGTTCTTCAATATTCCACTATCCACTGCCCTGAATGATATATATTCAGTTTATATGGAAGACCGAATCTATTTTCATCCAGCCTGTAGTTGTGTTCTTTAACACAGCTGATTGCTCAAATAAGATGTCTAATAAATGAATTTGTTGAACAACATTAATTGAATTTGTATAACAAGTAGTTCAGTGATCAGTAGACCTCGCGCCCAAGACTAAGGGTCCTTGCACAGAGAAAATATACTTAACGTACTCGAGGATAATAATCATCTCAAAATTAAACACAAGCATCACATTTAAAGAAATCTTCCAGATCGAACACAATTTATGCGATACCCTTACCTAAGGCGGTATTTTGGAGGAAAACAACTTAAATAGGGGATATACGGGAGGGATATACATAAGGGAGGGGGTAAATAACTGGAAAAAGCATATTTCATCCCCATTGTAAGAGTCACAATAGTGTCATTAGCTCTATCACGGGGGCGGCAGTGGTCCACCCATGGAAATAAAATACAGGCCGGTAGCTAGCTGGTGAACTATGGGTCCAACTGAAGATGGTGGTTGGTGGTAGCGGTTAGGCTCAAGGAATGCTAAGCCTAAGAGGGGACCTTCAGCAACTCCTAACGACGATGCGGGTGCCCGAAGGCCGTGGTTGCGAGGGGCTGCTTGGAGGCTGCAAGGGTCCCGTGCTGGTCGTTCTGGTGGAGTGGGGCGGCGAGAGCCGCAGTGAGATGAGTTTCCACTGATTATCCGGTGTCGTCTGAAGGGCTATGGAGGCGGTGGTCCTCGTCTGTCTGGTGAGCGGGCTGACGGGACGGGCCCACTTGAGTCGCTCCAGTAGCTTCCAGAGCGAGTGGTGGTCAAGTTCTTCGTCAGCCGGTTCCAGAGCTTCTCCGATTTCCGCGGTAGCCGAGGAAAGCAGGATCGTAGGCGTCCGGCCTCCCAGTAGGGTCAGCAGTAGAGATGTGACCAGAATGAGCAAGTCGTTCAAAGTAACTGACTCTTTAAAATGAACTACGAACTAGTAGTTGAAATTCAGAAAGTAGTTCGTTCATTTTTGAGCTGCGTTTGTGTTTTCATCTTGTGAGCGCTCTTTGAATTAGCAGAGCAGTGCAGCAGCCTGCTGGACAAGAGCACTCACCTCCCCACTCCACGAGCATTTCTAACTGTGAAGTGAACTAACTACAACAACAGCTTGCTCACTCACTCACCTCTTTCAGCTCCATAACCTGGCTGACTACTTCTGAAAAATAGAATACGCTCTGTGCTCTGGAATATTAAACTGATGACTCAGATTCTGAGAATTATTGATATTGAGGCGCCAGACATATGACAAGGCTGTTTATTGTTGTGTGTGTATGAGTGCTCAGTGACCGCTGAGCGTCTGAACAAGCTATGGTACAAATGAGCACATAGTAAATGTAGTAATGAGCACGAGCATTGCTGATTACTCATTTTTAAACTAGTTTAAATGAACGACTCACTTATAAGAGTGAGGGCGATTGAACGACTCATTGAAAAGTCATCATTGCAGACTGTCCTGTAGCTAAAGCCGCGGCGATCCTCCTCACACTCAGCCGAGCTATCATAGCCTGTCAGCGAGTGTTTGGTTAGGGCCGCAGACAAACCCGCTGTGGTCATCGCTTTTCCTGAAAGGGCCCTCAGCTGTTCCTCTGCCCTCCAAAGCTGACAGAGAAGGTGGCGGCGTTGCAGTCGTCGTTCAGCGCGGCGGCAGGGCATGGGCCAGAAGACAATGACAAAACAAGTTATGCTTGAGGCTCCACTCCTGACTTCTGATACCGCACATGAATCCATACTATTTTTGTAATCACTAATTGCAGTTGCTAATATATATTTGTCTGATTGCAACAATCAGAAAATGATTGTTCCTGGTGTTGTTGTCACATTACAGACAATCAACAAACATGATTCAAACTTTTTCTTGGGCTGGTTGAAATTTTAAACTTTCCTTCAACTATGTTTTTATCTCATGTTAGGAAAAGATGTATGTTTCAAACTGACTCCTCCTTTTTGAATATCGCTGTATGTAGTATTTGTGCCTCAGCAGTGCAACAGCTTTTGCAAAAAAAATTAAATTAAAGCGTAAGCACGAGCCCTTACAAAACTGTAGTTTGGTTTTGCTACAGTATCAGATTTTCTATTAGAGAAGGTAGCTCGATATGAACACAATCTTTCAATATAAAATTCCATTTTAGGGAACTACCACACGAACAACTGAATGAAGCTTCGACACTAAAGGCCGCGTAATAAGACAAATGATGTGGAATGGGTTAAGATACGAGATATGGGTTAAGAGGAGTTGCGAGCGATGAGTACGTCAAGGCTCATATCATCATAATACTATCATCATTGATCAAACGTGTCACTCTAGTATCACACCCGGTTCTACCAAATCAACAATGTTTTCCACTAAATGATCATGTTTATTATTGATTGGTTGCAATGAGACCTTAATTGAGCTGCGTCAATGTAAGATTACGAATCGTTAGTGTAGTCGGATGCTTACCAATGGATAATAAGCCAAAAAAGATCGTAAACAGATTTGACATTGATAACTCATTGCTCTGTAGTAGATTAGTCAATTCTTGTGAATTCTTGGTTAAATTTTAATTCTAGAATAATTAACAATACTATTTGAGCAGCTAATCATATAATATTGTTTTATTTTTCCAATGATTTGAAAATTCAATTGAATTGGATATTCACCAGAATTTCCACTATTCTATTGCATCAGGAAAATTTTGATTCTCATAGTTATTAGAAATGAAATTTTCTATATCCTATAGTTTTTGAGTTCTTTATGAGACATTTCATTGTATTCTACTTCCACCCAATTCTATCCAATTGCCAATAACCAAAATCGAGGATTGAACGATAATAAAACACCACTTGCAACTCACAGCTAGTGAAAATATAGTACTATTGCACTATTGTGCTATATATTATGGCATTCGATTTGGGGGGGTGTGTACCTTATATGCGCTTAAAATAATTTTTGATGGCCGGAAGCTGCAGTCGGGCAAATTCCCGAAGAATTGGGAGGACACACCACTCCAGCTCAAACCCATACAAGAAAATATCTGTCCTTGCGGAATACAATTGCGGGGTGATACACAGAATAGCCGTTATTTACGCCCATGCAACTATAATCCAACAAAGAGAGATATACTAAAAGTCAGGAATAATTCAGCTAAGTCCCTCTCGCGAGCGAAGATCGAGTGCGGAACATGCAACTCTTGCTTGTTGCACTCTCCTCGCAATTCACGCTAGCGAGGTGGAAAAGCTATGAGAAATAATCCTGATACAAATATCCTTCCAATAAATAATTGAAAGAATTAATGCTAAGTGTCCTTCAACAAGGACAAACCAGAATGTTACTGAGGTAATATATCCCTCTCGGCTATACCGCTAGATGGTCCGCTGAAATAATGTATAACTATAATCTGCAGCCAGGGTCGAGCAAGGATTATAAATCAGAACTAAGGTTTTAAAATTACAATGGATTTTTAATAAGCGTAAATTGAAATTATTGAGTTTAAAAAAAATGATGAAAGATAGCAATTCATATGCGGAGACGCAACTCTCGCCTTCAAATCGTACCACTAATATATTGAAGTTGAACTATGATACAATTAATAGATTGTTCATGTGAGCGTTTAGGTCTTTAGCCTAAGGATACCTCAGTTCCAAGAGAGTGGTTTGATTGCAATTTACAATTAGATATGCCGATTATTTGCATACACCTTTTATAAATAATATATTTCGCACATACCAGATATTTGGGCCCAATTTTACGCGCACTTGTCGAAGTATTATATTTCTTCTTTTGGCTCGTCACTAGCTGGCGTCACCCTCAGACATCTTGGATTGATCCTCGTGGTCGATCGCGAATATTTTTTAAGATTTTAATCGGTTCACTATTTAAATTCGGCAATCTTTGGGTTGCGATCAAACGGCGGGATTTTAAAACAGTTATAAAAACATTAAAATTTGACTAGATCGGATTTCTTTAAAATTAAAAATTATTGAGTAGGGGAGGTTTAAAACGGGACCTCTCCCTTATAGCCAGCCTAGATTTTCGTGAAGTGTCTCCTTCTTCAAGCTCTGGTCACAGTACTTGAAGAAGGGGCTGCGTCATGCGGTAAATCCGCCAATCGCAGTACAAGAAATTATTTTCCTCCAATGAGGAGCTTACACCCGATTTTTAAGTACGGTGTACCATACGTAAGAAAATTAAACAAATTGAAAATTGGAGGAAATAATAATTAAAATAAAGAAATTAATAATTAGCAGGACAAGCATAAGCAGATTTCCCAAGTTGATCAGATAACAAAAATACAAGAAATAAATAACAATACGAATATTTTAGCGAAAAGGAAAGTGACATTACTAACCGGTAACAGCTGTTTGATAAGCCGGTTTTATCAAGACAGTCGACAAGCTAACCTTTCACATAAAGTAAACAACTTTTGTATTCCAGCCCATTGTAGGACGCTGTTTTAACAAATTAGGCAAATGATTGTGCATCTAAGTTTATGTAAAATTAAATAATAAAATTGATCATTCTGAGTGAGTATTTAATGTTACAAATTAAACCTTGTTTCTCAGATTAATTATGATATTAATGTTGATTTGGGGCTGGTGAAATTGCACCGTGAAAATATATAAGTATACATTTTCTTGAAAGTACTTACAGTGGAAATCTGTACGACCAAAAATAGTTTGGCTCTCCGGGTGAATCGACCAAGCTGAGGCAGCAACTGACCTATCGATTTTTTTTTACTTTTTCTTTTCAAACAATAGTTCTCTTCCATTCCATAGCCAAACTCTTAGTTATATCACTGCAGAGAATAATTCAACCGGTTTTTAGGTAAAAGTATTTCATATTTCATTGTAAAAAGTAGTTTTTATGTAATGTACAATAAAATACAGCTTTTCTGATAATCCGACCGTCTTTGCTTTCCGATCATACTCCTAGTTCCGAGAGTGATAGGTTAGAGAAGTTCTACTGCAACATAATTTAATGGTGTTCACACTATCTGCACAATTTCACAGATGTGCAACACTGCGGTAGCTGTTAAAGCTGTTTTCGCATGCTATTTTGTCAACCGTGTAACCCCGTTTACTTTTCGTGCCCAGAACGAATACCCAATTATATAATAACAAATATATTCCGTGCTCACTTCAATTTATAAGGATCGCAAGGATTATTTTATGACAGATGATCCAATTGGTTTGACAGTGTGATTTGTTCAGACGTGTGAATGCTGCTAGGGCTGGGAACGTGAAATGAAGATATATGCATCCATCAGGTGTACCAACACAGGTGGGAAACAGAACTAATACCTCACTTGCGTATGTGGTAGGGTTATGCGCTTGAGTACACGTAGTAGGCTATATGGGAGATGAAATCCCTCAACTCACCGCTCTGCCCCTAAACATGTCTGGAACGTTACGTGTTACTAGGCTCTTTGGAGATGGGATCGTTAGGAAGGCAGTTGTGTAAGCAGACTGGGTACATGCCACTTTATCTATGTATCGGAGTGACTCAACATAGACGAATTGCAGATAATTCTCTACAGTCACACAGGGGATCCACACCAAAGGTAACAAAGAACACACACACAGTCACGTGATATCGTTTACCTGAGTTGGTTGGTAGCTGGTAGCGTACTAACAACGTGTGCCCATCAGGTGCTTACATTGATGTATTTATGCCAGCATCTGTAGACTCACGCACGCACTCACGCATACACACCGATCACAACATCATTCCGCTTGTGCATCTCCACCTCACACGCTATTGATAACCCACCCTAATTCCACCTAAACAAAACCCCCGGTGGGGCAAAGGGGGGTATTGATCGAACAGGCCCCCAAAGGCTCCTGACAAGTACAAATGGCATTTCTATGGAATATAGGTGGTGGTCGCGAACTGCGTAGTGAGAGCTCTCACCAAAAAGGCTGTGGGCCGTCGCGTAGGTGAGGCGAGCAAGGCGGTCACCTTGGGCGCCAAGTTTGAAGAGGGGACATCAAGTTTGAAGAGGGGTCTAAGTTAGATAACCTAGTATGATAAAAAGAATAGGCTATCTCACTAACAAACACCAATATTTTCTATATTGAATTGTCTGTAAAGTCGGTCAGTGGTGGCAGAAAGCATTCTGGCATCTACCAAAAATGAAGCATTTAGGGGGCCTATATCGGTTTAGCTGAAAGCCTGCTTACACAATGGCGCACCCAGAAATTATCCAGGGGGTGCAGGAAGTGAATACTATTGGAGTTGTGAGTGTTAGAAAATCCTGCCTAATTCTCAACTCTAGTAGTATCTCACTCTATGAGATACTCAGCTGAAGCAACTCTATTCACACCATATTCTCACAGGAGTCCCACACTACATTGATGAATATTGGTTTTTATAAATACGCTTTCAACTTTTGTTTCAAGAAAAGACCCAAATTCAGAACAGATAAATTTTCCAATCCAATTTTTGTATGTGCTGAGCAAACATGATGTATTTGCTTATCCAGACTTCATCTGAACTAATCAAAGTCGGCTTCATATTTTTTAATTCGTCACTATAAAGTTCTCCTACTCATTTCTCATTTGCTCAAGCAGAAACGTGCGGAGGTATTCCAAGGTTATTGGCATCTTGAAGGTTGAATTATCCTTTCTCACTGAGAAATGCAAGACCAATTTATCATTTTCGTCGGCTTTGTTCCAGCTTGAAATTTTCTTCGAGAATTGGGGGAGAAGAAAATGGAAAGTACAGATGTTGAGAACAGTCCGAGCGTGGCGAATTGAAAAGGATGAACTTAAAGGCCGCCGCAAAACGAAATGGAGCATCTTTCGTGAAAGAGTCTGAGTAGCCTACCTACTTTCTGAGAACGGGAGAGCCACTCTCTAGTCTCTGGTCGGCTGGCTGGCTGAATTTTCAAGCAGAGCCATTTTGTTCAGTTTTCTCGTGGCCCACTACAAATTCCCATCCCCCTCTAAAAAACGAAAGGAAGGGGGAAGTGGATAAACCAAACAGCACTCGTTCTGCCAGACGCGAAAGGGGTCTGACCTGGATATATAAAATAAATAAACTTGTTTTCTGGCAGTTCAATGCTGACTTCTAGAGCACCGTAAGAATATCTACATCTACTATTCATCTACTACCTATAGGCTACCTCCTAGATTTTTTTACTCGGGTTATGCCCATGTAATTGTTAAGTGTTAAGTATTCTTGTGCGTGAGTGTTAATACTGGGTAACGAGGTGAATGATTACAGAAAATATAAAATATCCAAGGCTGAATGAGAATCGAACTCGTGACCACGGGAATAGTAGCCATAGTATTTTCAGAGACGAGCACTCAAACGGATTACGCTGCCACAACACCATTGATTTTGACATGATTTTAAATTCTTATTAAGGTGAATGCATAAAACAAATGTTGTCTATTCCACATTAATGATTTTTATTATTTAAAAAACCAAACTCGAGTGTCAACTTAATATAGAGAAGTTCCACAACATTTTTGAATCAAGTGTGAATTTCATTTTAAATTCTCATGATTGATAAGCAATAAATGTTGAATTCTGAAGCTGCGGTCCTAGTAGCTTCTAATAATCTATGGTTGCCAGTTCTACGCAATTTGAATGATTATTAATGAAATGTAGATAGTGCTGCAGTATTTTCAAATAAAACCTCCAGTTTTCAATTTTTCATCACTAGATCTAACTGTAAACAGTGTCTAAAAAAGCACAATTCTATGCCATTACAAGTGACCACACAAGTGGCCATTACACAAAAGTGAGTGTTGAATTTCCACTATGAAAGTCATATTATGGTGTCAAACTCTTGGCTTATCATACATCATGGAGTAAAGAATGGAGCTAAAAAAAAGTAATACATAGTGCTGCTCAATTCAGATTTATTCAGATATTTGAAAAAAATGGATGAAGACTTAAAAATGAAAATGATAGAACAGTAAAACAGCCTGCAAGCACGTGATTTTCTGATGAGAATTCAATACAAAATGAAAGAGGATAATAAAAATCAATTTTATAGAAAAAGGTGAAGGTGGAGGAGACGATTAGATTAGAAGAAGATAGACAGATACAGAGAAACAGAAAGGAAAATGGAAAGAGAGAAAACGAAGAGAAATGCTAGTTAGACTGGTTAGCATCCTGTAATAAGTATTATGAATAATCACCTGCAGAAGACTTTACTATTTACTACTATCCATACTTTTCGAGAGCTCAAATTTTTTGTGAGATATTTTCTATGACGGCGTAAAATTTATTCAGACGTCCATCTGGAGAATTCCAGGATGGATAATATTCCGGAGTAATACACGCGGATTAATGAGGAGTAACAATAATTGAAAACTATAGATTAATTATTACTTAATTTATAAATAGAAGTAAACTTATTCTCATTTCTATTGATTTCCATATCAATTTCACCAGGAGGCTAAAATGGCATGCTTTCCGCTTTAGGCTGTATATGAGGTGAAATCTGGAGAGAATTCCACGATTTGCTACTATGAGATATCTGTCTGAAGTAAGTCTAGATTTCACCCGTTCTTACATTCCTACTTGCACGCTCCTTCCATAGCATGCTTTTCCACAGAATTTTCTTTCTCCATGTTTCTCTTTATCACTAACCCCCTTCATTCCTCACCACCCATCCACCGACAGCTGTGGTAGAATTCGAGTGGATTTATCGATTGCACAAGCCCCCCTCCCACCCCTTCACCAACCCTAAACCATCCCCCAACCGCTGTGCTCTAGCTCTGACGTTGCTCCTGCATGCTTTTTGTTTATGGCTGCTTTATCTCTTGTAAAACGTACTAAACTACAAAATAGCAGCATCGTTGCTTGGAGACTGCAGCCTACACCAAGAAAAACAAGATTACGTTCTTTTCATCCGAAGGAGCGAAACGGCCATTACACATAAATCTTCTGTAATGTTGATAATATCCTTTAATTTGCTGTTGTACGATGTAAGGAATTCAGCTTGTCCAAGATCCAAGTCGTTAATCCTATGTAAAGGCCCAAAGGAGGGCTGCAACTGATGATATGCAAGTAGACAGAGTGCGCTGCACCCAAATTTGAATACCAGAAAAAAATGCTTATCAATCTGAAGCGTTTTGAACTGCTTCATACTTCTTTATCTAATTTTTAAAAAGATTTCTAATATGTGGATCGCTACCTAACTTTCCTCTGCACAGTCGCGCTAAACAATACATATGAGTAGCGGCAAAACAATAACAGAGAGTTTTGGCAAAATCGCTTTAACAATGACACTAACGCTAACCTGAATACTCTATGCATGCACCTGCTCATCTTGCTTCTAGAGCATTAGCGTTATCGTCAACGTGGTTTTGCCAGAACTCTCTATTATTATTTTGACAGTATTTTTTTTTTTTTATTGTTTCGCGCGACTGTGCAGAGCAAAGGACTTATACTCTAATGTTTAAACTTTATCTGTAATAAGGCTCTAACGGACTGCGACCCCTTCCGGGGTTCGATTTCCGAGTTTACGGGTTTGATTCCTGTTCAGCCTGGAAAAACTTCTGTGGCTATTAGCCTCATTACCCTTGTACGAAATCAGACTCATGTGGCAAAAAAAAAAACGAAAAACAATTAATGAATTAAAACAATAAATTTGATTAGCGGTCACAGAATCGGGCCTTGAATTGCAATTTCGCTGATCAGACAAGTGATTCCACAAATATCAGTGAGAAAATGCACTTCGGCAATGTAAATATTGAGAGTTTGAACAAAACCACACCAACGTTGACGCTAATTCCATCCTAAGGCACTCTATATTCCAGCTTGCTCTGTAGCATTTTACATTTGGTGCAAAGGTGGACATAGAGTGGTCAGGGTAAAATTAGCTTCATCGTTAGCGTAGTTTTTCTCAAATTTTCATCTAACAGCAATAATCACACACAATTCTAGGAAATCGCTCTAGGCCATAGTTCTTAGTTGTATCTCGTACTAGAGATCTGAAGAGTCTCAAGCCGCCATTGTTTGTTGGCAAAGATTTGAATTGAAATAAATTTCTTTTTTTTTCAAAAAACATCATTGAATACAATGAAAATCAGAGAGGAATCAAATCGTTTTCAGAGAGGAAATATGATAATACATTTTTATTAAACTGGAAATCTTTCGGCTTTCAAAATCTTAAAATAAACAGAAGCATGAAACCTTGCTAGTGTGAACATACAGTTCAAATCAGATAAATTTCTCACGAATAGAAAAAATATAAGTTATAATTAATGCGTTCTTATGCTAGTGTCTGCCAAATCACTCTTAGTTATAATTTTCTTGATTGATTTAATATACAATTATTTATGATTAATGTTTTATAAACACAATTCGTGTATTTATTTTTATGTTTTAATTCTAGGCTGCAGATATTTCTGCTTGTATGTACTATTCATTTTGGCAATGAATAAATAAATAACAACTAGTATTCCTCATAAAATAATCACCATCATACACCTACTAAGAACCAGACACCATTTAACTTTGGTATTCTAATATTCAAGATAATCTACTTTGAAGAAGAAATTACTCTTTTCATCCACAGCCTTTGTTCCCCGTTGAGACAATACTTTAGGAAGTGATAGCCGTGATACTACGGGAAGTGATAGCCGTGAGCCGTAGCTGGTATCTGTTCAATCAGATAAGATAAGCAGCGTTCTCCTAGGCTCTCTTTGTAAAGGTGACCGATTAGATTGACCAGCAAAAAAGGCACTGTTCTCTGCTGTAAATTCACTTCCCGGTAGTTCGGAACCCACCTAAAACTGTAGTTCCAACTCATCAATCACCAGCATCCAACTCATTACCCTCGCACAGGTATCAGACCTATGTGGGCTTCATCCTCAAAAAACCTTCTATTTAGATCTCGCAAAAAATCAGAGGGCATCAAGTTTATTAATTTGCTACTAATTAACCTTATTTGTTTTTGTACTGTTACTTAATTGGTATATTCAACCTCATACTGCTTTTAAGTGTTATTACTGAGATTTTATATATTATTTACAATGTGACCAGCAAAACTGTCCTCATTTTAAATGCCATTTTAACTGTCATTATAAACTGTCTTTTTATACATAATTTGTATCACACGTTATGTGTGATACAAATGATGTGTTAAGTGCTATTTGTGACTCACATTATGGCGTGACAGCCGTTTCATTCTGATGTTAAGAGCATCGTCAGACGACCCACAGTGCACTCATAGCATCAGAGCGAAACGGCCGTCACGCCATAACGTGAGTCATAATTTCCACTTAAACTTGTTTTTTAAGTTTTTATTATTATATTACTGAAAACAAGATGGATGGATCTTCAACATCATTATTAATAGTCTAAAAATGCGGCTAGACTATAAATGGAATGGACTATAGAAGGAATGCATTATTTGTCTTTTTTGTGTCTTATAATTTGCGAATCCAAGCCATTCTCGAATCCACTTGAACACACACAAAAAATTACAACAAAATTGGTCCAGCCGTTTAGGACGAGTTCAGTGACAAACACATGCACATAAGATTTATATAATATATGAAGATAACCATTTTCAAACGCCCGTTAAAAAGTTCTTTCTTCAGCCTGTTATTAATTTTTTACTCATATTTATAAATAGAAGATACATGCCTGTTAGTGATCCATGGTTTCAATTTTCTTTTTTTTTGTGTTTTACAACAAATATGACAGTTGACATTGAGATTTAATCAAGAATATTTCAGTCATCACATAAACATCATCCCCCGCACTATTTATAAAACTTCAATCTTCCTGCTGCAGACAGTAATTCAATAGGCTGTCAAAGTCTATTCTGCTTACATAAGAACTTATCTTTCCTCTATTGAATGATTTCGTCTTCATAGGTATGTGAAAGGAATTTGCGTAGTGATCGGGTATGTTGGCTCTTGAAACGCTGTAAATACAGCTTTTGAACTTACTCTTATATCCTTGAAGAATATAATTATGATCTATAAAAAAATGACTGGTACGTTACATGAATGAACTGAAGATGCGTCAATCATTGAACCATAATATGGTTGTTTAATAAATACATGGTTATAGAAACAATGCATGCATCATTTATGCTATGTCCATAACATGATTTGATCTCGTCATATATCACTGTAATTATAAATTATTATTCAATTTCACAATACAGTATTATTCCTCTATTTCTCATATACCGTACAAATTTTATGTTTTGTTCATGATGTGCTCTAATCTCAATTTAAGACTTGTACGTTTTATTGGAACATTAACTATTTCTGAACTTATACAAAAAGTTTTCCAACCAGCATCAACACCAAAGCACACGTGTTCCTTTTTCAGTACCAGCCAAGAACTCTCATATCGCGCAAACTGGGTCGTCTTGTGGGTTGTGACTGGAGTGAGAATGAAGTCTCTAGTCTTAACGATGAATGTCATCCTTTTGACCTCTCCTGTAACAAAAGAGACTACATTATTGAAGCTTGAATCTATATTTTTTTCTAATATGAGGCCCTTTTACTGGAAAGAGCCAATTATTTACTATTCACTAAAAAGTAAAGCAAGGTTTCTGAAAAAATTTTATTACTTGAAATAAGATTTAAATATTATCTGTGATTTCCCATTATTCTCAAAAAAATGACAGCGTGATCAGGCCAGTTTTATGAACCATGTTTCCTGCCACGCCACAATAAACGTTGCGATTTAATCGGTATTGAGCCAAATGAGTCGTTTTATGTGTCCCACGTTTCAGAAGTGGTTTTTGAGATCAAGCAGCTGGTAATTAGAACGCGCGAAAACACATTAAAATCTGCTTTACAAAGGCACAAATGCACTGAAATATATGGACGGTTGTTCGTCCGGCTTTATTCCAACGCGCGTTTTGTGTCGCTCTAGTCTAACGCGACTCCAGGTCAAAGGCTATGACCTAGGCTGTCTCAAGGCCGTCTCAAACAAAATCAAAACTAGCTGAAATCTTGGATATTTGAGTTCTCTAAATTACCATCGAATTCCTCGTATTCTCCTGAGTACATATTGTTACGGGTTCCATGTCTAAAATAACGCTGGCAACACTTAAATAATATATATCACTCGCACTTTATTAACACAAATAATTCACAACTCACACTGTTCAGTAATTTCTTACACAAAAATAAGCAATCGGAAACAGATAAAACGATATTGTTCAACTGATAATGAGTTTTCAATAAACTGAACGAAAATCAATCACTAAATGTCAAAAGGCCGGTCTAATATTAAATAATAACTTTACAATAAACTGTCCAATAATATTCGAAAAGAATCGTCGAGGAAGAACAATTAACTTACGTAGCACAAGTAATAGGTAAGAGAATTATCACTACAGACAATAAAAGTTCCTTAGATGGTTTGTAATAGCGCCAACGGGATTGTACAGTCTGTATTAACGCGAACTGTCACTACTGCCACTTATCAACGTAGAACAATAACTGAACTACTTAACTGTCACACTTGTTTATCACGACATCTCAAACAAGACTGAACTCATTTACAAGAGACTTCCTCTATTTATATACTTTATCATAATTGAGATATCTCTAGATTTCTCTACCAACTTCTAAATAAATAAATCAAGGAAACTAGAACCTTCTACAATATTCGATAAGACTCCATTAATTTCTAATTAAACAAATAGAACATTCTACTAATTACCAAGTAAACACTATAAAAGTGTCAAAAACAGTGTAATTAATGGCTTAAAAGTAAACATTCACATAGCAGATAACGCCAAGAACCACTGTGCCTTCTTCCTCTCTACTTTCTGCAATTTCATATCCGCTACAATATCTTTCAAAAATTTCCAACAAAAAGCGAAATAACGCTCTTTATGTGTCTATGAATTTCATCATTTTTACACCATCCCAGAATCGCATGTTTGTCATGTGACCAAATTGTCGCCCAGCCTTCACTCGATTTTGTCGCGCGACAGGAAACGCCGTGCATAAAACCGGCCTGTCTTGAGTAAAAATGCTTTGAGAAAACTATTATTCAAGAAAAGTTGAAATCTATTTATTTGGAATATAATCTATGATTTAGAATTCTTTTCAATGTATTAACTAAATAAATGATCATATAGAAATAGTAAAAAACTAGGTGTGTTCGATATCATTCACTAAACAGCCTTCATCCTCATGGGAAACAACTAGTATGCTATATCTCCAACGCAAACTATGAAGTGATGTCTCATATTCATCAAACATTACATCACAGATCACTCTAATGACTCACTCTCTTGCTTCAGTCACTAGCTCAAACAACGAAATATATATTCATTTATTTGAGAATAGACAAATCAATACTTCTGATTGAAATGCTTTTTATTTGTTATAGGAGAATTGGAGTGGTATTTGTCAATCCCTGTTAAGCTCTCCAATGTCAAGGTTGAAGCTCTCATCATTTCTTTTCATAACAATTCATCAACTATTTTATCTATTAATTCATCTATTTATTTAGCATACAGAACTGACATAACATGTCCCATTCTTATTTTTAGTTTATTTGGAAGGATAATAATAATTACCTTTGAGAAAACTGTTACAACAGACTATAATGAATATTCTTCAATGATATTCTATCAATCTAATGAAATATCCTTACATTATAAATTATCCTAATTATAGGATAAAAGATATTTAAACTAGGTCAATATATAGGTGATGTAGGCTCAATATATAGGTGATTAGATTCATAAAATACTACTGAAGAATATAGTCTGTTTAAATAGAATTGTCTCTACTTGTTACAGATTTGGCGTCTAGTGATGCGTATCAGAATCTTTCAAATGAATCAGAATCTATTCTATATCATAATCTATCAGAATCTAAAGTGTGCATAAAATAGATTGTTCTCCTCTTTTTCAGTTCCATGAAACCCATTTTATCGATCAGTCTTTTACTTCAGTGGTGTTGGGGAGTAGAACAGTTGCAACTTTTCTATTTGATTCACTAAGCTCAAGAGAGAAATTTAATGGAACTCCTCTGTATTCAGTTCAATGCTGCATAAGTAACTTACATTACTGCAGTCTCAATGAATGAATGGAGAAGAGTAAGTAGCGGGCAATGAAGAGAAAGTAAGTTATAGTAGCTGTAAAATTCTCAGAGTAAAGACGCCTTTTAATAAGTTGTTTGGTGTTGCTATTTCCGCAGGGTTGGCTCACTCAATCCTTCTGCTCGATGCTGTGGGTGTTGCTAATTTATTTTATTAGCGCTAATCCAATTCGTCGAAGCCGGCACGACGGAAGCACATAACTGGCTCTCCTCGTCCACTCACAACCCCTTTCCCATCAACCAACCTCCCCCTCATCACTTCACCCTACCTCTGAGCACTCCGTTTATTTTTGCGTAAGCGTTCTGCTGGCTACGGACATAGTTCCGGTGTGTGATCCCATTTTTAGGGCACAACTGCGGGGACAGCTCAACCCATAGGCGGCGAATGATGAAGAGCATCATAGATTAGATCCAACTGTACTGTCTCCTCTTCCTATCAATGTTTTCTGGGAAAAATGTGTTTCGTGCTTCCGTCTTTCGTCTAAAAGAAACTTACCGGATCCAAGTTATTACAGAGAAATAAATTGCACTCTTCTGTTACTCAGAAATATCAAGTTCTTTACATTTTTTTCAGGTTGTTGAATTCTTTAAATACAGAAATGAAAATTTAAAAGTGGAAAATAGAAGAAAGATGTGATAAAACAGAACAACTGAATGGAATCATAAAAATAGATATAATAAATAATATTGCAAATAAATATAGATAAATAATAATTAACTTATTATTATAAATATTTTATTGCAAAAGATGAAGCAAACATGATAGGTTATTTTTTTTTCAATAATCATACTCTATCCACAGTATATGTGTCCAATCAGGAAGCATTAGAAACAGGCAGTATATTATTAAAAAAATATTATTAATTTTTTGAATATTTTTTGAAACATGACTGTGAAAGGTGAAGAGATCACGTAGTAACAGAGGAGAAATTGAGTAGACGAAATGCTAGACACAGAAAAAGGGATGAGGATAGACTTTGAATTCAGAATTATCAATAACTTATTAGAAAAGCACAATATGATCTAGTTTAGTAGACATTACCATGTATTAGGCCTACATAATATTATATATAGAGAAAACAATTGGAAAACAAGTAGCCTAGTGACAGAACATAAATCAACAATAAAATTGGTAAGAAATTGAAGGTCAATCAAGGTCAAGCAACCGAAAAAATAGTTAAACGACAAAAAACTAAAACTACTAGTAGTCAAAACAACTTAATACTATGTTTTATGAACCAGGTAATAAGTTGGGATCAGGTTCTATAAAAGATTGATTCTACTCAATTTACTTTATCTCATTCCAATCAATTTCAATTGGACTTTTCATTATTCATTTATTCATCAATCAAGCAGCAATCTATACAGCTATAACAAAATGTACCTAAATAATTATAAATATTTGTAATTCAACTAAATTCATCCCAAAACTTTGCGAGTTGATTGGGTGTTGCAGTTAGCGGGGGGAAGGTGTCCTTAATTTGAGAACTTGAGCTATCCAATGCATCATATCGTGTGATAGCTCATTTCACTCAGCTCACAAAGGCGTTTGAAATTCTTTTATCGCACGATCAAATATGAAATATCTTTGATGTCCCAAATTTGAAAATTTTCAATTTAAAATGATTGAGAAGGGGGTAAAAAATCCACTCTTTATAAGTACAATACAATACAATCTCAATGTGTGACAGCTCATTTTTCCCAGTTGATAAAAGCGGTCCAAATCCATATACCAAATATTCATTTTTAATGATGTGGATCAAGAATAATGTTATTCAATAATCAAACAACAAGCTTCGTACATAACATCCCGTATCAGAGCACGGGTAAACCTCTAGTTCGAAATAAGGTCATGGAATTAGATTTGAATAAAATATATCTTAATCAATAGAAAAGAAACTAAGGGCGTGACCACATGCAACAACAGAAAGCCATACGATTTTCTTCGCCTTGAAAGGCTGCTTTTAATCAATGTAATCACTTCGAGTGCAGTATACTTAAATGAATATTTTAGCCGATGGGGACAATAAAAAGTTGATCAATTCATTTATAATTGATATAGAATAACAGATTATTGGAGCTTCCAGTAATGTGATTATCCGCTAAACAACACTTTGTTTCTCAGCAACAACAAATCGATTTAAGGCACTGTTGAGGTTCGACCACACGAACGACAGATGATATTGTTCGACAATAGAATTCGATGATATGCATTATTTCTATTGACCTTAGTTAACAAATGATTACCGATCGTTCGTTCGTGTAGTCGGATCTCCATCACAACCTCACTGTTATTTTTCTTTTAATAAATAAATAATTTTATTTCTCAATAAACAACAACGGTACAACAATCTTCAACATACACAAGTACACAAGAGATACATTGTGATATTCATTGAGAAAGTAGGCACTCCCGAGAATAGCCTATATGGGAGTTGCCATCAAAATATTAAATATCTGATATTTTTAGTGATAACAATAATATACTTAATGAACACAATATACAAGCAACAGAACTCAGAAGTCGAGATAAAAAATAATCCTATATAAATTGAAAAGAAAAAATGAACTTAAATAATAAAATGTAATTATTAAATAGAAACTTATAATAAATAGAAAAAAATGATTATCCACAATTATTATGATATAAGAATAATCAATTTGAGAAATAATTAAGTTTGATTATAGATTGTACTCTAAGCCTGAGGAAACAAGATACAAGGCATCCCTTTAATGATTGTTGATGCTAGCTACCGAATTTGTTGATGCCTATTTACCATGATGATAACTTCATACTCTTACCTCATAACTTCATACTCCTCCTACCGGGCTGGTGAATATATAGGCCTAATCTATACCCTTAGTCCTAATACTCATAGTTTCTAGTTATAATACTGTGGAAAGCTGTAATATCAATTATTATACCTTCACTCTCAGCTAGGCTTCAAAATCCAACTATAACCTACATATGCTATGTGTTAACCTACATGTGCTATGGTACACTTCCAATCAAATTATTGGCTGCTCTATGTAAATGAGATATTTCTTATCTGATTGTTCTGAAGATTCACAAGGCAATGGAATAATTGTCTTCTGAATTTTTTAGAGTTATAAATTATTGCGATTAAACATCAAATGAATGATTAATGGATCATTGGCTGAAATATTATCATTTCACAAATTATAGTACAGAATGGCAAAATATTATTACAACCCTCAAAGACAGTCAAAGTAGACTGATCGATATAAATTTCCACTCACTTCCACAAAATAAGAGAGTATAGGACTTATTAAAGAGTATGTCAGGGGTTGATCGTCAGCTTGAAATTGACGAGAATGTAATATTAATAAGTCGTCATTATTAGTGTAGCTACAGTTTCTGTAAGATTTGAGTTGAGTACATTTAATCGAATACTGTAAGAATATATTTGCTTTTCGGAGTTGTTGCATTTTTCCGTTTCCCCACAAAATTAAATTTTTAGAAGTGGAGATACTATTCTAAATTTTCAGGTAATTCAAAAGTAAGTACACGTGGCATGACATGGGGAAAACTACAAACGCCGTGTACAAGGCGACGAAATGAAAAGAATCTAGGACGTATCCGTCATGGGTGAAAAGTGAGCGCTATTCGATTTGGAAAAATACATTGGACGTAATTGCAGCGATTGGTGTTACGTGAAACATTTCGTTAAGGCTGTGCGCCAGCTACCATGACTCTGATCAAGTCTCGAGTCCCGACTCAAGGCAACAAACAAACGAGTCTACAATCGAGTCGAATCGAGTTTGGTCCGGTTTTGAATCACTCTGGTGGATTAGTTTGTAACTAGCTTTCCATATCCCTGAAACGTTGCCAGATCTCTCGGCTCACGACTACTCCCCTCTTCGCCTGGTCTGACTAGGCCTTCTTGGGAGGGAGGCAGAGTCGTTCTACTACTCATAATCTAGTAAAGCAAATTTAGTTTCCAAGCCACAGTTATTCTAATACCTGAGCTTTCATTCACAAAAATAATCTGATATGTCTGACGGCTAGATAGCCTGGTCAGTTTGAGACCTCTGTTCACTTCGGGTGGCATGAGTAGTTTGTACATTGTTTTGTGCAGTGTTTTATTTTTAACCTAATATTGTACAGAATTCTACAATAATAAAACTAATTTTTGTTTTATGACATTAATGTAAGGAGTTTTTTCTTGTGTTGATAATGGCAAAGCAAAGCATTAGTTGGGTCATGACTTTCAATATTTTGTTTTTTATTTTTCAATTCACCCAGGGTTACTCCTAATTCAGTCATATCCTTTCTAATTTCCTTTTTGTCTCATACAACATTGCTAGAACGTTAAAACAGATAAAAACACAAAATCACATTCAAAATTAGCCTACCTATCTATAGCAGTGTGTCATTTAAAGCTGTCTATAAATTGTCTACAAAGTCTTGGCCCTTTCATAAAAATCCTCAAACCTATATAATAATGGATTATTCATCAAAAGAAGTTTCAGTCTATGCTTAAAAATTGGATATGGCAGATTTTTGAAGCTCTCTGGAATGGCATTGAACAGTTTTACACTTCTAAAAAGAAAAGTCTTTTGTGTGTTTGAATAATTGTAACGGTGAGTAATCAAGTTATTTCTTGTGTTGTGAGTATGTATCACCCCCTATATAGTGAAGTTTTCCAAATTTTTTTTCACATAGATCAAACATTGTAAAACAAAGAGGGAAGGTAGGGTCAAAATTTGAAGCAGTCCATGTGGAAATATAATAATTTCCCCGGGTCCCTGGACCCACTATTCGATTATGGTGGGGGGGGGGGGTTACTATTCCTTACTTGAAAACCACCAACATTTAATGTGGACAATGCAACATTAAAAATATTTTTCCTAAAACTGCTCGTAAAGTAGTTCTTAACGTACTGAAAACTAATTGTAAAATACCTCTTTACTGCTCCGCAACCGGTAAAGTACTTTATGCTCGCCAGCTGTTTTCTTTACGCTTCTATTTTGATTTTGATGCCTTCTGGTGGATCACGGAATCCATGAAATTCACATAACTTCAACAATGGCGAACGCTAACCAAATCCGCGCATGGTCTGTGATGTTACAATCTACAAGCTTTTATTGTGTTGGAATCCAGAACTGCAGTTTTAGGAGAAATATTGTATGCAATTCGCGCGTGAAGCTTCTTTATCGCTCTCGCAATAGTTTCTCGCCAATGTTTTGGCTCGAGCGATAAAGTCGCGCTTCACGCTCTTAAAAAAAAAAAAAACTATTCGCTCATTAGTCAGTTAAAATTAGCTGACTATATAGCCAATTTTTTGTTAGCTGATTTATTTTGAAAATTTATTATTTTTTGCCTATTAAATTTAATAGTGTTGTAAGTATAACGTTATTATTCTGTAGCTTTCGACACTCAATGTATACATGCTTTTCTTAGGTTTTTATGATTTTTTAGCCAACCATAATAAGTGTTCATATTAAGAGTAAAATTGTAAGACATACAGTAAAGATACACCTAATAATTTCATGATTATAAAAAATAGTTTCTGATTGAGTAAAAACGGGGGCCATAGCGTGAGTTTTTGGCGCCCGAGGCAAATATCTTAGATTTTGGGGAAATTTATTAAATTTGGAAAAATAACTAATAAAATATAAGAATAAAATTGATTATTATTATTTGGAGAAGGCTGTTTTACAAATAACACTTTATTACCTCATATTCAAAACATACTATAATATTTTTTGTAATTTTCAAAGCCAATTGGCAAAGCAAAGCATTAGTTGGGTCATGACTTTCAATATTTTGTTTTTTATTAATTCACCCAGGGTTCCCTAATTCAATCATATCCTTTCTAATTTCCTTAATTATCTTCTTAAGTTGAAATAATTTTAGTTATTTTTTTGCAATTATACTCTCCATTTATTTCCAAAGAATAGCGTATATCTTTCAATTTTTGTATGTCTTTCACTTATGTCTCAATTTTTTAAAGTAAAGTAAAGTAAAGTAAAATTCAGTTAAGATACACCTAATAATTTCATGATTATAAAAAATAGTTTCTGATTGAAATAGTTTCTGATGAACCTTTATTGCAGCAACTCCTGAGTTCGTCAAAAGCATTGCAAATTGTCATATTTAACATCAAAATAATTTTGTCTCATACAACATTGCTAGAACGTTAAAACAGATAAAAACACAAAATCACATTCAAAATTAGCCTACCTATCTATAGCAGTGTGTCATTTAAAGCTGTCTATAAATTGTCTACAAAGTCTTGGCCCTTTCATAAAAATCCTCAAACCTATATAATAATGGATTATCCATCAAAAAAAGTTTCAGTCTATGCTTAAAAATTGGATATGGCAGATTTTTGAAGCTCTCTGGAATGGCATTGAACAGTTTTACACTTCTAAAAAGAAAAGTCTTTTGTGTGTTTGAATAATTGTAAATCAAGTTATTTCTTGTGCGTGTGTTGTGAGTAGGTATCATCCCCTGTATAGTGAAGTTTTAATGTAATAATTTCCCCGGGCTCCTGGACCCACTATTCGGTTGTTGGGGGGGGGGGGGGGTTACTATTCCTTGCTTGAAAACTGAAAACCGCCAACCTTTTACAGTTCCACTACAGTTTTTATTGAAAGGCTCTCTGTTATCTATCAAAGAAGTCCTATAATATAATTCCAGTCACAATGTAAGCTCTCCAATAATGTAATCATATTTTATGATTAAGATGCAGTATATGGAACAATCGCAAGAATTTTCTATAAAGAAAAATTTGTTTCCTTCGTTTGACACTAGAGCCCTCTCAAATTTTGTCCACTCTTTTGATGGACAAAAATTGGTACAAAGCTGGAAGTTCTTTTAATCCACTCTAGGTATTCTAAAAGAGAGTTCTCTGAGTTATCAAAAGTTGGAATTGAAGAATATGAAATTCTACGTCGATTGATGTATAAAAATATATCCGTTCAATTGTTCATTCACAATCAATTTTCAAAAATCAGGTATTTTTATCTCCTTTGTGAAAAATAAGTCACCTAATTTTTCGTTGCATCTATCATGTAAATGCTCACTCCAACACATAAAAAGTTAGAGGTAAGAAGTTTTAGATCATTGAATTTACTTTCAGAAGAGTTCTCAATTTGAAAATTTGGCCAATTTGTCGATAAGTAGAAACCTGAATCACTGTATATCAAACCTGAATCAATTAGGACAGTAACCAAGTTTCATAAGCAAGTGATATCAGGAAAAACATTTAGTAGTTATTTTCTCAACGAATTCAAAAATGTAGTTGGTGATTATAGAATAATTAAGATAAAGTGTATTTATTCAGTCAGAGAACGAATTTGCTGAAGAAGTCAGTATTGTCAGATAAATTATAGTCAGTCAGACAAATGTAGAGTAGGTAACACAAATCGATAGTAAATGTTAAAAGTGCATATTCGTTTTATAGCTGATGATGCACACATGAGTCCGAGACTTGTGCGTGGAAAATGAGGTGAATGATAACACATAAATACCAGATGGAGGAGCGGGATTCGAACCCACGACCGCTGAACGACAGCAAGCTGAAGTTGCGACGCACCAATCAACTGCGCTAAGTGGCCCGCCAAATAAGTGCAATTATGTGTCTTTCAAAGTGCACCAAGATAAAAAAAAAGCTAAAATTGATGGAAACAAAATGATAATTATTATTTTGCTTTTTTTCTCATTTTTATTTTATACTTTTATACTAAGATCATTTCGTTATGAAATTGTATTTTATTTTATAGTACGGTATAATATGTTCACATATTGTTTTGTTGAAACTGATTTTAAAATGTGAAGGTATGTATGTGATAAGTTGATTGATGAATTGTATAATAATCACAGCAAGTTACCAAAGACGATGACATTGAATGTTCGTCTGTGGCAATAGGTAATTAATATTTACGCGGACGTTATTTCAAGATGTGAAGTTGAAATCCGCTATGGTTACACCACCCAGATGCAGGTAAAACAGCTTAGATGCTAATAAAATTTTACATCTAAGACTGAAATGAAAAATGTTTTTTCTTCATTGCCTAATTTTTGTGTTAAATAATATAACACAATTATAATATTGAGTATAATAATATACTACTCAATTGTAATATTTATATTTTCTTTTTTTAGTATTTCATCTCATCATTTGTAGTAAATTTCTGTTTGTAGAGCAACTTTTTCAATTACACTTCTACTACAGTTTTCGTTGGAAGCCTATTTATTATCTATCAAAGAAGTCCTACAATATTATTATAATCCCATTCACTATGTAAATTACCCAATAAACCATAATGTAAATCACAAGAGTAAGGTACAATATATGGAACAATCGCAAAAATCTTATAAATAAAGAAAAATTCTGTTCCTTCCTTCGGACACAATTTGGCATATGTTTGTTTGAGAGAAGAAGAATGAGGGTGAAAGAGAGTGATAGCGGAAAGGAAATGTGAGTGCTACTGGAGACGTGTCATTCAAAGCAATTATTTTTGTCGATCGCATAATTATTTAAGAACTGCAAATAAAATCCATCCGGTAGACAGGCGAGTGCCGGTGTTGCGCGTGAGGGAGCATTGATAAGGGCGAGTGAGTGATGAACGAATATGATTCAAACTGGCAACATAGCAAGTCCTTGCATATGTGTGAGTGAACGTGCTTGCGCATTCGCATGAGGAAGTTGACTCTGTAAAACTGAAGAGAATCCAAGAAAACTTTGGGGCAACGTAGCTACCCAACGATTCAATTTGGATTTACAATAATTTCTCTATTACTAGAAGGGATATCAGGGATTTCAATGACATATTTTGTATTTCAATCGGGAATAAAGTTTTTCTGTAATTAAGGTTTCAAAAAAATGATTTTTTTTAAAAATGAAAATTTTGAAAAATGAAATACCTCATTACAAAAACAATAATTTGTTACATTGATCCTGGAAATTACACTTTTCTATTCACAACCGTTCATGATACTGGTTGCCCCCAAAAATTAACTTTAAGTGCTCATATCTCAGAAAATAATTGATGAATTTTTTTTTTATTTATTGCAATAGACTACATTTCAGTAGCCTAATAATCTCCAGTCAAAGAGACTTTGAAAAAAAATATGACCAAAACCCTATTGCACAGCCTTAACTAGACACCTCGTGCCGTTATATCGGATACTGAGCTGTATTGTTCAACTAGTCATCTTGCTTCGTCCGTTGATGTTGTATCAGATCAGGTCACATAACGATTTCCAGATTAGGTCGAGCGACACAGCGCACGTGAACGTGAAATATAAATGACTGCCAAGTAAAGATGCGATCTCGGATTGTGCCAGAATTATATATATATATATATATATATATATATATATATAGAAAGATGATACGATGACCATACGATATATCGTACTTTCCTGTACTAGATACATAGATATACGAGTATGTTTAAGCAGAATAGGTTTCCTCGACCCAGCAGAGCGCATCGTAAAGGAACAACTGGATGTGTAGACAAAGGTAAAAAAAAACTATTATTCGGTGCTGTATTTTATAGTCGCATTGTAATTCAGTGTATGAACTGCATGCCAAAGTGAAGTAGTGGACGTTTGTTTCTGTTGATCATCGGGTAAGGGGTGGAACAATCGTAAACTGTATTAAAAAGCACAATCTACTACAGTGTAGGAATCTCTCAAAGGAGGTCGCCACTGCTCTCAGAATGGATGTAATTCCGACTTTTTACATTATTTTTCTTGTTAGCCGCCGGGAGGAGCAAAAAGTTATGACAGTTCGGACGACGACCAAAGTCATCGGGTGAGAGAAAGAGCGATGAATCCGGCGGCTCTATTGTGATGACATATTTTATTTCTGCGCCTGTGTGTGCGTGCATATGCGAGATTGTATGTGTGTTGATGTGCAGTTGGGCCTCGGGAGTGAGCCAGGAAGAAAAATGACTAGCAGAGCTGTCGTTTGGGTTTATGGTTATATATTGTCGGAATGCGGAGATGAAAAAGGAGAATGTTACCAGAAAGGAAAAAGCACGCCAAATATAGACATTGCATTCATTTCTCTCTGCAAGATTATCATTCACTGTCTATCCATCTGCATTTGAAGCCTTATCCTCGCCTACAATTTCAGTGTCTATCAGTGATTTTGATGAAACTTTTTATTCCGGCATTCTTTTATGCATCAAACTAAATCTTTCCATAAGAAAGTAACCGATAACTAATGTAAGTGGTTGAGTAATTTTTAACATGAATGACTTCTCCAGGACATGCTCTAAAGAAAAAAAACTGATTTATCCTAAAACATAATTTTGAATAGCACGTTTTAGAAGTTATATGAATAGAATAAGATATTACAAGGCTACGGAAATACATGAATGAAGAGCATAGGATTCTAATAGATCTACAACTAGAACCATGATGCAATATTGAGATGAAATAATCAATTTTGAAGAATTACATTTAATGAGAAAACCTGAAATGAATAAACCTCCATTAGTGAGGAAACCCCAATCTAAACGGGTATGCAATATAATTTACAGTCGGAATTTTATGATTTAAAATATGTATCAAGAAAGTTTTAAAACAAGAAATCAGAGCGACTTTTATAAATATTATCGAAGAAAAGTGCTGAGAAATGAGAACGAAGACAATGGAATAAGGAATATTTTCTGCTCAGGAGCCCAAAGCTACTGTACGTCCTGATATGCAACATTGCATCATTCCATTTACGATCTCCTCTTGTGGTACGATGATAAGATGCTGTATTACGCAGTGATCTCAACGGAGTTAAGTTACGATTAAGTTTCATGCTGCATGTCTGGATGGACCTTAATGCTTACTTTACAATCAGTCTACAAAATATCTGTCTCATTTGTTTTTGATTAGTAACCATCATTTACAGATCACTTACTGGGACAATATCAGTAATTCTATTCTATGAGAATTTACAAAGATTTACTTTTCTGTCGATCTACAATGATAATGATGAAAACTAATTTTCAAAATACTTCCAGGATTTTTCCTTCTTAATACCATGAATTTATATTATTATTAGTGTTATTCCGCATGGGATTCACTCCCTCCGATCCCACTCGATTGGATAATGTGAAGAATGATGCTGATGATGATTAAAAATATTATTATTATTAATATTATAATATCGATTAATATTATTAGTGTTGTTGGATGTTTAAAAAGAAAAACAAAACTAGATTCTACCAATTTCTGAAATAACTGAGCACTGAACGGCGATCTCCAAGTGGAAATAAAACTACTTCAAAGTAAAATTCTGGGAAAAGGCGACTTAGTGTAATAATGTCAAGTAGTAGAGTGAGGCCCGTTCCACTCTAATCGACATTCTCAGTTTTCCCCACACCAATCCTGTTCGATCTAGGTCTTGCAATAACATTTTTCATTCAATTTTCCTCGAAGAGAAAAGATTTCAAGAATGTAATATCATGTATACTGAGAAAAACATCGACCGAAAAGAATCTTGTTATTATATCAACATTGTCCGGCGTTGGAAATTCATAACGACAGCTTATCAGCCCGGCACTAGATCCCGATCGATGGCCACCATTGTCTAGTACTGTAGTAGGAAAGTCACTAATAATAAAGCAGAGGATTTACAGCTAGAAGTTGATAAGCTATTGTACTAAAATTTTATATTGCACATTCCCGAGGAAATGTATAAACTTTTTTCCTTTTAAAGTAGAAAATAAAAATGAATATTTTTCTCAAAACATTTCTAGTATTTTTTCTCTTGAGCGGGAACTCTGTTTCCTTCAACAAGAATCAAGAATCAAGAATCTTCATTCGCCATTGAAATAGTAGAACATTACATTAGGCGTCGTCAAAATACATGTAAAATATACACAAAACATTATAAGAAGCTTAAATCACATGTTTAGGTGCATAAGTCATAGCCTAAATATTGCAATTGAAAAACTCATGAATGGAGTAAAAATCATTTTTTAAGCCAAGTCGATACAGTAGTCTTAAGCTTATTTAGAGGTAATTTCCTTTCATTTGATGGCAATTTATTGAACAGTTTCAGTTGAAGAAAACTAAAATTTTTCAATGTTCTAGACAGACTGTCGCTGGGAAGTTTAAGATTTCCCCTATACCGTGTACTATAACTGTGAACGTTTTCATTCGACACAAACTCATTTTTGTTAACTCTTACATGTACCACATTTAAGAAAATATAAACGCAGGCAATTTCAAGTTTTTTTTAAAGCTTGTTTCAGAGCTTTTTTTAACGCTTTTTTTTAATAAAAAAAAACTCTCCACATGATTCTTGTGGTTCTAGCTCAACCATCAGCATTCTTGCCTTTTTCTGCTATACAAAGGCTGTTAGGCAGTACTTGAATTTCCCCAAAACGGGTACCATTAAGGTGTACATGAAAAAGTCCAAAATATGTCATTAATAAGACGTTAAAGCGAACACAGTATTTGAGTTTGCGTGATAAAAAATCTATTCTAGAAATTTTTTTTCAAATACTCTCGAAGTAAATCTTCCAAGTCAATTTGTCATCAAGAAAATACCCAATAGCTTTATGGGTCTAGTCAGGTCTTGGTTTAGTTGAACATTCCTATTTGTGAATACTATATTCTCTGTCTTGTTGTCATTGATAATGAGCTTGTTGGCAGAATACCAATTTTTTGCTTGACCCAAGTGTGTCAGATAACTTTAACTCAAGTCCACACAAATTAGAATCAGTGCAAACTAGAGTTGTATGGTCTGCGTAAAGAACAGGCATGGATGACACATTGAAATTGAAATCGTTCATAAAAACCAGAAATAAAAACTTTTCCACCATAAAAAGACAAACTCTCACTGAAAAATTGATGTCCTATGTCAATCGCATTCTATCACTTAAACTATTCATTCAGCTTTCCATTCTGTTCAGTATCTAATAGGTGATATCATGCTTAAAACATAAATGAAAGTGCTTGTACAGTGAAGCATCCAATACTTGATGATAATCACCATTGCATGCTGGGGAATGGTGGATGACAGTAGTTAGGAGGAATGAATACTGAATACCACAGTTCCACAGCACCACAGATTCTGCGATGGTTGATCTTCGATCATCAGATGCTTGAAAAGAAATAGTAAAGCGTAAATCCATTCATGTTAATCATTTTGAACACTTTAAAATGTTCAATATTAGGAACTCGATTTGAGGCTCAAACCCAGTAATTTTTGTATAGAGCATTTATTAAAATGAAGTTTTCTAATTGGTTTCAGTAAAAACTTGAATTTAATGAATTATTAATTTCACGAATTTTTTATCTAAGAACTTAAGCCCACTTCTCGTACATTAGTTCTAAACAAATGTTAATGCATAAAATTAGAGAAATTTCAATTTGCTATCTGTTACACAATTTTTAAACTAGCCTACTGTTCTTAAAAGTATCTGTTTAACTAATATATATTGTATTTTCAATTTTAAGATAAAATTCGAGTGTAGTCCAACTAAAAGCCATCCAATGATAAAAGTTGTTGAATCTGAGAGGAAGGGTAGCCTATTGAGTGGCACCAGAAAGAGTCTTCAAAAATACAATGGGTCTTTGTCTACTTTCGTGTAATCTTTTGAATTCGCATCGAGCACGACTGTTACTGGAATAGAATAGGAAAATCTTTGATTTACTCAACATTACATAACCTTGAGCTAACCTAAAAGGTTGCTTGTTTTAAAGTTCAATAGAACAAATTGAATTCTTTTTTACAATTTAAATTTAACAAACTATATCCAATTAATACTGGTCTAAAATTACAATAATTGGCTCAGCTCTCCTAAAATAATAGCTTCAATCCAACCTGAACTAGTTATCTCTTCATTAAATGAAATTGATTAGGCTGGACTAAACATTATCTAACGTATAATGATAAAGCCAAACCTTTAAATTTGATTTCAGCAGT